>OZ007595.1:252706212-253261212 GCA_963931845.1 Maratus michaelseni | reverse complement strand
AAATTTAGATGGTGATGGTACATACTTATCTAAAAGGCTGGTCTGCCGGGCGAAAGCCCCACGCGTCAGGCGGAACAAGAACAGCATGAAGGGTGAAAATAGAAGACATAGTCTGTCGCTGGGACCAGCGTCCCCACGCGACAAGGAGCAACAGACAAGGTGGACTAAGTCCACAGGTGCGCCTGCACCAACTGTACAGTCCGCAGAAAAAGTGAAGGGGTTCAGTTCTTATGTACGACTGTACCACTTGTACAGTTCGTAAATGACGGCACTAGTGGATGTTGGGTGCCAGTGTGAGATTTCCGCGCGACAAGGAGCGCCCCACAATTGCGCTGAAATCCACACACTGGCTGAAGACTGGTTGCACTGACTATTGTAGATGTTGGTAAGCAGAGGTGCTGACCAGACTAGCAGCGGTTCCCAAATGAGAAGGATAATGACTATAGGGGACTTAGCCCCTGCTAGTAAGAATTACTTTGGGAGTAAAAGATAAAAAGTTACATTTAAATACAAAACTGGACAAAAAAGTGGAGGAAGTTAGATAGATATGAAGTGTATGGTTAGATTAAGCTTAAGAAGAGTTTATAACAGACTTTTGCTGCTAAGTTAGGATTAAAGTTAAGTCATGTTTGACAGATCCATTAAAATTTTAAAAAATCGAGAAGTTTATGTGTTAAGATGGGACGCATTGTTATGTTCAGCAACCAAGAAGATGGTGGGTAAGTAGTTGGGGTCTCAGATGCCAAGCAACAGTCAGGAGGTAAGAGAAGTAATAATGGGTGGGGGTACCGCTTGCACCGCTCTAGCACACATCAGTTCCTGAAATTTTAAAATAATTAAGATAGCTTTTGAAGGGACCATGTCCTGACAAGAATGCAGTTGTGTGAGGGGTGAGTTTATATAATTCTCTGGAAACATTTGGAATTAAATTATGAGTGTGTCTACATTTTGTGGAGATGTCCCTGTAGACTTGCCAGTTGGGGAGTATTTTTTATTTTAGTTTTCTACGGATAAACGATGGGGGGACCGGTAGGAAAAAATCTATTGTCTGTCGTTTGGTGGCTTCTTTTGCAAGGCTGTCTGCCAGCTCATAGCCTGTGATACCAATGTGTGCGGTGACATGGCCAAGGGTAACTTTCTTGAGTAATTAATGGAGTTTTGTTTTGATTGCCAGTATGAGGAGTTGCTTTTTTCTTTGAGTCTAAATTGCTTGGAGTCCAGAAATGCTATCGCTATAGATTTTGAAAGATTGCTGTGTGGGGGAAGCGCTGATCCATTCCAGCGACTTCAGAATTGCGAACAGTTCTGCTTGGTAGATAGAATTGTCGTCGCCAATTTTAGAGGCCCACTCATGAGTCGACACCCCATTAATCATGGCGTAGAATGCTTTGGCCATGCGTGTTTCGGTGCGCAACCCATCAGTGTAGATGGTTGGATGCTGCGACGGTTGGTGACTGTACTTGGCAGTGTTGACTTGGATTTGCGATGTCTCTTCCGCTGGGTGCAATTGCCAACTTGGAACTTTTCTCTGTATGGTTGTTTGTGGAAAGTGTAACGTAGTAGTGGGTTCGTGTTCTAAGTGTAGGATTCTGTTTTTCTAGTGCTCGTATTCTAGTGTGATGTTACCAGGAGGGATCCCCGTTAATACTGTAAGTACATCTGTTGAGATTGTTTTATAGCCTCGTACCATTGGCAGCAAGTACATCCATTGGATAGATACCAACTTATCCCTTACTTTCTTGGTGAGGTCACCTGCCCAGACGCCCACAAAGTAGAAGAGGATGCGTTCTATTATTGCGTGGTACCAGATCTTTAACATTGGCAGTTTTATTCCCCAAGACTTTTGATGTTAGTCTGCGGGCATTGTGTTGGTATTTAGTTAGTTTTGTCTTGAGGGTGTTGACATGTTCCGTCCAGCTCCTGTGTTCATCTATTGTGATACATACCAGTTTTAAGTGTGAGACATGTTAGACGCTAGTCCCATTTATTCTCATAATGGGTTTGCGTTCCAGTTTTTGGGGTTTTGCGATTGTGAGGGATTGTTCTTTGTCTGTTGAGAGCTGGAGGTAGAGACGTTCCAATAGTTGACAAATGACCGGAAGAGCTCGAGCTGCCGAGTTTTCTAGGTCCAGACGCCTGCGACCCCAGAAAACAAAACTGAAGTCATTGGCGAATGCATATAGAATGAAGTCTAATTTCTCTAATTCCACCAAGATGATGCTGGCGACGATGATCCAGAGGACTGGTCCAAGGCAAGATCCCTGAGGTCAGCATTTCGGCAAATTATAGGTTGAGGAGTCTGCGCCCCAGTTAATAAGTATCCTTCTGTTACTCAGGTAGGAGGCAATGACTCCAGCTATGTTGCAGTGAATTGCTATTAGTTGTAGTAAGATTAACCGCCACTCCACATTATCAAAAGCACCTTTGTTATCGAGGGAGACGAGTGAGGTATAATTACCTTCCTCTATGCTTTTTGTGCATGTGGAAAGAATGTCAAACAGGGCCTTTTCACATGACCGACCATCTCTGAACCCATACTGTCTGTGATGGATCAGGTTGTTGCTGTCCAGATAGTGAACTAATCGGGTGACAATTAGTTTTTCTAGAAGTTTGCCTAGAGTCGGGAGCAAGCAGATTGGACGGTAAGATGTGGGTTCAGAGGCATCCTTTCCCTGTTTGAGGAAGTATACCGTCTCAAAGTGAGCGGGAAATAGTTGTGCTGTAAGCACTTGTTGGCCCAGCTAGTGAACACGCCGGGAATAATTTTGTGCGTATATTTTAGAATTTTGAAGTCCACACACTCTAGGCCGGGGTCTTTCTTATCGTTTAGTGTTTTTAGTGCATGAGCTATTTCTGATTTGAAAAAAGGTTTGTCTGGGGGTGAGACAAATTAAAGTCAGAATTAACTATATTTGAATATTGTGATGGGCCGAATAGGGTTGTAGTGAGGTGCTCCAGATATCTTTTATTTTTTCTTTACAAATTTTCGGTTGGTGGTTAGTTGATTTTATGACGGCCGATTACCTACACGAGGGTCCTACACCGGGTAAACCTAATTTTAATTCCAAACTTGTATTCGACACCAAGAATATTTAATAAAATTTTGTTTCTAGAATTAAAGTTTAAAATAAGGAGTTCTTATTTTTTAAAAAAAAGTCGTTTGTAAATTCCGGTGTCAGTCAGTAATTTCTCATTTTACGAACAGACTTTGTCTGTGCCGGAAAGGGCTAACCCCTTAAGAACCATATTCAATTCAGTGATAGTATGCTGAATACCATCTATGTTAAATTTCGTCAAAAATACAAAAAAATTCATAAATACAAAATTCACACCGGAAATTCTAAAAGAATAATTTTAATTTATGCAATCACGAAAATTCTGTCTCTATATAAAATACAAATTATTACTATATCTTTCTGGGATGAATTCAAAAATTTGAATTTTATAAAAGGCCAATCTGGCAACCTGGACGTACGCACATACGTCCTGGTATTAATTACTTGTGCAGAGGTTTTCATGAAGTACGCAGGTACGTCGTGGTGCTTAACCCTTTGAGGGGCGGTGGTAGATATTATGTACCACCTAATTTTAATGCGATTCAAACCAGAAACTTTTAATTAAATTTTACTTTTTTAACTTTGACGAGAAAAAGTTGAAAAATTGCTTATTCTTATTTTGAACTAAATTATTTCCTAAATTCCAGTGGGAATTCAACGTTACAGGAGCACAAGTGCTTGCCCCTGAAAGGGTTAACCCTTCTTTGCATGAGTTTTTCTTTTAAAAATTTTTTTATACATATCAGACATCAGAAATCAGAAATTTTAAGATAGATTTTTAACTTTGTACAACAACAAAGTTCACGTGAAATTTACTGGATTAATATTTCTATATAAATATAGTGGTGGCGAAGAAGTTGATTTATTTATTAAAAGTTAAATAAATAGTGATAGAAATTTACATCACTATGCAATTAACAGGGCTCCCACTCGGCCCGTTTTTTGAACACCACTTTTTTTTAAAGAAAAATCTTCTTTATAAATTTTATAGAAACTAACTTCGAAGTCCGTTTTAGTTGCAATTGTTGCAAATACCTACCATAATTTTCTTTCTAGAAAAATACTGGTTTTCAAAAAACGGACCAGTGGGAACCCTGAATTAAGGGTTAAGGTGTTAATTAATTGATTTCGAATGCTAATTTTTGTGTTACTTTCTCTTAGTTGTGTGTCACGTTAATTTAGTCAAAATTGTACCATATTTAAATATTTTTAAATATTTATGTCTCTAAAAATATACTAAAAAATTTCCGCCCTATAATCCGTGGTTCAAACAATCATGCTTCGACGAGATTTAAATTTGTTATACCATTAAATTCCATGCTGTACATTTCGCTACTTACAAAAATTGTGCGATCAGACAAGACAAAGTTTACGATTAAAATATTCTGGTACAAATATAATAAAATCCATACACCCCCTACATGGGACGTATATAGCGTGTTCCTCAGTCATCCTGAGTGGGTTTAGTACAAAATAAGACAAAATAGATAAGACACATCTTTTTGGTCAGGAAAGGGTAAAATGAGAATTTATTCCTTAAATCAGCGATTTTCATTGTTAACTTTTAGTTTCTTTTATCTTAGTTGTATGTAATATTAATTTGTTGAAAATTGTGTCATATTTAAATAGTAATGAAGTAGTTATAACTCTAAAAATTTAGTTGGATAGGTGTACATAATAATAGAGATTAATATATTCGTGTTATTTTCAGTACATTTGAAAATTATATATTAAAAAAAACTGTATTGTAATCTCTCAATTTTGTCTTCGCATATTTAGAAATATTATAATTACACTACGATAAAGATATAACAAACACTTGCAACAACATCATTATCACAGTAAATAAGGAATTCGCAGGAGACATTTTCTTATCACAATAAGAAACAGAACTGCAATCCATATCTATTTCCTGCTGAAAACTGTTCACAATGAAAACATACTTTCTCTTTAAAAATAAACTGAAGAGACGGAAGTTTCGGAAAATCGTTACTGAAAAGTAAGTTTCTTTAGAATAATTTTATTTTCTCTCACTATATTTTGCAGCACAATTTGGTTTCTGAAACAACATTTTCAATTCCTTCAAGAATCTTATTAAATTTTTAATTTGATAGGTAGAGATATATTCTCAGCATTTCATAAAAATACTGGATGAAAGAAATTTGTATTTTGTCTTTATTTATCATTTTATTTTATTTTATTTTATTTTTATTTTTTGCAAAAGTGAAAACGTAATCTTTCAGAAAATGCAAAGCTTCCTTTTTTTTTTATTTATAGATTTACATATGACACCTGCTGTTGTATCAAATTTGTTTAATTTCTCTTAAGAAAGAATACGGATATATAAAAACAGTACTAAATTATATTGTTTTTAAAAGATTAGACAGATTTTAATAAATAGATTAGAACTGATGAATAGATAGAGGATTGCTTTTAACCCTTTAAGGGGCGGTGGTATATATTATATGCCACCTAATTTTAATCTGATTCAAACCAGAAACTTTAAAAAATTTTTACTTGTTTAACTTTGACCGAAAAAAGCTGAAAATTGTTTTTCCTTATTTTGAACTAAATTCTTCGTATATACCGGTGTGAATTCGATGTTACAGGAACACAATTGCTTGCCCCTGAAAGGGTTAAAAGATTATAACTTACTTGAAATTAGTTTCAATTTCTTTGTACAATGTTAAGGAAAACATTTAAATTTTGTAACTCCTGACACATTTTTGTAGCTAACAAAATAGTAACACATTTAAGTAAAAATCAAACAAATAATGTACAGTTGTGGACAAAATAAGACTATCAACCGAATGGTAATGACGTCTACCACTACCGTGATTTCCAGTGTATAAGCCTCGGCTAAAATAAGTGTTTTCACAACAGAAATTTTATTAACGAAATGAAGTTAAATAAATACTAATTAAAAATTTATTACCAAGGGTTTATAATGTAGGCTAAAATATGTCAGGGTCATGAAAACCGAGAAAAAGGAGTGATATATATACATAAAAAAGAAAATCTATCGGGGAAGGGACAGCTGAAAGAAACCTGGAAGTATCGGTGCCTCTAGAGAAAATGCTTGTGCATGCAGCTGAAAGGTAAATGCACTGTGGTCGGGGGCCCAGAGTGAGATAAACAGACCAAATTGGAGAGAAAACGATCAGTTTTAGTTTTGGCAGCCATCAGTGCCTCGATACAGTGTTGCCAGTAGGCTATTTTTTAACACTTTCCAACCTAGTTGAAAAGTGTTTATGACTTCGGTTTGTCTGCCGTATGGCCGTCTGCCGTGTGCCGTGTGCCGTCTGGCCTTCTGTCCGTGCTCTAACTCCCGTAAATATGCTCGGATTGCTCTGCAATTTTTATATGTTATTCTCGTTATTTATAGAATATTTCCTATTTCAACGGAAGTGTGTAGCACTTACAGTTTTTTTACAGGGACACTCAAAAGAATTGAGTTACATCGCGGTCTATGGGGAAAAATCCTTTGCGGTTTATTTAAATAATGTTTCATTATTTGAAACGCATTGAAATTGATATATATCACTAAGGTGCATTAGAAGAAGATTAATATGGAATAGGGTGTGCATAGCACTTATAGTTACTTTATAGGGTCAGTCAAAAGAATTCCGTTATATTACGTCTATGGAGAAAAATCGTCTGCGGTTTATATAAATAATGTTTCACTACTTTAAAAACATTGAAATTTATATATATCACTAAGATGCATTACCAGAGGCTTACTACAGAATATTGTGTGTATAGCAGTCATCGTTCATTTACAGGGAGACACAAAAGAATTCTCTACTGTCTGTTAACAATAATTCCTGGAAGTGCGTTTTAAGTTGCTGAACGCGATTTTAAATTGAACTCACTTTTTGTCTATTACTGGGTGTGTATAAATTCAGTATTTCATATACAGGGCAGCACAAAGTTCGTGAACACATTTCCGTTTATTGGCAGAAACTCCAGAAGGATAATTTTAAACTGTGCTACGCGTTTCCTAACTAAACTAAAATTTATCATCCTATGTAGTATATATACAAATCTATAGATCCTATACAGGGCCGAATAAAAGTATTCGGATATTTTTCCGAATATTGTATATGTTGGGAATTACTGAAATTACGTTTTTAAATATGTTATGCGTTTTCCCAATTGTTTACTTAGATGTTATCTGTCAGCTTATTAAACGGTAATGATTTGTAAAATTATTTTGGAAGCGTTGGAAAGTGTTACATAATCTATGCTCGACGCATGATTTTTCGTTCTTGTTATTATTGAAATTGTTTGATTTCCACCTTTTTTTTAGTATAGTATAATTGGTCGCATTAGTTAATCTGCTATTAAATAAGACGAATATTTCTACCTAAAAAAAGTGGTGGCAATAAAGCAATCTGAATTTGAAAAATTGTAGCCTACTGGCAACACTGCCTGAATATCGAACCAAGAGATCACTGGAATAAAGGTATCTCGGAATAATATTATTTTTAAAATGGTGGAAGAAGTAGCCAGTGACCATCCCGACGAAGAAAATGCTCGTTTCTATTCAATGTCTGATGTACGAAATCCTAATATGCGAAAATCTTCCCAAATTGGGTTATGTAAGAAAAATATGCATAACTACATTTAAATTAAATGTAACAAAGATCTATGAGGAAAGTATACTTCCAAAATAAACTATACGTTTAAAAAAGTTATTCAAGACAACTGTGAATAAAAAACTATATATTTAAAAAAATAATATACGAAATATTGCATTTTAACGTATTCGTCAAAACGACGGATTCCAGTAAAAAAAAATGTAGAGAATCAATGCCCGTAAATCTAGTGCTAATAACACCCTTGGTCGTAGTTGCCAACATTTACGATTTTTTCCTACCACTAAAATTTTACAATACATTTTTACTTATTGAATCGCCGAAATGATGTGATTCAATAAGGCAAAAATTTCTATGAATTTTTAGTGGTAACAAAAATGCGTAAACGTTGGCAGCTAGGCCCTTTGCTATTCGAATTGAAAGGACAGCCAATTCACATGATGTTTCCAGCAATTTCTAAAATGTAGTAAAACTACTTTGGATTTTCATAGTAGTTTATGAATTGTACTCTATAGTATTTCTGATTTAAATGATTTTTTTTTTCATTATTTGAACTTCAGGGGTCAAGTTCAACTCAGACCTATAATCACACCATAAACAAACTAAGATAGAATAGTGTTCAAAGTATATGTTGTATGAAGACAAGTGGCACGTCGTTTTATTTACCGACGAAAAGACTCTAATCTGGACGGTCCAGTTCGCTGAAAAATATACTATTAGGGATTCAACGGATATCCGGAAAATATCCTATATCCAGTGTATCCGGCTGATTTTTTAATATCCGAAATACCTTTGGATATCCGAGTCACAATCACTGGAAATACGACTTCTCTGCCGGTTAACTGGTTCTCTACTACATAAGTCCTATCAATAGTATACATGGGACAGGATGGCAAATGGTATTCGAACATTCTTGATGAAAGTGACACATGAAACTGGTGGATAGATCTTTTAATCTGATATGTCTTTATTACATAATTTCTAACAATAATATGCACAGAACGAGATGGGAAATCGTATTGGAACATCCTTGATAAAAGTGAAAGATAAAACTGGTGGATACATTTTTTGAACTGATATGTCATATAATATGCAGTCAAATTGAGATGTGATATCATTCTGTACCAATATTTAATATATGTCTGACAATAATGAAAACTATTCAATTTAAAAAAAAATTGTACAGCATTAAAAAAAATTATAATTTAATTACTTTGAGATTCCGAGTTATCATAAAAATAAATATAAAAGCAATCAAGAACATTTTATGTCATGCAAAATAAATTTTATAGATTCTTCACTCAAATCATTACTATTTATGTATTTCTTAATAATGTCTTTGAGATTGAGTATTTATTAAGAATCGAAATCCATGTAACTTTTTTAATAGTAAAACATAGTGGAGAAATAGTAGATTAAAATTTATTTTTTCCTCCAGAGAATAAGTAAATCCACAACTACAATTTCAAGAGCAATTAAGATCCCTTCACCAGGAAATAATAATTAATTGCTTCGGAAAATATCGTTGTAATTATACTTACACATTTTATTAATTTTTTTTATCTACTGCATAGTCTTAAATAAAAAGAAAATGACAATTTTTCCGATTTAAGTTAAGTCCGCATAATCTGTATTGTTTAAATCAAAATTGCCTCTTAATATTTTCTTCTGAATATCATTACTACATACACTTTAAAAAATTCTATTGTGATTTCCTTTAGAGTTTTAAACCATAACCATTGAGAACAGCAGTTTTGGTTTGAAACCAGAACTAAAAACCATTCATTTCATTTCAACAAATTAAAACATAAGTTTTGGTTTGAAATCAGAACTAAAATCATTGTATTAGTTTCATCAAGAGTTTCAAATGACATGCTCTTCTGTTCATGCTCTGTTTTGCTAGCATTGTACAAATAAACAGAATATTTTAATGTTTAAATTACATTTTTTATACAACATTATTAATATACGTACATTTAAAGAGATACAGTTTTTGTAAATTATATTTCAATAATTTAAAAATGTTTTAATGATGATGCGTGGAACATTATTGTAATTTATTGTTCTGAGATGGCATTATATCAAGTCAAAGTGTCAGCTCAAAATGTTTCAAACAAATTATCATCCCGAGGACTGTGAAATACGGTTAGTGATTCGTTTCTTGACATCAACGAACGTTTCAGTAGCGGACATCCATCGACATATAAATCAGGGGGGTCAAACTGTGGCCCGCCAGATACAACTAAATTTTAAAAGAAATAGTCGACTTGTTGAATGGCAGAAATTCGAAGATTAGACAATACAATAATTACTATAAAATTTTAGTTCTAACCAGCGGGCCACAGTTCGACACCCCTAATATAAATGAAGTGTATGGCCCCAATGCAATGAGTGACAGCAAAGTTGGTAAATGGGAGAAAGCTTTCAAGGACGGACGAGAAAATAGCCATAATGAACCGCGATCACGCCAACCATCAGTGATCAGAGAAGATTTGGTCAATGCCTAAAAGAGTTTCTCAGCGGCATGCTCTTTACCACAGAAGACGAGGTGAAAGCAGCAGTTAAAGACTGGTTACCTCACAGGCGAAAGAAGTCTATGACTCAGGCATACAAAACTCTTGTAGAACGTTATGGCAATGTTTCAACAAATATGGAAACTATGTAGAAAAATAAAGAAACATGAAATGTATAAAATAAAAAAGTTTTTTTGAAAAAAAAAATAGAATAGTTTTTTGTTTTATAGGAAATCGGACCTTAGTTCCCGAATGAGCCTGGCATACTTGAGTATTATAGTATTAAAACGCATTTATTCGCAGAAATGAAAAAAAACATTCTCTAGCTGATATATCGTTTTTATAATGTAAATTTATGGTTTTGAAGAAACAGAAATTTGTATTTAAATAAGAGCTTACGTTTTCTGAAGACGAATCATGTGTTATTTTTGTTCGAAAATGCATTTTATTAAGGATTTTTTTTTTACTAAGAATTCATTGTTGGTACTACGCGATAGTCCAAAAATTATAATTTCATTTATTCATATTTATGGAAATTATTAACGCATTGGTGCAAGTCCTTGTTTTGTTTTTTTCTCCACCAGATTTCAGTGCAGCAATTGGACTATTAACCCTTAATTGCATGAGTTTTTCTTTTACAATAGTGTTTTTTTATACATATATTAAATGTTAGACACCAGAAATTTTAACTTTATTCAGCAACATAGTTCACGGGAAATTTACTCGATTATTATTTCTATATAAATATAGTGGTGGCGAAGAAGTTGATTTATTTAATTAAAGTTAAATAAAAAGTTATGGAAATTTACATCACTGTTAAAAAAACAAAACAAAAAAAAATCAGATTGCTTGATTGGCACCACTTTTTTATAGGGTAAAATTCGGCTTATGTATTCAATAATTAAACAAGACGGTTTTCACTTTTTCAAAAAAATAATATTAGCTATCAAAAAACTGATTTAAAAAAGTAGCCCACGGGCAACATTGCCTGATATTTTTTAGACGTTGGACTGATACTGATTTAGTTTAAGTGAGGTGTTTAAATTTATAATAGTAGAATTTCATGTAAGTAACTGTAGTGACAAAAAAATAATTAAAAAAGATTTGATCTCAATGTATCAGACTTGTCTCAGATGAAAAACAAGGCATTTTATTAAATTAGATTTAGCGCCACAAAAACAGAACATTGCATTAATTTGATAAATGATATTTTAATACTGTAATATATTATAATAATGTTTTCTGTAGAGGGATAGAATGTTTTCTATTTTTAGAATTATGTTAAAATTTTGGTTAGGAAAATTTTCGGTTTTACTATCGAAACTTCCATATATATTAAAAAAAAAGTCCTTAATAATATATAATGTAAGCATATTTCAGGTCTTACACTGATCCGTTTTTTGCATTCCAGTATTTATGTAGCAATTGTTTCGTCCTAGATTTGTGAGATATTTGCATCAAAAACTACGTTTCTGGTGTGCAAAACTTTTAAGAAAAATCTAAAAAGAATATTTCAGTGTTCGTACGCTTTTACCATAATTTAGTAATCGAATATTTCGCCTTATTTTAATGCAGAAAGTAATTTCAAAGCCTGCAATTAAGCAAGGTACCTACAATTCCCGCTCTTTAATTATTTAATAGAAAAATTATATTAAAAATTGTGGTAAGATCGTACGAACCCTGCATTTGGGTGGTGAAAGAGGTGAAATTTAAAAAACGGACAGAGTGGGAAGCCTGATATTTAGAAATGTCATGGATAAAGAAAAAATATAGTAGATGAATGTTGTTAGCACATCCTAACATGTATAACAATGACGTCAAAGATATACTATGTTCTGGTGAGTTATGTATAATTGTCATATGAAAAATTAGATCCACCACTGATGTCTTTTCGTTTTAAATAGCAAATGATGGCTAAAGAACTATGAAATAATTAGTGTAATATATTTAATTTAACACTTTCGTATCTCTAAAATTTAAAACAATTATTTATATAAAAAGTTTTATTTAGTAAAAAAACTTGCACACGAATGCAATAACTATATATAGTTTTAATTATTGAGATTTTTTTAAACAGGAATTATTTAATTAAGTTATATTTCTACTATTGGATTATCCCTTAAAAAGAAAATGGAAACAATTTTCTATAATTACAGTAAATACAATTAAAAATTAATATATATATTTTTTAAACATTTATTCTACATATTTTTATTTTCTTATTTATTGTTCATTTTGTTCAAAAAACAAAACTTTCATTTGCGCTCAAAAAAAAAAAAAAAAAAAAATCTCCAATAGTATAGATTTTTTATCCAACTAAACAAAATGCCTCAATATAAATTTTTAGACAATTAAAATTGCGTATAATGCTCAGTAACTCATCTCGTTAATAATTTCACTGCAAAATTTTTAAGGAAAAGTTTCCATAAATAAATCAAATGGAAGGCATTAAAAAATCTTCTCTCCTTTTCTTTTGAAGATATTTTCAAATTCGTATCTTTTGTAAAACAAACATTTTTATTTGTTTCGAGGCAGATTGTTACACATTTCGATATTTTATGGATATAATGCATTAGAAGAATTTTTTCATTGTAATTTCTACATTGTATAAGCCTAAAATGTTTTTTTTCTTTTGACAGACGAAACGATTCCTTTTAGTAACAAATGGCTTTTTATTAATGTAACTTCATAGTCCTGAAAAGATTATTGTTTCATTTTGATAAAATCTCATTTCTCCAGTAGAAGGATAGTGTGGTTCTTTCTTTTGAAATATTTAAAATTGATATATCTAAAATGATAAAATGAACAAAATAATATTGATTCAATCAGTTGTAAGATATTAGAAAATCTTCTCTCCGTGTCATCTCTTTTCATTTGAAAAAAATAAACTTTTTATATTTTTTTTTCGGGACAGAATGATTCACATTTGCATACATGGTGGATATAACACATTAGAAAAAAAACATTTTTTCTTTTGTATTTTGTAAAATTGAAGAAACATTCAATTTTATTACCAAGTAGAATTTAAAAATGTCACTTTATGTTCCTAAAAAGATAATTATTTCACTTAAATAAAAGACGTATTTTGTGGAGAGTGGAATGTTTCTTTCTTTTTAAATATTTATTGTTCTGGTGAAAGAAATTTCGTATTACTAGAAATATGTTTAAATAGATCAAAAACAAATGTATGATATAAATGCATTAAAAAATGGGATGTAACTCTATGGTACTAAAAAGAAATTGTTCCTTTTTAATAAAAGAAATAAATTGCCGAGGGTAAAAATAACAAAGAGCGCAACTCTTTGATACTTTCTACTGCAACATTTTAAAGAAAATAGTTCCATAAATAGTAAGTCATTTGTAAAGAAATAAAAAATCTTATTTCCTTTTTTTCAAGTTCATTTAAAAAACTTATCTTTTTTTTTTTTTTTCACCAATACAGATTCTTTCACATTTCGATACTTGATAGTTAAAACGCATTAGAAATACATTTTATTCATCAGAATTTCTCGACATTGTATAAGCCTACAATGTTTTTATTGGCAGAAGAAACGATTCCATTCAGTAACAAATGACATTTTAATAATGTAACTTCATGTGCCTGAAAAGATTATTGTTCCAGTTTAATAAAACCCCATTTTTTCTGCAGAAGTATTGTCTGTTTCTTTCTTTGGAAATATTTAAAATTGATATATCTAAAACGAACAAAATAATATTGATTTAATCAGCTGTAAGACATTAAAATATCTTCTCTGAGTTTAATTTCGAATTGTTTTCATTTGAAAAAATAAACCGTTTTATTTGTTTCGAGACAGATTGTTACAAATTTGGATACTTGATGAATAAGACGTATTAGAAAAAAAAAATGTGTTATTTTTGAATTTCGTAAAATTGTGTAAGCCTATTGGATTTTATTGACTCAAGAAATGTTCCCTTTCAATGGCAAGTAGTATTTCAAAAATGCCACTTTATTTTCGTAAAAAGAGAATTATTTTATTTAAATAAAAGAAGTATTTTGTAGAGGGTAGAATGTTTCTTTCTTTTAAAACATGTAGTGTTTTGTTTTAAAATAGATTTTTTATTACTAGATATTCGTTAAAATTCGTCAAAACGTACGTTATACGTACAGTGTCTCACAAAAGTGATGGGACACTTGTGCTTTATAAAAAGAAACTGCAATAAAATAAATAAACAAACATGTGCAAAAATTTTTTGGGTGTGTTTCATATTTAAAGTTAGTAACAATTATTACATAACATACATTTTGTCAAAATATTAAAATATTAATTTAGTAAAAATACAATTGTTCAGAACGGAGCAAAAAATGGCTCACATAAGTGATGGGACACTTACTTTTCCATCAAATATTTATCCACAAATTTTACTTTTTAAAAGGTTTTAATATTTTGTTGGATTTCCTTTTACTTTTAAAACATGATTTAATCTTTTTGGGATGGATTCGACTATTTTTTTTGTGATTTCTGGAGTGATTTTACCCCATTCTTCTTGAAGCACCGATTTTAGTTGTTGTTTTGAAGAAATGGTGTGTTTGCGAATTCTTGATTCCAATTCTTGCCAAATATTCTCTATGGGATTTAAGTCTGGAGATTGTGGTGGTGTTTTTATTATTTCAGGACAGTTATATAGCAGCCAGAGTCTAACGTTCAGAGCAGTGTGCTTGGGGTCATTGTCCTGGTAGAATTTAAAATCGTTATGAAGGTTCAATTTTCGTGCTGAAGATTTCAAATTTTGCTTTAAAATATCAATATACTTGTACTGATCCATTATACTGTCAATAAAAACAAAATTACCAACTCCAGCGGACGACATACACCCCCATACCATAACTCCTCCTCCACCATGTTTTACTGTTGGTACCAAGTTCTGTTTGCGAAGTTCTTCCCTGGGTTTTCTCCACACCAAGATTCTACCGTCAGAACCAAATATATTAAATTTACTCTCATCAGCAAATATAACTTTATTCCAGTAATCAGAATTCTTATTTATGTTGGATTTTGCGAAAGCTAGTCTGAGTTTTCTATTCTTTTCACTTACGAAGAATTTTTTCCTGGCTATTCTACCGTGATATCCAGCAGATCGAATTACCCTTCTAATAGTTTCAGGATTAACAATTATTCCATATAATGCTTGTAAATCAGCAGCAACTTTTGAAGCACTAATTCTTGGATTTTTTTTAATATTTCGAACGATAATTCGCTTTATTCCATTGGATAGCTTTGATGGTCAGCCAGGTCTTCTTTTATCCTGAATCATATGATTCTTTTTATATCGTTTAATGATATTGAAAACTGTTGAACGACTCAAGTTAACTGTTTCAGCAGTTTTTCTAATAGATTTTCCACGTTCAATATGCAAATTAATAACTAATTTTCGAATTTCAGGCGAAGTTTCTTTTCGTTTAGCATTCATGACTACACAGAGCTAAAAAACACAAAAATTCCAAAACAAACTGGAGAGAAATACTGCAGACGATTTTATAAATTATTGCCAATTGCTTTTAAGTAAAAATAAAACCCCAAAAAATATTTTTATTGCTTATTTCAGGCGATTTTTGTTGCATATATAATGGTGTCCCATCACTTATGTGAGCTATTTTTTGCTCCGTTCTAAACATTTGTATTTTTATTAAATTAATATTTTAATATTTTGACAAAATGTATGTTATGTAATAATCTTTACTAAATTTAAGTATGAAACACACCCACAAAAAAAATGTGTACATGTTTTTTTAATTTATTTGATTAGTTTCCTTTTGTAAAGCACAAGTGTCCCATCACTTATGTGAGACACTGTATATGTTATATATATTTTATAAATGCATTAAAAAATATAATGTAACTCTATGGTACTAAAAAGAAAACTGTTTCCTTTTAATGAAAAAAATAACTCTCAGAGGGCAGAAATAACAAAGAGTACAGCACTTTAATATTTTCAACTGCAACATTTTAAAGAAAAAAGTTCCATAAATAGTAAGTAATTTGTAAAGGATAAAACAAATCTTTTTTCCTTTTATTTTTAAGTTCTTTTCAAATTCTTATCTTTTGAAAAACAAACTTTTTTATTAGCTTCGAGACAGATTGTTTCACATTTCGATACTTGATGGATGTAACACATTAGAAAAGCATTTTTTTCTTCTGAATTTCTCGACATTGTATAAGTCTATAAAGCTTTTATTGGCAGAAGAAACGATTCCTTTTAGTAACAAATGGCATTTTAATAATGTAACTTCATGGTCCTGAAAAGATTATTGTTTCATTTTAATAAAATCTCATTTTTCCTGCAGAGGGATAGTACATTTCTTTCTTTCGGAATGTTTAAATTTGATATTTTTTAAAAGGAACGAAACAATATTGATTCAATGAGTTGTAAGAGATCAGAAAATCTTAGTTTCATTTCAAACTCTTTCATTTGTTTCGGAACAGATATTTTTTCACTTTTGGGCACTTGATGGGTATTAACGTGTTAGAAAGATAATCTGTTTCTTTTTGAATTTCGCAAAATTTTGTAATCCTACAATCAGTGGCGGCTAGTGACTCGATCTTTTTGGGGCACTAAATACATGAGTGTAAATTTTATTCTTTACTTACGATTAATTTTTAAAGAAAACTTTTCTTTGGTTTAATGGCAAAATTTTCTATCAAGAAATAAGGCAAATAATAATTTTAGAAAATAGTGGTAAGAAAATAATATATTTTGCTATCATGATCATGCATTTAGTAAGTAGCATAGCCAGAGAGGCGGTCCAAATGCTCTGGATACCAGTAAAATTGTAAAGTTTCCTTCGCCTTGATTATCGCAGAACGTTCTCCAATTAAATAAGGTAAAAACAAACTTTAGACAGTGCTATCAACAGAATCTGGACCCCCACCCCTGGCTACGCCACTGCATATAGTGACCCAAATAAAGACAGCCACAGTCCACCACTTCCTATAATAATGTTACTGACTGCAGAAACGTTCCTTTCAGTAGAAATCCTCATTTTAATTATGTCACTTTATGTTCCTAAAATGCGAATTGTTTCATTTAAGTAACAGAAGTCTTTTGTAGAGGGTAAAATGTTTCTTTGTCTTTGGATATTTATTTATTTATTGTTTCAAACGAGATTCCTTATCAACAGGTATATGCCAAAAATAGTCAAATTATTATGATATGAATGTATTTTAATATATTGCAACTGCATGGTCATAAAAGGGAGTTGTTTCCTATTTATTAATACAGTAAATATTTTACAGAGGCTAGAATGTTTGTTTCTTTTTTGAATATTTAATTTGTTTTTTAAATTCTTATTAACGCTAAACGTTTAAAAATATGATATAAGTGTATTTAAAAATATAATGTAACTTTATGGCTCTAAACAGAGAATTGTTTCATTTCAATAAAAGACGTTTTGGCAGAGGGGAGAATAAGTTCTAAAGTTTTTTGAAATCTAAAGTTTTTTGAAGACGAATGATGTGTTATTTTTGTTAAAAAATGCATTTTATTAAGGATTTTTTATACTAAAAATTCATTGTTGGTACTACGCGATAGTCCAAAAAATATAGTTTTATTTATTCATATTTATGGCATTGGTGCTAGTCCTTGTTTTGTATTTTTTAACCTGAATTCAGGGTAGCCAGGAGACAATTTTGCTTTTTTAAAATTCAGATTGCTTGATTGGCACCACTTGTTTTAAAGGATAAAATTCGTGTTATGTATTCAATTATTAAATAAGTTGGATTTCAATTTTTTCAAAAAAATGTTGGTTATCAAGAAACTGACTTAAAAAAGTAGCCCACTGGCAACATTGCCTGAGTTTTTTGAGACGTTGTTGGACTGATACTAATTTAGCTTAAGTGGGATGTTTAAATTATTATATTAGAATTTCATGTACGTAACTGTAGTGATAAATAAAATATTTCAAAAAGATTTGATCTCAATGTATTAGACTTGTCGGAAATGCAAAACAAGGCATTTTATTAAATTAGTTTTATAACCACAAAAACAGAACATTGTATTAATTTGATAAATGATATTTTAATAATGTAATATATTATAATAATGTTTTCTATAGAGGGATAGAATGTTTTCTATTGTTAGAGTTATGTCAAAATTTTGGTTAGGAAAATTGTCGGTTTTACTATCAAAACTTCCATATATATATTAAAAAAAAGTCCTTAATAATATATAATGTAAGCATATTTCAGGTCTTACACTGATCCGTTTTTTGCATTCCAGTATTTATGTAGCAATTGTTTCGTTATAGGTTTGTGAAATATTTGCATCAAAAACTACGTTTCTGGTGAGTAAAACGTTTAAGAAAAATCTAAAAAGAATATTTCATTGTTAGTACGCTTGTACCACAATTTAGTAATCGAATATTTCGCCTTATTTAAATTCAGAAAGTAATTACAAAGCCTGCAATTAAACACGGTGCCTACAATTTCCGCTATTTAATTATTTAAGAGAAAAATTCTATTAAAAATTGTGGTAAGATCGTACCCTGCATTTGGGTGGTGAAAAAGGTGAAACTTAAAAAACGGACAGAGTGAGAGGCCTGATATTTAGAAATGTCATGGATAAAAAAAAAATATAGTAGATGAATGTTGTTAGCACATCCTAACATGTATAACAATGAAGTCAAAGATATACTATGTTCTGGTGAGTTATGTATAATCGTCATATGAAAAATTAGACCCACCACTGATGTCTTTTTTATTTTAAATAGCAAATGATGGCTATAAAACTATGAAATAATTAGTGTAATATATTTAATTTAACACTTTCGTATCTCCAAAATTTAAAACAATTATTCATATAAACAGTTTTATTTAGTTAAAAAACTTGCACACGATAGCAATAACTATATATAGTTTTAATTATTGAGATTTTTTTAAACAGGAATTATTTAATTAAGTTATATTTCTACTATTGGATTATCCCTTAAAAAGAAAATGGAAACAATTTTCTATAATTACAGTAAATACAATTAAAAATTAATATATATATATTTTTAAACATTTATTCTACATATTTTCATTTTCTTATTTATTGTTCATTTTGTTCAAAAAACAAAACTTTCATTTGCGCTCAAAAAAAAAAAAAAAAAATCTCCAATAGTATAGTTTTTTTTATCCAACTAAACAAAATGCCTAAATATAAATTTTTAGACAATTAAAAATACGCATAACGCTCAGTAGCTCAGCTCGTTAATAATTTCAACTGCAACATTTTTATGGAAAAGGTTCCGTAAATAAATCAATTGGAAGGGATTAAAAAATCTTCTCTCCTTTTCTTTTGAAGATATTTTCAAATTTGTATATTTTGTAAAACAAACATTTTTTATTTGTTTCGAGGCAGATTGTTACACATTTCGATATTTTATGGATATAATGCATTAGAAGAATTTTTTCATTGTAATTTCTACATTGTATAAGCCTAAAATGTTTTTTTTCTTTTGACAGACGAAACGATTCCTTTTAGTAACAAATGGCTTTTTATTAATGTAACTTCATGGTCCTGAAAAGATTATTGTTTCATTTTGATAAAATCTCATTTCTCCATTAGAAGGATAGTGTGGTTCTTTCTTTTGAAATATTTAAAATTGATATATCTAAAATGATAAAATGAACAAAATAATATTGATTCAATCAGTTGTAAGAGATGAGAAAATCTTCTCTCCGTGTCATTTTGATCTCTTTTCATTTGAAAAAAAATAAACTTTTTATATTTTTTTCGGGACAGAATGTTTCACATTTGCATACATGGTGGATATAACACATTAGAAAAAAAACATTTTGTCTTTTGTATTTTGTAAAATTGTGTTGTAAGCCTGTAATGATTTTATTGACTGAAGAAACATTCAATTTTATTAGCAAGTAGAATTTAAAAATGTCACTTTATGTTCCTAAAATGATAATTATTTCATTTAAATAAAAGACGTATTTTGTGGAGAGTGGAATGTTTCTTTCTTTTTAAATATTTATTGTTCTGGTGAAAGAGATTTCGTATTACTAGAAATATGTTTAAATAGATCAAAAACAAATGTATGATATAAATGCATTTAAAAATGTGATGTAACTCTATGGTACTAAAAAGAAATTGTTCCTTTTTAATAAAAGAAAAAAATTGCCGAGGGTAAAAATAACAAAGAGCGCAGCTCTTTTATACTTTCTACTGCAACATTTTAAAGAAAAAAGTTCCATAAATAGTAAGTCATTTTTAAAGAAATAAAAAATCTTATTTCCTTTTTTTTAAGTTCATTTAAAAAACTTATCTTTTTTTTATTTTCACCGATACAGATTGTTTCACATTTCGATACTTGATAGTTAAAACGCATTAGAAATACATTTTATTCATCTGAATTTCTCGACATTGTATAAGCCTACAATGTTTTTATTGGCAGAAGAAACTATTCCATTTAGTAACAAATGGCATTTTAATAATGTAACTTCATGTGCCTGAAAAGATTATTGTTCCAGTTTAATAAAACCCCATTTTTTCTGCAGAAGTATTGTATGTTTCTTCCTTTGGAAATATTTAAAATTGATATATCTAAAACGAACAAAATAATATTGATTTAATCAGCTGTAAGAGATTAAAAAATCTTCTCTGAGTTTAATTTTGAATTGTTTTCATTTGAAAAAATAAACCGTTTTATTTGTTTCGAGACAGATTGTTACAAATTTGGATACTTGATGAATAAGACGTATTAGAAAAAAAAATTGTGTTATTTTTGAATTTCGTAAAATTGTGTAAGCCTATTGGATTTTATTGACTCAAGAAATGTTCCCTTTCAATGGCATGTAGTATTTCAAAAATGCCACTTTATTTTCGTAAGAAGATAATTATTTCATTTAAATAAAAGAAGTATTTTGTAGAGAGTAGAATGTTTCTTTCTTTTAAAATATGTATTGTTTGGTTTTAAAAGAGATTTTTTATTACTAGAAATACGTTAAAATTCGTCAAAACGTAGGTTATACGTACCGTAATTTCCGGCGCATAATCCGCAGCTCAAAGAGTCGTTTTTCGACCCAAAAATTTTATTCAATAATTGTAGTTAAATATTTACAGCGATCTTTTAACCCTCTGAGCGCTTTGAAAAAGGGTAAAATTGTAATGTTGTTTCCTCTGCATTTTGCTTTAAATGCTAAAAAATATGATTCTTTCAGCATTATAAATAAAACTTAATTACAAATAGGAATGTAACCCTTGAGAGTATTAATCATTCTTCAATGTTTTGAAAATATTCATTAAATCTATAGAATTATATTATCTTAAACATTGCATATATTGCAGTGAAACCTGGAGCTTAGTGAACGGAATATTACGTTCTACACGCTTAGAGGGTTAAGTTACATTTTATAAAATAATATTTCTGGGTCGAAAAACGACTCTTTGAGCTACGGATTATACGCCGGAAATTACGGTATATGTTATATATATTTTATAAATGCATTAAAAAATACAATGTAACTATATGTTACTAAAAAGAAAACTGTTTCCTTTTAATGAAAGAAATAATTCTCAGAGGGCAAAAATAACAAAGAGTACAGCACTTTAATATTTTCAACTGCAGCATTTTAAAGAAAAAAGTTCCATAAATAGTAAGTCATTTGTAAAGGATAAAACAAATCTTTTTACCTTTTATTTTTAAGTTCTTTTCAAATTCTTATCTTTTGAAAAACAAACTTTTTTATTAGCTTCGAGACAGATTGTTTCACATTTCGATACTTGATGGATGTAACACATTAGAAAAGCATTTTTTTCTTCTGAATTTCTCGACATTGTATAAGTCTATAAAGCTTTTATTGGCAGAAGAAACGATTCCTTTTAGTAACAAATGGCATTTTAATAATGTAACTTCATGGTCCTGAAAAGATTATTGTTTCATTTTAATAAAATCTCATTTTTCCTGCAGAAGGATAGTACATTTCTTTCTTTCGGAATGTTTAAATTTGATATTTTTTAAAAGGAACGAAACAATATTGATTCAATGAGTTGTAAGAGATTAGAAAATCTTAGTTTCATTTCAAACTCTTTCATTTCTTTCGGAACAATTTTTTTTTTCACTTTTGGGCACTTGATGGGTATAACGCAGACATGGCAAGTCTCCGGCTTTTTGGATACCAGTAATTTAGTACAGAAAAATTTATTTTATTTAATGGGAGCATTTTGCGATTTAAAACAACAACATTTTCTCTAAAAAATTTCTGGTGTTCAAAAATCCGGAGACTTGGCATCTCTGATAACGTGTTAGAAAGATAATCTGTTTCTTTTTGAATTTCGCAAAATTTTGTAATCCTATAATCAGTGACGGCTCGTGACTCCATCTTTTTGGGGCACTAAATACATGAGTGTACCGTAATTTCCGGCGTATAATCCGCAGCTCAAAGAGTCGTTTTTCGACCCAGAAATATTATTTTATAAAATGTAACTTAAACGATCGCTGTAAATATTTAACTACAATTATTGAATAAAATTTCTGGGTCGAAAAACGACTCTTTGAGCTGCGGATTATACGCCGGAAATTACGGTAAATTTTATTCTTTTCTTACGATTAATTTTTAAAGAAAACTTTTCTTTGGTTTAATGGCAAAATTTTCTATCAAGAAATAAGGCAAATAATAATTTTAGAAAATAGTGGTAAGAAAATAATATATTTTGCTATCATGATCATGCATTTAGTAAGTAGCATAGCCAGAGAGGCGGTCCAAATGCTCTGGATACCAGTAAAATTGTAAAGTTTCCTTCGCCTTGATTATCGCAGAACGTTCTCCAATTAAATAAGGTAAAAACAAACTTTAGATAGTGCTATCAACAGAATCTGGACCCGCCCCCTGGCTACGCCACTGCATATAGTGACCCAAATAAAGACAGTCACAATCCACCACTGCCTATAATAATGTTACTGACTGCAGAAACGTTCCTTTCAGTAGAAAAGATCATTTTAATTATGTCACTGTATGTTCCTAAAATGCGAATTGTTGCATTTAAGTAACTGAAGTCTTTTGTAGAGGGTAAAATGTTTCTTTGTCTTTGGATATTTATTTATTTATTGTTTCAAACGAGATTCCGTATCAACAGATATATGCCAAAAATAGTCAAATTATTATGATATGAATGTATTTTAATATATTGCAACTGCATGGTCATAAAAGGGAGTTGTTTCCTATTTATTAATACAGTAAATATTTTACAGAGGGTAGAATGTTTGTTTCTTTTTTGAATATTTAATTTGTTTTTTTAATTCTTATTAACGCTAAACGTTTAAAAATATGATATAAGTGTATTTAAAAATATAATGTAACTTTATGGCTCTAAACAGAGAATTGTTTCATATCAATAAAAGACGTTTTGGCAGAGGGGAGAATATTTCTTTCTTTTTTTTTAAATATTATTATTTTTTAATTAAAAACAGATTTTTCATTAATAGAAATATGCTCAACTTCTAAAAATTACTCAACTATAAATGCATTACATACAGGTATTTGAAAAATATAATGTAATAACTTTATGGTCGTAATTAAACAATTGATTCATTTTTATAGAAACGACTTTTTAGAATGTTTCTTTATTTTTGAATATTTAATTTTTTATTAAAAAGATATTGTTTATTAAGTGAAATATTCTACGCTTCTAATAATTTATCCAAAACTAATGTATGATACAATTATATTTAAAAATATAATGTAACCTTGTGATGCTAAAAAGGTAATAGATTCTTTTTATTATAAGAAATTGTTTGTCGCGGGTAAAATTGTTCTCTCTTTTTGAAAATACATATATATATTTCATTTTTGTTTAGCCCGTTTTTCTCCGAAATATGAATTTCAGATATTTAATTTTCATTTAGAAATTCCGAATTCACGTATGAAATTCTGAATTATAATGTTTGCTTTAATAAATGACAGACGTTTCGGGATTATATATACAAAAAAAAATTTCTTTGGAATTTCCGTTATGGATACGGAATTTCTAGGGAAAAAAGTTTTTTTTTTTTTTTTTTTTTTTTTTTTTTTTTTTTTTTAAATGGACGCATATATCCGTCTGTGATGCAAATGTTTTGAAAGGGGATTTCTTATTAATAGAAATATACCAAACCGCAGAACATTCGTCAGATACACATGTATGATTAAAAGTATTTAAACAAAATAATTTTTCATTTAAAAAAAAAGTCTGTTACAGACAGTAGGATGTTTCTTTTTTTAGAATATTTGATTTTTTGTGGAAATTCAGACCTCTTATTTATAAAAATAAGCTAAAATTCTAAAAATTCGTCAAATACAAATATATGAAATAAATATATTTACAAATATCATAAACACATTGTTGTACATCCGAGTTTTCTGGAAATTTGAAATATACAAAAAGTTTGGCTTCTTTTCCAAACTCTCACAACGTCATAGGGGCTATAATTGCTTCCCTGATCATACGCCAAATCAAATTCCAAATATTCTTCCTGACATGCCCAATACTACTACCAAATCTTAAAAAAATTCACATATTTTCCCATGATCATTCCAACTTGCCTCTCTAGTCGCCTGTGGTGCGCCTTTTCCTTCTTTGAGTAGTGTTACCCAGTGTCGCGATTTGAGCTTGCTCAACCGGCACCACTATGCACAAAGCAGTACAAGTGGCTTTATATGATGCCTTCTTGGACTGAATCTACCACAAATTTCACTGTCGAGTTGCGGAGGAAATCTATCTTCCGGCAGTGAGGTGCTCCAATAGTGAATGAGAGGTTCGGCTCTCAAAAGCTGATAGACGAGAGGTGCTGTTGTCAAATCCCTGTCACGCTCGTCGATCTAACAGTTCGGAGTTTTACGTAATTTTTTCGAAACTTGCCGTAAATACGGGATAGGATACCTTAGAAAGACACCCCACACTTTCTCCTAGGGCCTATAACCATCGTGTAGATAATCGGCCTCCTAAAATCAACCAACCAACCAACCGAACACAGTGAGGAATACATATTTACGTATTTTATTTTTATATACTATTCAAAGCTTGCCCCGTCTGGCGTGTGGTATCTTCCCAGGCAGGGCCGAGATGTTTCATATTTTCCATCCAGCCCAATGTTGCGTCGGTTTCAACTGCATCTGAACATTGTATGCATTTTTCTTTTTTTTCTTTAATTCCTTAAGAAATAGGGAAATGGAACAGGGGGTTACATTATTCTCAACGGACTTAGTTTCCCTGTCTGAGCAGTACCTCTTAGGCTATCAAATGAAATCAAATATTTTAGGTCATACTGTTGCATTATTTATTTATTTTCGCTATTGGAATTCAGAAAATGTTACTCTTTTTAAAGCTGTTCATCAGTATAGATTAAGAAAAATCTGTAAGTATAGCTGTTTCCAAGAAATAATAGTATTGATTTCGTAGGAATGGGTTTTCTTATCCAATTTTATATACTGTTGTGTTAGAAATGGTATCCAACAAGTGCATTACAGTAATTCGATTGTTAACAACTATCAGATCGCAGTTCTAATAATTTATGCGAATGAATACTCCATTTCTAGATTTAGATACTTTTTGAATAAAACATTGAAGATAAGGTGAAGTAGTCTGTACTCTCTGCAGTATGCGTGTCAATTTTTTGCTAGTGTAGTAGATAAATATTTTTTTAACTTATATTTCATATGATTCAATAATAAGATTATAGGTATAGATGTACATAATGCATTTTCCGATTTTGACAGAAACTTGAAAGAATTATGCTTTATAGTGTAAGGAAAAATTGGATTTTTTAAACTATTTTTTGCACTACATCAGACAATGATACGTCTCTAAATCTTTTATTTTAACATTTGAGTATATAATTGACAACACATGTTAATATTTTATATTTTTCAACATTAAACTGAACCAGAAGGAAATACTATACTTTATTTGAAACAGAATTCACAACTGTAATATTTGCCTGAGAACGTACTTTAAAAATAATAGCTAATAACAGTTAAACTTAAATAATACTTCATTCAAATACATATATTTTTTTCAAACTAATAATTAAACCAAATTTCTTTTCTTAAGTATTTTCAGAAATAAATAAAGCTTAAACGAATTTTGCCTTATGCTACATTTTAGGAATATTATGTTTTCTGTTCATCTGATTTATGTGTTTAATAAACACCTTTGAAACATTTTTCGGGCAATAATTTAATTTTGTGTTCATTTTAAATGAACATAAAAATGCCAAGTGCATACTTGTGTTTTACTTCATTTCATAATGTACACAGCTAATAAATACTTTTCCGTGGGATACATTTTACTGCTTTAATTGTGAGTCATTACACTGCACATGGCTTTGTAATTCTATGTACATAGCTAAAAAATAAATCTCAGTGCACGAATTTTTCTTTTTGATGTATTATTTATATTTAGAGTTAAATACCAGAAAATTTAAAGAGTGTTTATTCACTTTACTAATAATATTATTTTTCCGATTACACAGAGAGGATATTTTTATTTAAATATGGTGTGTACACGGAAATTAATTTAATTATTGTATGTTATATTTTAATTAATTCGTATAGGCATCGCTGCTCAGTGTTAACGGTTGAGTGACAACAGTAATTCGAATGCTAGCGAAATTCCCTGTGTCTTGTATTTATATAATACTGCACCGCCCCCTGAATACTAGGCCTGCGCGCTGAAAAAAATGGCGGCTGTCGCAGGCGGAATCGTTTGTACAGTCCCTCGAACTTCAACACCAATAATATCTAAAAGTTTTCTTTGACTTATTTGATCTCCAAAAAACAAGGCGAAGAAAGCTTTTAGAAGTTATTGGTGTGGAATTTCGAGGGACCGTTCAAACGCTGAAAAACAAAATCGGCCTGCGACAGCCGCCATTGTTGTCAGCGCTCAGGCCTAGTATTCAGGGGGCGGTGAATACTGCGTGAATTACGTAGTATGGTGTAATTATTTGTAAGTGACGTATTTTTTATATAAAATGTACGTTTGATTCCAGAAATGTTGAAGTATCCATATCGGGATATTTATACAGGGTTCGTACACTCTTACCACAATTATTTAATATAATTTTTCTATTGAATATTTAAATAAAAGAAATTGCACAAACCGTGTTTAATTGCAGGATTTGTAATACTATTCTGCATTTAAAAAAGGCGAAAATTTCTATTTAAATTTGTGGTTAAAGCGTACGACCCCTGTTATATTAAAAATTAGTAATTTAAATTTGAAAAAAATTTATACATTATACCATTTAGATTTTAAACTGTAGCACAAATATATTGATTATAAATTTATTGCTTATCCCAGAAAACATATTTACTCATTTCAATAAAATGAATATTTTTCTTTCTAAATGTACCACTAATCATTAAACAATCTGTCGAATTCTAGATTAAAACAAGCATGTATACTTAAAATATATAAGAATCTAAACTCACAAAATAAAGAATATGTTATGCTGTCGTTTTTACAGATTTGGGAAAAAAATAATAAGGCGTTTTGAAGGGACATTAATGGATTTTTCCTAGTAAAAATGACAAAGAACTTATTATTCTTTAGCTACAGCACTCATTTGTCATTTTTTTAAATAAATCGTAATCAAATTTATAGAAGAAAAAAAATAAATTATCCCGGTAACAGTAATGTAACAAAGCATTTTTTAAAGCTTTGAATAAGCAATTTTCTACTTCAACAAAAACATTTTTGCGAGGCATCATTTTTTATACTTTATAAAAGAAAAAATTTAGTTGTTCAAATTATGTTTTTCAAGATTTTTCATATATGAAATATGACTCCTTTTAAAGACGCGGTGCTTAGAAATCCATATTATTTTCTGTATCATCAAGTCTTTTATGCTTCCAAACTAGTGCACATGTAAAAGCTTCTTGGAGAATAAATTGTCCATGGTTCATTAGTTACAGTTAATGATTTAATGGATCATGTAAATCCTAAATAAAATTAAAATATATACTCCACTAAGTTTAAAAGTTAATAGCTACTTAAAATGCACTTTCGAGCTTAGCCAAGTACAGAGCCAATAATTATGAAAAATTGTTGTCTTTGACATTTTTAGGTTTCCCGAACTTTAAAGTGAATAAAATTAGCAACTTATAGTGAATAAATAAGTAATTTAAGCGGATATATCAAGTAATATACAGAAGATTAATATAAAAATATGTTCTTTTAGTATATATAAAAAGAATAAATTGATATAAATTATACATTTTATGTAATCTCATTTTATTTTTAAAGATTAGCTGTCAGTAAAAGTACGCACTGAAATTTTGATAAATACTTTAATAAAAAATATTTAAACTTACTAATATAGCAATATATTTTATAAACATACTGACAAAAACTTTAATATAAATAAATTATTAATATATACAGGGTATCCAAAAAGTCTGGAAACGGTCGACTAACTCGAGAAATATACATCGGATTGAAAATTGGAAAAATGCATGTTCTAAAAAGGAATGTAAAGCGTAATCGAAACTACATAAATAAAAATAAAATTTCAAGAATTCTGGTGCCATGTTGTTGTTAAATTCAGTATAAAAGTCTTGAGTGCCTTTTCTTCTTTTTATTAACCAAAACCTAAACACAGCAATTAAATATTAATAATTAAATTAGACTGAACTTAATAAGGATTCCAGGGGAGCACATCGAGAATACGCTCCATCTTCGAGATAAATTTATTCCATGAATACAAAAGTTTTCTAATCAGTTCGGTTTATTACGTAACGGCGTGAGCGAGTAATAACTCCGACCACAGTCATCATGTGATCAAATCAATTCTCAACATGTTCAATATTTTTGAAAAATCTATTTAGGGATATCAAAGTAGCTCCCGCTTCGCACTCTTCCCCCTAGGTTTGGAAAGGGGGCAACGTTGAAATCTTAAATGATAACGCCCCTTTTTATTGCAGATTTGGATTCTACGTGAAAAATGCCTTTCTTTTCCAATGAAAATTTTCTTCGGAAAATTGTATATGGCGCTCTTATCGAGTAAAATGCAGTGAGAATCGTTTTGATTGAAACGTCTGGAAACGGTCGGATAACTCGAAAAATATACACCGGATTGAAAAATGGATAAATACGTGTTCTATATTTCAGAAAAATGACAACTTTTATATCCCTAAATAAGTATTTTGTAACATATTCAACACATATTTTTTTCGTTTTTCAATCGGATGTATATTTCTTGAGTTATTCGACCGTTTCCATACTTTTCAATAGAAACGATTCTCACTGCATTTTACGCGATTACAGTGCCATCTACGATTTTTCAAAGAAAATATTAAATGCAAAAGTTACGTACTTCTTCTTGTAGATACCGATTCCGCAATAAAAAGAGGGTTTATCGTTTAAGATTTCAAAGTTGTACCCACTTTCCCCCCGGAGGACAGAGTTGGGGGGGTCAACTTTGAAATCCATAAATCGATTTTAATATTGAACACATATATCTCGTTTTTCAATCCGATATATATTTCTCGAGTTGTTAGACCGTTTCCAGACTTTTTGGACAATATATATATATATACAGTGGGGCTCGTGACTGGTTTTATTTGGGACACTAAATGCAAGGCTGCTAAATTTATTCTTTTCCGACCACTCTTATTAAAAAGGAACTCATTATTTTATTTACTGTCGGAAAGTTCTGCCATTAAACAAGGAAAAGTTTTATGTATATATATATATATATATATACAGTGGAACCCCGATTTTACGTAACCCGTTTCGTACGTTATCCCGCTTCCTACGTTATTTTTCGTCGGTCCCGGAAAATTCCTATTCCGATAATGTTAAAAGTACCTCGATTCTACGTTATTTACTCTTAACTTTTCCCGCTTAGTACATCATTTTAGGCAAAGTACTTCAGGAAATTTAATATTTTTTCCCCTCATGGAAAAATTTTCAAAAGAACAAAAATGCTTTCCACTTGGTCAACTGGTTGTTACCAAAAACAGTTCTTCCCCTCCCCGGTAATATTCCCGTGAGAAAGTAACGATAAACTATTATTTGTCTATCAGCACTTGACCAAACCTGCGTCATGTGAAATCGGGGTGGAGGATTCTTTTTTCATTCATTTCAATCCGCAGTGGAGTCGCTGCAGAACTTATCGAAAAATCCAAAGTTTCCAAAGGAACTAAAGTGGATCTCATAAAATCGTTCGGTATCGCTTGATCCAAGTTACAAACCATCCTAAAACAAGAGGTCTCTGTGGAATTAAAATCTGAAAAACTGAGAAATTTGTCAAAGAAAAGAAAAACATTGAAAACCTCTCCTTGTGAGGAACTGGTAAAGATTTTGTGCGAGTGGTTTAAACAAGCCCGTTCAGCCAAGATTCCAATCAATGGCTCAGTTTTGTAAGAAAAGGCTCTTGAATTTTCTTCTCGACTTGAAATGCAGAATTTCATGGCATCCAACGGTTGGATCGACCGATTCAAGAAGAGGTATAATTTGTCTTACAAGTTTATTTGTGGTGAGGCAGATGGAGTAAATACTGTTGTCGTTGAGGATTAGTCGGAAATAAACTTTGCCTTTTCTTGTGTGTGATTGCTCAAAAAAGACATCTTTAACACAGATGAGACGTGATTGTTTTTCAATCTCTTCCGTGATAGAAAAGATACCGTGAAAGGAGAAACTTGTCACAGTCGGAAACTATCAAAAGTGCGATTTACAGTTTTGTTATTTACGAATGCAGACGAAACTGAGAAACTAACACCATTTGTGATTGGTAAATCCAAAAAGACCCGATGCTTCCAAAACATTAAAAGTTTGCCGACAGATTACAATGTCAACCACAATGCTTGGATGATCCAAAATCTTTTTGAAGATTTTGTAAGAAAATTCAATATAAAAATGAGCTTACAAAAGCGCAAAATAATTTTATTCGTAGACCAGTGCACTCATGTTAATCTGAATTTAAAGAATATGCGTATAGAATTTTCCGCACCCAACTGTACCAGTTTACTTCAGTCATGTGACTTGGGAATAAACATCCTCCAAAATGCATTATAGAAAGCAACTGGTAAGAAAACGCCTTTTTTCACTTGATTCTGGTGAGCTTTAACCCCTTGGGGACGAGCGACACGTATACGTGACGCATAAGATGCTCAGAATCCTCGATTATTCCCAACAGTTATTTTTCATTGTAAGATTTGCCTCATTAAATCTTAGCATTTCTGCGATTCAATTAGGTGAAAATTTCTGGTTTTGAAAATCTGGTGGTAAAAGATTAAAAATTATGTAAAGGACGCTCGTCGCGAAGGGGTTAAGATGCTGTGCTGGATGCTGTTCATTTCATCAGATCGGCTTGGGATAGTGCAGATGAAAAATGCATGTCAAATACTTTTCTGAAGGGATAATTTTCAAAATCCGAAATTAACGGTGAAGCGTCGCCGGAAGAGCTATCTATGGAAGACTACACAAAAGAAGAGGAATTTATACTTGCAGACATCAATGTTGATGAGTACATTGATTGCAAAAAGTATGTTATCGCTACCACAGTCATTCAGACTATTTCCGATTTGATTTCGCAATATTGAAGTGAGGATGCAGATCCAGAATATATCGTGCCTTCATCGGCAGAGGCCATTGCGACTTTAGAAATTTTAAAGAAATTTTAACTAGACATGGAAATTAAGAACAAAAATTGCATGTATTGAAAATAGAGTATATGTGAAATTACACTTAAAAAGAAAACGCAATAAAGGATAACAGATTTTTTAAAACACTAATATGGTATTGGTAAGTTTATTTCTGTATAATTTGTTTTCTTGAAGTGTTTTTCTCTATTTAACCCCGATTTTACGTTTTCCCGTTTCGCACGTTTTTTTTCTGCTGGTCCCGTGAAAAACGTAAAATCGGGGTTCCACTGTATATATATTGGAGTTTATTATTATTTATATATATGGAAAATCACTTGAAGAACCATTATCACAAAAGCCAACCAAAAACTATAAACCACATAAATTCAATATTAGAAAAAGAAAACTAAACAAACTACATTTGCACAGAACCAGAAATCGCAACTAACTGCTTAAACTCATAACAAAAGAACACAACAAATTGCCGCAAAAAGGAAAAAAGCCAATAAGCAACAAAGAAAAGCTAAAACAACCTGTGTCAGGTGCCATGGCTTGAGACATGCACTGCTGGGTTAAACTAGTTTTACGCATGCAACACTCCCCCATACCTGACAAGTACAGACTGAAAATGAATGAAACAGACATAACGAAAGGAAGCAAACTAAAGCCAGACTACACCAACAAATTCTCGATTTACACCACAGTAAACAACCCACTACACCGACAAACTATAACTAGACGACATCATCAATTTCTCAACGTACATCACGGCAAACATCCCACTACACCCACAAACTATAACCATACTACACCGACAAACTATAACCATACTACACCAACAAGTTCTCAACTTACTGTATAGCAAACAACCCACTACACCGACAAACTATAGCTAGACTACACCATCAAGTTCTCAACTTACATCACAGCAAACATCTCACTACACCGACAAACTATAGCCAGACTACACCAATAAGTTCTCAACATACATCACGGCAAACAACCCTCTACACCGACAAACTAAAGCCAGACTACACTATTAAGTTCTCAACTTACATCACGGTAAACAACCCACTACACCGACACTCCTACAATTATCACATCAACAAAACATCGCTTGTATATATATATATATATATATATATATATATATATATAATAAAGTTATGAAAATGATATACTTTGAATAATCTTATTTTGTTATTCACAATGAGCTACAACTAAAAGAACGAAAAACTTTCGATAAATGATAACTGAATTATGTTAATCAAATAATTTTTTATCAATATATATATATATATATGTATGTATATATATTGTCTTTCTTTCTGAATGATTCTTTTCCAATTGTTTTTGTTTCCAAAGCGGTATGTCTTAATTGTTATATAATTGAATTCAATTATATGAGATTCTTTAAATAATTCGAATATGTTTATTAATACTTTAAGATTAATTTTTCATACAATATAACAAAAATTTAATTTTTTTTTTCAAATTAGATTTCACCTTTATCGTCCATTATTATTTTTCTAATGGTTACTCTTTGCTGTGACACACCTTATTTTAATGTTTTGTAGTTGTACTATCTTTTTTTCTGAAGTATTTTCTAAAATTTAGAATGATATGCTGAAATAATACACATTTCTAATTATGATTTAAAAATTTCATTAAAATTGTAAAATGAAAACTCTTTTAAAACTGTAAGTTAATTTACATTGTACTGTTTTTTTTTTCGTACTGAATATTACACACTTTGATCATAACACTTAACTCCTTAAGCACCACAACGTACCTGCGTACGTCATGAAAACCTCTATCTGAAGTACCAGGACGTATGTGCGTACGTCCAGGTAGCCAGTTTGGCATTTTTTAAAATTCAAAATTTTGAATTTGTACCAGAAAGTTAAAGTAGTAATTTTTATTTTGTATAATGAAAGACTTTTCGTGATTGCATAAATAAAAATTATTCTTTTAGAATTTCCGGTGTGAATTTTGTATTTTTGACGAATTTTAACATAGCTGGTATTCAGCATACTATCACTAAATTGAATATGGTGCTTCAGGAGTTAAAGCCTTATATTATTTGTCTCGTATCTTTAGTCTTATTATATTTTGTTACCGATAACTTGAAATACTTAATTTTTTCACACTCATTAAAATTGAAGTACACATTAATTTTACTTGTAAAAATTTCTAAGCAGTATAGCACAATTATTTCTAATAAAAAAATTTTGCTAAATATATATTTTTTTTCTGATAAAAATATTTCAGAGATTAGTCACAGAATTGTAAGTTTCTTTTTAAATATTAACCCTTAACGGTCAACGGTTACGGAGGCACACTAATCACAGTTTTAGGACAAGCGTCAAATACTTTTTTTTTCACTTTTTTCTTTTCTTTTTGTATTTTTTAATTGCCGAAATTTAGAGATTAGATAAATTAAAATTTCTGCGCAAAAATACTGGAGTCTAAATTAAATAATTTTGTACATTCAATACGGTGTATATGCGTACTGATTGTCGCGAAGCGTTAAATAAGGTCTACATTTTAATTCCCAGATTGTGGTACAGCTGTACTCATACTGGAAGTGAAAAAAATTGGCGAATTATTATTTAATTTATATATTGTAATAAATGTATGTTTCTTTAAAGGAGTTACTAGTGGAACTTTGCCGGTCGGATTTCCCAAAATAACCTTGTGCTGGGTTTTGTAGTACCTTACACATACACCCGGGTGGGCTACGTCCGCTCGAATAAATCAAATCTTGAATGATTGTGATTTTATGCAGGCCTCACAATCGGTCATCTTTTGGGGAATACCACCTTTTTTCCAAGAAAACAATTTTTTTAATGTTTTTTCTCATAAATTTGTCAGAAACCTACCCGGAAGTTAATTTATTTTTGTTGAAAATGTTGTAAAAACAAAGCACGGAAAATTTTGTTTACAAATATTGGTATTATAAAAACGGAACAGTGAGAGATCTGTTTCGACGAAAACCTTTCCAAATGAATCTACGGTTGTGGACAATAACACCGTTTAAACGATCTATTTCCAAGAAATGTCAAAAGACATCGTTATTGTTATTGCTGTATTAACGGTTTAATTTCTGATATCTAGATACATAATGTAATTTTTGACCGAGAGTTATTGAGGAAAACGGGTATATTTAACAAAGAATGCTCTCTACTGCCAGCAATATTTAACCTTCAATATTATTTTCCTCCTTTAAGGGGTCTCAAGACTCTTAATCCTTCAAAATTTTTGAATTTTTAATTTTTTTTATATATTAAACTTCTACCTTTCCTGAACATTTTAGTGTAAATGGTTTCTTGAAATTCCCATTAGAACAGACGTTATGGCTTTCAGAATTCCACTCAAAGCTGAAGCAAAACATCGTTTTTCCCAGAATGATATTTTTGGGCACACCGCGCATGATATCTCAAAAAACTTATCAATATTTTTTCATGAAATTTTCCAAAAATATGTGTCATGTTAGTTTATATAAATTAAACCTAAAATTTAATTTTTATTATAAAAAAAGATATTTTTTTAAGTGGTTATAATATTGAAAATTTTAAAAAATTGTATTAGCTCAATACAACTTTGCATTAAAGATATAAAAATGCTTTAAATGCAAATTTATTGAGGTTCAGTGTAATTTTTACAATATGAAGTATAATTAGACTTTAAATTAATGTCCCATAAACGATCATATATTTATTTTCTGATAAAAATATTTCAGAGATTAGTCACAGAATTGTAAGTTTCTTTTTAAATATTAACCCTTAACGGTCAACGGTTACGGGGGTACACTATGTGTCATGTGTGCCCCCGTATGTGTGTGTTTGACACACCGTCATGTGTGTCATGTGTGTGAAGTATAATTAGACTTCAAAATTTTTATTCTAGATGCAAAAATTATTTTGTAATCGTGCGCGTAAGCTGTCATGTCAATTTTCTGCTCGACAAATGTCTGACAGTTTGAAGCCCCTATAAATATTAATTCTGCATCTTGTAACTTTTTAAATATGTGAAATGAAAGAACACGCTTATATCTTTTCATCCCAATAAAAATTGTGTTTTTAAATAATATACATTTGAAGCTATTAAATGTTAAAAGTGGTCATTTCCTTTTCATTTTTTCCAATTTTTAGAGTCCTGGGAACCCTTAAATTAAAAACCCATCGAAATCGTCAACTAGCATTGGAGTTCGCAAACATTGACCTTTTTAACACTCTATTTACACTTTTACCTTTTTAACACTCAATCAAATTGCAGTTTCCCTTTTTAAACCCAAGCGTCTGTCGGCGGGAAAAGATACTTTTAACTTATCTTGTGTCAGGACTTGTAACACGAAATTAGAAAAAAAGAAATACATATCAAGATGCCAAACTCACATGCGAAAAAGAGTTTGCGTTATTATAGCAATCGATTTGGCAATTTTCATATTAACGGGAGTAATAAAAATCATATTTGAGATTCGCCATGTCGTTTTCGAAATCACCCATCAATGTTACTTTCTTTTATTTATTTTTTTTAATAAATTCTGAAAGAATACGGGGATACAAAATATAACATTAGGTTGATAAGATTTCAAATAGATATCTTTTAAGAAAAAACAAATCCTTCATTAATAGCAAAATGAAGACATTTTTAAAGAGTTCGCAGGAATTTCAAAAGTCTCAGTTGATATTTTGAATACACTTTATTGAAAAGATGACAAAATTTAATATATTAAGCTAAAACACTAAAACAGTATTCACTTCCTTAATGTTAAAAAATCCTCGCAAAACGTGATAAAACAGCAAAATTGTATAAAAATTAAATAAAAAATCGAACACATGTAACATTTCTGACAAATCGAGTACCTCAGTGCTCAGCGTTTCCTCCAGACTACTACATACAGACACAGATCTTAATTTTTTATATATACATACTTATATTTGTTTCTTAAGTTTTTTTTTCTCCTATCACTTTTACATTGTTTTGATAAATCGCAAACTGCGAAGAATAAGTGAATGAAATCGCCAATAATATATATTTATCATCCGAGTAACCTAGATTTAACCCTACCTATCACGAATATTAATTTATATATATTTTTATACTCATATTTAGCATTAGATGCCACAAAGTTTGAGGAGTAATTCCTCACCATTTTTAACAGTCGACTTCGTTTATTTTTCTAACACTAATTATTTAAATAAAAATAATATAAAATATTAATTAAAATATAAATTAAAATATTAATTTAATTCTATTTAAATTTACTGATACCTGGTAATTTAATTTATTTATTAAAGGTTAAATTGTAACTGAATCATACACAGGGTGATTAAAAAAAGGAGGAGCAAACTTCTATGAAGGGTGGGATACAACAATAAAACTCGGAATCACATAGCAATGCATGATCGAAAATGCAATCCTAACGAGGTAGGCGGATTGTTAGGGGTTGGTTTATCGTGATCAAAAATCGACATTTACAGACTATAAGCTTAAAAGAAGTAATGACATTCGTAATAATGAAGTTTCTCAAAGTTTTCTGCCTACGTGCCTGGTTCTTAATATGTACAGTTTTGCACGTTTGAGGGCGCTGGTCATCTGCGAGAGGCGAATTTCGCTGTGGTTGGAGCCCTCAAACGTGATAAACTGTAGATTATAAGAAACAGGCACGTAGACAGAAAACGTCTTTGAACTTCATTATCAGGAAAGTCATGACTTATTTTAAGGTTATAGTTTTTAGGGCACCGGTACATTATATATACCACTTAATTTTAATCCCAAAATGCGACATTGACACCAGAATTTTATAATAAAAATTTTGAATTGATAAGGTACATGAGGAAAAGCTTTTGCTTATTTAAAAATGAATTCGTTCGTGAATACTGGTGCCAATCAATCATTTCAATATTTTAGCTACAAGAGTACTTTGCCCCTGAAGGGGTTAAATGTCAAATTTTGATCACGATGATTCATCCCCTAACTACCCCTTTGTCATATTAGGATTGCACTTCCGGCCCTGCATTGCTATGTGATTCCAAGTCGTCTAGGTGTACCCCACACCTCCTAGAAGTTTGTTCTTCCAGATTTGAATGACCCTGTATGTCTCACAGTGCAATGGTGGGATAAAATATACATATGAAATATAAGCATATAAAATTTTAATTTAAGAAATAACATTAAAAATAAGTATTAGATGCAGTTCATAAATATATCATATTAGAGATTTATGTTTAGGGAAAAACAATGGCCAAAAGTTTAGAAAATCGTCTCCTTTATTAATTTGAAAGTTCTAATCCTTTCAGGAAATAAAACGTTATTTCGATACAGATTATATCACACTTTGATACTAAGTGGGTATAACGCGACAGAAAACATTTTTTTTTGTTGTTGCTTTCTTAACTTTTCGTAACTTCCTAGAGCTTAAAAATAACTATGGACTGAAGAAAAGATCACTTTTTCGAAGAAACGTCTTTTCTGATAATGTAACTTTATGGTTCAGAAAGGAGAAAATCTTCCATTTTAATAAATGCTCATATGTTCTGATTTAGGATATTACATTTCGTCCTTTCGGAATACAAAAGTGCATTTTCTTGTTGTTATAAAATATATTCTTTTTTACTAAAGAGCTATTCAGATTTTTTTAATCGTAAAATACAAATATATAATATAAATTTATTTACATATATACGGAGTACTTTTAATTAATGTACTTTAATTGATGTTAGAAATAAATATATATAAGCAATTTTTATATATTAAAAAATAAATACCGTTGTTTCCGGCGTATAATACGCAGCTCAAAGAGTCGTTTTTCAACCCAGAAAATGTATTCAATAATTGTAGTTAAATAATTACAGCGATCGTTTAAGTTACATTTTATAAAATAATATTTCTGGGTCGAAAAACGACTCTTTGAGCTGCGGATTATACGCCGGAAATTACGGTACCGTAATTTCCGGCGTATAATCCGCAGCTCAAAGAGTCGTTTTTCGACCCAGAAATTTTATTCAATAATTGTAGTTAAATATTTACAGCGATCTTTTAAGTTACATTTTATAAAATAATATTTCTGGGTTGAGAAACGACTCTTTGAGCTGAGGATTATACGCCGGAAATTACGGTACTATATTCAAAATATATTGGTTCATCCGTAAAATTCGGCGGTGTACTTATGTTAAGATAATGTTGGAACGATTGACTATCACTAGAAGTTACCAACAAATTTATTTTAAAATAAGTAAAAGCAGTCTCTTCACGTAATTTATAAAAGCAAAGTTTTATTCCAAAATTCCGGTGGGAATGTAAAATTTTTTAATTAAAAAAAAAAAAAACGCATAACTTTTTGGATGACCTCATTTATTCCTGTATTATTTCGAGATCTTTTTTGTTTGGCAGTTTTGATTAATATTTTCAGGGTCAATTTAATTAGGTTGTTGAAACGTTGAAATGACTGTGTGACACCAGGACTTGCTAACAAATGTATTTGAAAATAAGTAAAACCTTTTCTTCTCGTACATGGGAAAATGGGAACAGCCGACGGGACACCAACCGTGAGGTATAGAATTTAATTCCCCACTAACATCCAGAGAAAACAGAGAAGTTGGCTTGAAGTTCTTTACACATCACGCCGTATGAGCAGTTGCTCCATCTTGCATGAATAATGTGGTAGTCAAACAGCCTCTTTGACTATCTTCAACTGTAGTCAAGTTGAAGTACTCAACTTGACTTGACTTAACGTCGGGACAACATAGTTCTCCAGGAGTCTGCTGTATCGGTCAACTGTTACTGTACGCCTAACAAATGCGTTTATTGTGACTTCCTCGAAAAAATACGGCTCCATAAAATACGGAAATTGGGAAAGTACGCGAGATGACACGTTCATCAAATAAATTGGCTTGAATTACATTCGTTACACATCTCGCCGTATGAGCGATTGCTCCATCTTGCATGAATATTGTGGTAGTCAAACATCTTTTTTGACATAATGCCGGGGAAACATGATTCTCCAGGAGTCTGCTGTATTGGTCACCCGTTACTGTACGCCTAACAAACCCGTTCATTGTGACTTCCTGGAAAAAATACGGCTCCAAAATAAAATTCACCGTGTATCCACACCAAGTTGTGACGTATGGGGAATGTAGTGACTGTTGTTGCACGGCACGAGGATTGGTGGAACCCCATATGCGGCAGTTCTGGGTGTTCACAGCACCATCTAAGTGAAAATAAGCCTCATCTGTGCATAAGATGTGCGATGACAAGTACACTGTAAAGAATCTTCAGCTTTTGCTGCATAGTCACTTCCCCGCTTTTATAGAATATCTCTACTCTATTTTGACCAATGAAAATGCTCCATAATATAGTAATGTAACCTCTTTCTCCAAAAGCGGTGGAGTGTTTCTGCAGCAAAAGCTGAAGATTTTTAACAATGTACTCATCCACTTATATCCTCGCCAGAAAACGTAACTCAAAATCAAGACGCACAGAGTGATCTTGCGGTTTTAACTGTTGCACGATATGCATCTTATAATGGAAGAGCTTCATAATTTTGTGTAAAATCATGCGCACGGTTGTCTGTGGAATGCAAAATACTCTTGCAATTGAGCGGCATTTGAAGAATTTGCAGATGCCTCAGCTGATGCAATCGCAACTTCCTCCACAATCGCCAGCTCAGTTTCACGTCGTCCTCCTCCCAGTGCAATATACAGAGAACCAGTTTTTTCAAACTTACGAATCATGAATTTAAAAGTATTTACGGACTCTTTAAAATTTTCATTAATCGATAAGCACGGAGGGCTGCCGAAGCATTGCTCTCATTCTGATAAAAAGTTTTCCGATCAAGGTGCGTTACTTCTTGTTCTGCGACATGTTCACTCCGAAAGAATTATTTATTTGAACAATACGTTCCGCTTTTATAGCGAAATTGCACTAACTACTCATTAGCATATGGTTTTTAAAGTACAGCTCCATCTGATAACAACATTTTTTTTTTTTTTTTTTTTTTTTTTTTTTTACGAAAATCTTGGTCGCATAATCTACATAACATATAGCTGAAGTTTCATTCTGATCTGATCAATAGAACCAGAGTTATGAGCCTCCGATTACTGTCAGTATAATTTTAACCACCCTGTATATTTCTCGAGTTATTTGATCGTTTCCAGACTTTTCAATGGAAACGATTCTCATTGCATTTTACTCGATTACAGTTCCATTTAGAATTTTCCGAAAAAAATAATAAAAAGAAAAGTTACATTTTTTTTCGTAGAATCCGTATCTGTAATGAAAAGGGGGGATTATCATTTAAGATTTCAAAGTCCCCACCCCTTTTTCATTTAGATCTAGAGGGCAGAGTTAGTGTGGCAACTTTGATATCCCTAAATAGATTTTTCAAAAATATTGAATACATATTTTCCGTTTCTCGCTCCGATGTATATTTCTCAAATTATTCGACCGTCTCCAGGCTTTTCGGACACCCTGTATATGTAATTTAGTAGCAATAAGAATTATTCACTCAATTCATATAAAGCTGCAGTTATCTCAATACAGACAATGTACATTTATTTTTATTTTATATCAAATTTGGTTGTGAAACATTCGATATATGTAACATTGTGAGAGAGTACATTTGTATACACGCAATAGAAGATAGAATTTCTAAAGTGCCATATGCATATACTGCATAATTAGCAACATATTTTTCCACACATTTAAATATTTTGCAGTGAGAGAAATTAAAACTAGAAATTATTTGAAATGAGAAAAATGTGCATTTTTGAAAAAAAGCTTTATTGAAAATGTTAATTAAACTAACGTCCTTCACTAAATTTCCACAAATGGGTTTAAGACGAAAGAGTTTCTCTTTTATGGTCACGTTTTACGGATGCTATACATTTTCATTCCACTTGATTCATGACCTAATATATACCGTCTAAAATGTTCTTCAGAAAACAATTTTGTTTTATGTTTATTTTAAACCAACATAAAAATGCGAAATACAATTACAGTCCCAAGGGTGCCTCTGCAGTTTGATTGATTTTGCAATTCTGTATGCACAGCTAACAAATAAATTTTCTATGTGATACTGTTTATTTTTTTTTTCATTTACATCATTTGTTACAGAAGACATTATTATTAAATTTCGTGCGCCATTTAATCATAGAATGAAATAAATAAATAATAATAAAAACATTTATTTTCAAGTGGCTGCGTTTTGTTGTTGGAAAATGGAAAACAGCAAAGAAAATGATGGTATATATTTTACATAACTTCAGTATTCTACTATTGTTTGATTTCTTTTTTTAACAATGCATTTTTAAAACATATTTTCGCAAAATTTCAGTTCAATAAAAAGCACGCTTGTCTTTTCGTAAATTCATTTTTAGATGTCAACACTGTAAGTACTTATAAATTTTACACGTTTCCAACTCATAAAGCAGCAGCTTTGAATAGCGTTTTTGGAAAAATGAAATTTACCATAAACGTTTAAATTTTAGTGCCACTTCACAAATCAACTACCTGCGCACACAAAATATTATTTAAAATTTACGTAAAACACATATGGATGTCTTAAAATTCATTTAAAAATGAATAATAATTACATATAAATAAATAGAATGAAAAATAAAATTAATATATATTTATATATTAAAATATCAGAGTATAAAATTAAAATATTTTTTACGGACAAAAATAACTTAAATTCTAAATAAAATTTCTTGATTTCTTGATCATTCATGCGGTGTTTTTTACACGGTTTTATTGTACAGAAAAACAAAACAATCAGCCACTAACTGCGAATTGTTTCTGTAACTGTGCACACAAAAAATCTCATAGGATATTATTCTGGAATGGAATGACACAAACGTAGAATGTTCTTCAGTTATATGCCTAGCTGTGAGAATTTTCACTAACACACAACTTTTTAAATTTATAGATTGAATCTAAACGGATTTTTTTAGATTCCGTTAACCCATTTATTCCTAACGTCCCAATTTCGGGACGCTTTAATAAAATGGGAAAAAGTGCATTTCACATCACTTTTTTGTAATAGAAATTTGGTAAAACACCAAATTTCTGTTTAAAAAAAAGTGGTGTGAAATGCATACTGAAGCATACTAAAGCATACACTTTAGGCATAAATGGGTTAATAATTAGTCATTTGAAAGAAGCAAAAAATAATTAAATTTGTAGATATAATTCCTTTCTGATACTATTTTCAGATATGCGAATATAAATTGTAATTTAATAATTCAAGTACCTACACAATACGTAATTGATGGTAATTTAAGTAAAACACGCTAAATGCTCAAAATTGACTTGAAAAATAAATAAAATCTGTATAAAATCAGGGTTTGTACGATTGTACCACAATTTTTTTAAAGTGTTTTTCTATTTAATATTTAAATTGCAGAAATACCAGAAACCTCTTTTAATTGCAGGATTTGTAGTACTTGTCTGCATTTATATAAGATGAAAAATTCTATTAAAAATTGTGGTAAATTGGACGAACCCTGTATAAATATACATTTTGAAGAATCAAAGTACTTTGTATTCCGAATCTAAAGAAATGATCTAAATCAGGGATGTCACACTATGGCCTGCCAGATACCACTAAAGGATCCCATGAAATAAGACTAAATTTTGATTTTGTTATAGTGACTTAATTATTTCACTTTAAATGTTGGTTTGATGAAGGTTTATCATGAAGGTTTTAATGAAGGTTTATCCTGTACGATTTCAAAAATATTTTTTTGCATTTTGTTCCTGTTTTATATAACTCACACAATCTCGAAGTTTCTTAATATTCGTAGTTTTTGATGAAAAATACGCAATTTCTCCTAATTTTACCTCAATTTTTAATATATTTTATAATATTTTACTATGAGCGCAAACTTGCAACACTTTTATTTTTACATGTATTGTACATTTTGATGTATTTTATAATATATGTACAGAAGAAAGTGTTGCAAAATTGCACTCATATAAATAATTGAGGTAAAATTAATAGAAATTGTGTATTTTGCATCAAAAACTACGAATAATATGAACTTTGCGCTTGTGCAAGTCATATAAATTCGAACATAATGAAACAAACAAAACTGGCGATTATTTCTATTTTGTATTTTCAATTTACAAAATATTTTCCTTACGGTAGATTTCTCTCGAAAATAACCTAGTAGAAACGCATAGCAGAGCAGAGATATTTGTTGGAAAAGTTGAACGAATAAAACTAAATAAAGTCGCATATGTAATCGCAGCCGCAATCAAAGAATATTAAAAGTACTGCTCAAGAAATGAAAAATAATTATCCCTTCAATAAACATCTTCCTTAAATTTAGGGTCAAAGCTTATGCTTGTATAAATAGACCATCTCCAAATTCTGACAAAGGGTAATTTCTTATGAGACACTAAAGATGTGATCGAAATCTTCTCCACCATGTTAAGCCAGAGAAACTATGCAACAACACTGTGTTCTTTAAAATTAAAAGCTTTATTTATTATCACTTTGCCACGAAATACAGTGACCTCTCACTTATACGCGATGTACGGAAATTCCTTTCTGAAACCAGTATTTTTTAAAAGAAATATTTTACTTAAAATTTCTGCGATTAAATAAAATAAAAATTATTTTATGAAAATTGTGGTATTAAACAATTATTATACTTCATCGCGTATAGGTGAGAGGTCACTGTAATTATACAACGGTATACTAAAGTACAGCACTAAGTACAGTGTGGAAAACGGTTTTACAGTATTTTTATTCAAAATTATCGTATTCAAACCGGAAATTCCGAAACAAGAATTTTTTACTTTAAGCAGTCAGGAAATAGCTGCCTTTAAGTAAGGAAAAGAACATTATAAGGAATTTCTGGTGTGAATGCGAAATTTCGGGATTAAAAAACAAACAAACTGGTAATGCTTTAAAAAGTGCTAAAAAATTGTAGCCGATAAACGTGCAACGATGCGGTACAATAATATGGCGATCGCAGCGACATCTACTTTAAAACTAGATTTACTGCTAGCAAAAGGAACCGTTTCACTATTGACAGCATCAACAAAATTTCTGTTACTAAAATCTTTTTGTAAGTGTATTTTTCAGTTGTAACTGATTTTGAAGTTAGTTTTTTATCATATCAGGGAATCAATCTTTTCCAATCTTCTAGCAGAGATTCATCCTTTGGTATGCTAAATAGGGATAGTTTCTAATTTGTTGTCTTGTACTGAGTACTGCAACCAGGCACAAAAGCATGCGTATCAAGTTTTTTGGCAATGATCAATATCATTCATCTTTTCAAAGCTTATGAAAATCTATATCCAAGTCAAATGAAATAGGGAATAATTTAATTATTTAAAACATTTACCACCAGCTGAATTTTTTTCTCAGTTCGATTCTTATACAATGTTTGAGTCGAAAAGAGCTAGCAGACAGTGGCGTAGCCAGAGAGGGGGTTTGAAACCAGTCATATTATGAAGGTTATCTTCGCCTTCAATATCGCAGAAAATTCTCCGATTAGATAAGGCAAAAATATTTTTATAAAATTAGTGGTATCCAAACCATCTGGACATCCACCCTGTCTACGCCACTGCTAGAAGATGTCTCTACGATCGACCCGTTATCTTTACAGCAACGTTCTACATTTATCGGATTCATTTTTATAGTACTATTTTGTAGCCATTTTCCACACTATGTATTCTAGCCGCTGTAACCAAAGCATTCATATTAAAAAGAAAAGTCTTAAGTTATTTTTTTATATTTTTTTATAAATAATGTTATTGTTAATTTATTTATCTGTGCTATAAAAGAACACTCTTTGTTTTCCGGAGTATATAAAAATTCAAATAATGACCAGATTGTCCAAATATACTGCACATGTAACGTTTTAAATATATTAATTTATTTAAATCGAAATTTAATTATTTTAAAACTTTATTGTATAGAATACAAAAACATTTATGTGAGTCTATGTAAGGTATTTGAGAAACTGTTTAAAATATTCGACAGTATTGACATCTGATCACAAAAAAAGTTCAAATGCTAAACTTTTTTCTTTTCTCTTAGATTTTTTTAAAATAAATTAAGTAAGACTTTTAAATTATTTAATCATATAAAATTTGAATGACATAAATACCTGATAATAATCTATGTTAATACTTGTAGATTTTAATGCAATTAGATTATTGATTATAAAGTAGATTTTTTTGTTTATAAATTCTAGCCAACAACTATATTACAGATAAAAATACAAATATGTAAAATTATAAAATAATTTATAATGCGGAAATTTGAATCCCAATAAAAAAAAAATTCCTTGTAAGAAATATAACCTCTATTATATTACGCCTAATTTTAATCATGCTTTAAATATATTTCAAAGCGAAAGCGTTCCGTAAATTACTCACAAAAAACTTAAATTTTCCATCGCTGAAAGAACACGAAACATGAAATAAATCAATTTATCATAACAAGTGTCTCAGGAAATAAATAACTTTTATGTGCACTAAATCTATTTCCTTGCTTTACATTATGCTAACGCTATCCATTAAATCATCAAATAAAACTAATGAATCGAAAAGAGCAATTTCTTTTCTATGGGTTCTTGAGTTTTGCGACAAAATGAATAAGTAACAAAATTAATGGTAGCATACATAGTAAATAACATAGATTTGTCAGTCTAAGCTAGACATCTTTTGGAAGGTAGTCATTTTCATGAGGAAAAATGATTTTATGCATCGTTTTTTTGCAAAGTGATAAAGGAGTGTACATGCTCAAATAGATGTTTCTTTAAAAATCGCAAACAATATTTTCATTAGACAAATGTGAATATATTGATATATTCACATTAGGTAATTTCATCTTAACCCTTCTTTGCATGAGTTTTTCTTTTACAATTGTGTTTTTTTAAACATATATTAAATATTAGACACCAGAAATTTTAAGATAAATTTTTAAGTTTGTTCAGCAACATAGTTCATGGGGAAATTTACTGGAGTAATATTTCTATATAAATATAGTGGTGGCGAAGAAGTTGATTTATTTATTAAAAGTTAAATAAAAAGTGATGGAAATTTACATCACTATGCAATTAACCCCTTCGCGACGAGCGTCCTTTACAGAATTTTTAATCTTTTACCACCGGTTTTTCAAAACAGAAATTTTCGCCTAATCGAATCTCAGAAATGCTAGGATTACATAAGGCAAAGCTTACAATAAAAAATAACTGGTGGGAATAATCGAGGATTCTCAGCATCTTATGCGTCACGTATACGTGTCGCTCGTCCCCAAGGGGTTAAGGGTTAAAACATAGCTGTTTTTCTCTCTAAGTAATAAAGCAATATAAAAATAAAGCGATAATGAAGTAATATTAGTAATAAAGCAATATATCATATAAAATAAAATTATTGAGTTGTCTTGAAAATTCGTGCCGTTTGGGAAAATTAATTTGTACCGGAATATTCTATCATTTAATTATTAGACATTGATTCCGATAGCTAATGCCTAGTAATTAAGGGGTAGAATTTTCCGGTACAAATTAATTTTCCCAAACGGCAGGAATTTTCCGGACAGCCCAATATTTTTATTATATATTGCTTTATACATGCTTTATATGCTTTTTTATATATGCTATATATGCTTTATATTGCTTTATTACTATTATTAATATATTGCAGGGTGTACATAACTTAAGGTCACCTACTGAATGTTATCGGCAGTCGAAACTATTCATCAGAAAAGTATGAAATTTGGAATGCGTCTAAATGAAGGTATCCGAAAGGCATTTATCAGAAAAAAAAATTAAATTACAAAATGGCCACCAGAGGGCGTATTATTGATTTTTCTTAATAGGTTAACAAATTACAAGCTTATGCACTATAAAATTTGTTTATCAAGACAAATACTGTTTAATACGTTGACCATTATTGTCAAGTATTCTATGAAATATCAAAATAGCATGTTCAACAGTCACGCGAAGCAAATTCGTGCAAATGTTGATTGTTGTCTGGTAATATTCCTTTGCACGGTCAGTTTTAGTAACATAAAAAAAGAGCAGTGCGATATCCCATGCCTTTCTTCTTTTTCTGTTTCAAGAATTTTTTTCAAAATTACTGGAAAAAGAACTCTTGTCTTTAGACCACAGTTGTATAATGCTATTTTAAAAGAATAAGAACTGTGACTTTACGGTTATTTGCCAGTGGCTCGGTATAAATAAACCAATTTGCTATTTTAAACAGATTTTCAGTTACATGCAAATCCCGAAACATTGATGTGAGCTAGAATTTAGGATTGCAACTTATTTCTATGTAAGAAAGAATTTTTAAGTGCGAAAGTTAATTTTGAAACAGTTTAAAAATATTATTAACAATTTTCTGCTGCGTACTTACGGTATCCTGCGATGAAAGAAACTTTTTTAAGGTCGGGCGGTCTCAGACTTCAAATCATCGGCTCGGGATATAAAAATAGAGCAAGAAATTAACTCTAATGTATATCCGATTCCTCTCGTACACTTGTACGACATTATCGACTTCTGTCACTGTATTAATAATAATGAGAACTAATGGATGGAAGTTCATTTTTTTTTCATAGTTTATTTTAATATACAATTACAGAATATGGAAAATATAATAACAAGAGCAATTAAAATAAATAACTGTAATGAATAATCTCAAATTCTATTTCAAAGTATTTAACCTATTTCGAAATAATAATTAAGCATAGCATTTATTTATTTATTTTATTTTATTTATTTTTTTTTTGCTTCCCACTAAAAATTACGACATATTTCTGATTTATTATTTCAAACATTTTGGCAATTAAATAAGGTAGAATTTAATATTGTATTTTAGTGGTAATAACAGGGTTCGTACGGCTCCTGGAATATTGCGACCAGGAAATTCTTCGGTACCAGTATTTTCTTACAGAAAATCACTACTTAAAAAAAGGCGAAGTTTCGGGAGTTTAACCTAAATTTCTTTTTCTATAAAAAAAAAATACTGGTAACACTCCGGGAAAATTCTCTGATCCGTACGAACCCTGTAATAAGGAAGCGTAAAAATTGGCAATTATGGTTAATACATGTCATTTCAATTTATTTGTTTTACATATTTCCATTAAAATATTTATTACGGATATTAAAGCATGTTTTTAAGTCGAAAAAAAACTTTCTTCAGAGGAATGTACATTAATTAATATATGGTTTCTTTTAATGTAAAAATTATATTCCTGAAGTTAAAATACTAATAATTTACGCTTATAACCAATATTATTTTTATATACCACTTGTTCAGTAAAACGAAAATAATATTGTTTTCCCCGCAAGTTAATGAAAACAAAAATATCAAATAAAATATTTATGATAATGAATCTCTCAGCATTTAATCTAAGTAATAATTATAAGTAGCAAATAAAAACTTCTAAGTGCAATGAACCTCTTTCCGCGATTTATTGTGTTATTCATTAAATCATCAAATAAAACTTCTGAATTATGAAGGACAATTTATTTTCAGGGATCTTTAGTTCAGCTACACAATCAGAAAGAAACAAAATGATTGATAACAGAGAACTGTTATTTAAAGCGAGACATCTTTTGAAAAGTACGCATTTTTATCTTAAAAATGTTTTTATGCATTTTCATTCAAGTACTTAATGAGGAAAAGCTTACAGATTTTTCTGTGAAAATCAAAAACATAATTTTCATAATGCTATGTATGATTGATGCAATTTTTAAATAATGTAATAATAAAAATACATTAGTTTTACAGTTCATATTATCATATTGTCATTGTTTTTCCCTCTTTATTTAACAAGTCAGCAATCGTATAAAATAAACATATGTGTTATCTGTGGCTTAGCCAGTGTGGGAGCAGGGATCTGAGTTTGTTACAAATTCCAACTTCATACAGGAAATTCCTTAAAAAAGATTATCTGTTTTAAATATCCATGGAACGTCTGTCGTTAAATAAAGCAAAAATTACTATTAAGAGCATCTGATACGAATACAAAATTTCTGAATAATAAAGAGTTGCTGCAACCCTGGTTGGAAGTCTAGAGTCTCTGAATATCACTATTAAAGAAATATTCTTCATCTTATCTAATCGCAGAATTTTCAGTAATGAAACAAGACGAAGATAAATTTACAAAAATAGTAATAAACTGCAACCTGGCTACGTCCCTGTGTATTGTACTACAACGAGGTAGCGAGTATATGTTTTTTTTTTCATTTTTAGAGTAACAATAACTATTTATTTAAAAACTTATTTACACATTTTTAATGCGTCTTAAAGGGTTACACATGTTATACGTAGACTCTCTCAAATCCTCAAACCTAAAATCCGCAATGTCTTTAATCCGCACATCGTTTCAGATGTAAACAATGTAAACTTACATTTATACAGATGTAAACTTACATTTATAATGTAAGTGAAATATTTAAGTTTTTTAAATTTTTGTATCATTCTGTACACATTTTAATATTGAATTCTGGTTAATATGATTGAACTTGTGTTTTCTCATGATGGAAATATAAATTCCTTTCTGAAAAATTTCAAGATAGCACTGATATCAGTGGCAATCCCGATCTTTTTACCATATGTATTTATGTATTAATCAATTTTTTTGGGTTTAGTATGGCTAAACATGGAATAAAACTTTGTTATATCAAGAGTTTGAGGTGAGTTATTAGTACACATTTATACGGAGAGTATCGCTGAATAATTCAAGAAAAAATTATCTCATCATTATGCGAATTTAGTTATGCAATATTATTTACTTGGACTTTACTTTTAATATATATATATTTTATAATTTTTATTATTATACTTTTTTTTACTTACTTGTAAGCATTCATTATAATTTCTAGTGCATTATTAAATTCAAATTACTGTTTGAAACAGTAAACAAAAGAATGGTGAATTCTAAAATCCGCACAACCCTTGGTTTTAAAGTGTGCGGATTTAAGGGAGTCTACAGTAAAATATTTTTATATATTGTTTAGTTTATAATAGTGTGTTTCTAATAATTCCATTTTCCAAAGTCGAAAGTTACAAGATAGAAACAAGAAGCAAAACAAAGTTTTATTTTCCTTAAAAAAATTTCCAAATGTGACAACTTTCTGTAGGATTTTCGTTTTAAAAGTTGTTTTAAAATACCGCTCAATATTTCATAGTACAGCATTTTTTAATAGAAAACTATTCTCTCGATAAAATAAATGTAGGATATTAGAAAGAAAATATTGTCTTCATTTCATTTTGAACGTATTTGAAATTCTGACTGTTTGAAAAAAAAACAGTTTTATATTTGTTTGAAGATAGCGTATATCACATTCTGATGCCTGTTTTATCAAGTGATGCAGAAAAAGAATTTGTTTATCACGAATGTTTCTAAATATTAAGGATTAATGTTTTTTGCTAGAGGGGGAAAAAGGTCTCTTTCTGTAAGAAATTGTGTTTTAATCATGGAACTTTATGATCCCGAAAAAAAGAAAATTTACCATTTTAATAAAAATGGATGTTTTCTGAAGTGGCATGATAAGATTCGTAATTTCGTAGCATTGATGTTTTTTGATGAAAAAAAACATTCATTTTAATGCAGGGTTCGTAAGCTTTTACAACAATTTTTTGACAAATAGAATTTTTTGCTTTACTTATCCCTTTCCGGCACAGACAAATTCTATTCGTAAAATGCGAAATTACTGACTGACACCGGAATTGAATTTACTAACGACTTTTTCAGAAAATAGGAACTCCTTATTTTAAGCTTTCATTGTAGAAGCAAAATTGTATTAAAATATTCTTGGTGCCGAATGCAAGTTAAGAATTAAAATTAGGTGTGCCCAGAGTGGGACTACTGCGCCGGAAAGTGGTAAATGCTAAAAAATATTACAAATCCTGCAATTAAACGACGTTTCTACAGTTTCTGCTATTTAAATTTGAAATGGAAAAATTATATTAAAAATTTTGGTAAAAACTTACGAACTTAATAATTATAGAAATCATAAACATAATTTCCAATATAAAAATTTCTCTTTCAATGCACCTACAAAAAAAATTAATAAGGTGTCATTCGAAATGGTTTTGACATTATTACAATTATGATTTGTAAAAACAACTTTCTTTGATTACCAATAACAAATAATTAAAAATTAATGGAAAAAAAGTATCAGCAAATGACATACAAGATCCTTGTGGGAGAACCTCTCTTGTGTAAACTGGTATGCAGATTTTTTTTATTCAAATAAAAATATATGATATAAACGCGTAAATAAATTTTCTAAGTTTAATATTTACGGAATCAGACAAGTGTATATATCACATACAATTTCGGTATCAGCGACAAAATATTTTAATTCTATGTCTTCCTTGAAACAAAAATGTTTCACTTGTGTTTTTACAATAAGTGAAAAATAAATATACTACAAAATTCATTTTATTTAAATAGTGGTGCAAATAGAATATAAAAATAATCAACAGTTGCGGCTCTGCTATTTATTTGAAAGACTTTTCTGTCGTCTACAAAAAATCGTAGCTCACGTTTCAACGACTGCCAATGACAATTATATAGTGACAACCACGGAATTATGAATAAAGAGGAATTGACATAGCCTCAAAATGGCGAAGCATCAACTGTATCCGGTTTTGTAGGGTCCGATTACCTCAAGGCGAACTTCCACTAACACATTTGAATAGAAATTTTCTCTTTATTTAAACGACTTATTCATGCAGAATATATGTCATTATTACGTCAAAAATATACAGGTCTTACGGTTCCGCTATATTGTGGCGACTTGGACAATCATCCTGTCGATGTGAGGGAAAAATATTATAATAGTGCCTGGGCAAACTTCCACCACTCCACCTATGATTGGAAGATGACAGATTTTACAACAGAAATTTTGCATGCATAAGAAAAAAATTATATTTAAATTTACTGGTGGAAGCTTGCCACAGAGGTAATTAGGCCTTGTTGATCCGACATAAACAAACAGTCGCCATCTTCTAACTGCATCCTCAGTTATTTTCAGTGTATATTTCCTCAATATATTTCAACTCTACACTCATGTCTGCTCCTCTTCATTCATAGCTGCATTGTGAGAAAGTTATCTCTTTGGATATTGTTGCTCTTACAACGCTTCGAAAAATCGCATAATTTAAATATTTACATCATAGAATAATAAATACTTTCGAATAAAATTTTTTGAAAAGCATAACTCAACATAGTGATCTTCTTATAAATTATCAAGCATGATTTAATAAATTTATTTTTTTTCAACGATGAACTGTTTGCTACAATATCGTAAAGTTATTAAATATGTTAATAAAATTATATGTTTATAAAACATGAACATAAAAATTAAAATAAGTATATTCCATACATTTTACTGTAAACTTTCAGGGAAGAATAAAATACAATTTGAAAAATTAATAAAACTGTAGTTCTTCTAAAGTTCTGTAGTTCTTTCTGAAGTTCTTATAACATAGGAATTACTGAATAAAACGTATATTACATTCTCTAAGGAAATGGAATCTAAGTATAATTCAATCTGTACTTAAAGAAATAAAATAACGGAAATTCTAAAATTAAATACCTCGAATTCCTGGTAATTCAGAACATATATGTCATATTACTGCATCCAGAAACTAAAATCAACCATTCAGTAACATAAAATTATTTCTATGTCTATGATCAAAAATTCTCATGCGAAGAAAAAAATTCTCAAATTTCGCATTTGATATTTTTTAACGAAAAGCATGACGACAGATGTGAAATATTCTTCATTAATATTTGTAAACGTGCGAAATTTCTTGAAACAAAACATAAATGGATACATAGAATCAATAGAAACAAATCGATTTTGTATTCAGTTTCAATGATTTTTACACTATGTAAAACATTAAGGTTACATATGACGCAGACGCACCGGGGATTACATTTGGCACCAAAATGACGATTTTTTGCATGAGATGACAACCCGGCGCAGCTGCCACTAATGACTATATTTATATTCTACTTGTACCATTATTTTTTTAAATAAAATTTTGTATTATATTTCTTTTTCCAACGTTGTTTAAGCACACGTAAATAATTTTTGTTTTGTGAAATTGGCGCGAGGCGTAATTAAAAATAATAACCAGTGGCACCCCTGCGCCTGGGCCTATTAATTGCTGAGTTTGTTGTTTTTTTTTACATTGGGGCTGTATAATAATTTTAAATATTGTGTGTATTTTATATAAAAATAATTTGTGTGTATATGTGTACTATAAAAATTGTGTTTCTTTTATAATAAAGTAAATGTGCGTATTTTATAATAAATTTGTTTATGTTTTACAATAAAGTAAATGTGCGTGTTTTTTTAATAATTGTTTTGTGTTTTACAATAAAATTGTGTGTGTTTTATAATAAAATAAATTCGTTTAAAAGAAAAGAAAACTAATATCTACACTAGGCCTAATATGTATTAAGAAACGAAATTTTTTCGCCAAAATGGAACAAAAGAAATATTTTGCAAACCCCTGTGCGTCTAGGCTACGCAGTCTGCACCGAAGTTAAATGCTTTTTTTTATTGTATTTTTTATATCTCTTTCAGAAGATGTTTCTGTTAAAAATGTGTGCCTTTTGCGAGTATACTGAATTAACTTAATAATAATGTATGATACTGTATAAATTACATTTAGTTGTAATAAAATTTTATATTGATAAACTTAAAATTATTTTCGAATAAAGTTTAAAACACCACATACATTTCATGCATTTATTAATATGCAGATTAACCAAGGTGAAATCGCACATACACCACTGTGTATTACTTTTACATTGCCAACAATAAATACAAATAATAATCGTCAACTTATTTAATTGGAAATAATTGCTACAAAATCTGCGATGATATCAGTTGAAGATTACTTTTCGAAAAATAGTGGTGAAAATTGTGAAAACCGTACGCACCCTGGATATGTCATACCTAGGGTTGAAACCATGTGAAAACTTAAACTGTCTATAATTCTTTATATAATGTAAAAATTACATTATACCGACGGAAGGAATTGTACACTGTTATACCTGCTAAGATAGAAAACTGGATGCAATTTTTCCCGGTCTCTAGCGAATGCGTATTCATATGTTTCACTGTATAAAAAAATAACAAAAGCCGTAACATGAGCCGTATTTTAAACTTAATATTTAATCAAGTTTAATTTCAATATAAAAATCCTATATATTTCACAGTCATACATTTCTTGTTTCTCCTTGGCGACTCACCTTAATACTTCAGGGTTCGTACGCCTTTACCACATTTTTTGGTCCAGTACGAGAGGGAACCGTGGCTACCTCTGTAGGTTTTCACACCCCTCGAGTTGTGGTAGGGCAAGTACGGGTGGGAACATTCCGACTCAAGGCGTAGGGCCTGGTTCCCTTTTGAGTTTCCAGCTCCGAAGCTGTTGGGAGACGTCGGCCCGTCTCCAAGTGTCTCGCGGTGACTCCCCGTTGTTTCACCGCGTATCGCAACGGCCTACGTCGTCGACACGCGGGTTCAAGGTTAGATGGTCCGTAGGTGACAGTCCTCTGACCGGCCGAAGCGCCGCAGGGAGATAAACCTGCTGGCGCGATATAAGTCCCTCAGGACTTGGGTTCGGTGGTCGTCTGACGCGCAGGGCTCGCCCCCAGGGCGCCCGCGGCGCAGCTTACTATTTCCACAATTTTTTTAATATATTTTTTCTGTTCAATATTTAAATAGCAGAAATTGTAGGCACCTTGTTCAATTGCAGGATTTTAAATATTTTTTTTGCATTTATATAAGTCGAAAAATTATATTAATAAATTGTGGTAAAAGCGTACTAACCCTGTATTTAAAACAAAATTTTCTATAAAAACTTTTTGACATGTTATTAAATATTTTTTTCTGAAGGACAAAGAGATTAAAAAAGAATTTTTAATCCAAAGGTATTTTAAATATAACAGAAACTAAATAGTGTGATATTTGACTTTGTATTATTCAAATACATAATTTATATATTGCAGTCAGACAGCAAAAATTGATTAGTGGTTAATTCCATGAGTGGATGTTGTGTCAGTCACAGAGATGTAAATGACTGTGGTGTTTGACTACCAGTATTATAGTGAAGGAAACTTTGACGTATTCAATCCCATATATACAGGGTGTTTAAAAAATGACCGGTATTTTTGAAAAATTAATAAAAACTATACGGGCAGCGATAGAAAAATACCGTTTGTTGCAATATGCTTGGGACAACAATAAATTTCAGGCAGACAAACTTTCGAAATTAGTTACAATTTTTAACAACGGATGGCGCTGCAGTCGGGAGAAATCTAAACCACGATATTTTCCATATATCCATCATGCGCATTAATAATATGGCGTAGTCTCTGAACGAAATTACCAGAAACCTTTGTAAACGTGCCAGGCGGGATGGCTTCACATGCAGAAGAGATGTACTGGTTCAGTTGTTCAATTGTTTCTGGATTGTGGCGGTACACCTGGTCTTTCAAGTGTCCCCACAGAAAGAAGTCACAGGTTTACAAAGGTTTCTGGTAATTTCGTTCAGAGACTGCGCCATATTAACCAAGCCATATTGGCCAAGAACGTTAAACTTTTGCGGCTATGTGACTTACACTACATTCACGCATGGAATTAGCCTAGTATGAAGATTTTCATATACCATTTGCTTTCCATAGGCAGTAAAATGTATCATAACATGATAATCACGACCATGAAAAAGAGACTTTTTGTTTTATAACAGAGCATTTGTTACATTTAATATTACTGCCAGATCAGAAAACATTATTTTCAGATACTTCAAAATCTAATACATCAAAGTAATTTCAGTGCTTATTTTATTCAAAATCTATGTTTTGAAACGTTGTTCTTTTGTCGTTCGATTAAACTATGTTTTTTAATGATTCATACACAATTTACTTTTTTGAGATCATTTCATTTAAAAAGCACTGATATAATTTATCATACTTATAATGTATTGAGAATATTGTGAACTAATACATAAATGTTTGTTTTCATTTTTTTTGTGTTTGTCAATTTAGTATACAGTATATTTTAATTAAATTGTAAAAAAATAGCAACCAAAAAAAGATCAAGTGGAAGAAAATTCTAATGTTACTCCAATTTGTTTAAAGATGTTAATGGAAATAATTTTAATAATTAAGAATTGTCATTCCGAGTTTATTTTAACAAATTATTACAGATAAAATTAATTGTACTGAAAAAGTTTCGTCAGTTGAATATAATTTATGGACTATTCGATAAACGCTTGCTTTCATTTCTTTTGTGCTTGTCATTTTAGTATACATTATATTTTAAAGAAATTGTAAAAAATAGCAACCGAAAAAAAGAACAAATGAAAGAAAATTCTAATGTTATTCCAATTTGTTTAAAGATCTTAATGGAAATAATTTTAAGAATTAAGAATTGTGATTCCGAATTTATTTTTAAAAAATTATTATAGATAAAAATAATTATAACGAAAAGAGTTTCATCAGTTGAATATCATTTAGATAATTAATGAGGTATTTTCGTTCAAATGAAAATATCGCATGTTCAAAAGAAACGCATTACACTTGTTATATGCTTTATATGCTACTTGTTCAGTAAATTACTTACAAGCAACTTTGTTATTTTCGAATATTAACGAACAGAAAAATGTCAAATAAAGTAATTTATCATAATAAGTGTCTCCGTACTCAGCTGAGGACCAAATTATACACAACAAATAAAAATGCTTTAAAGTGCAGCGATTTTATTTCTGTGCATTATACCAGTCTTGCGTTATCCAGTAAATCATCCAATAAAACTAATGAATCGTGAAAAGCAATTTGTTTCTAAGGGCCTTTAGTTCTGAACCAGAATGAATAAGTAGCAGAATGGTAATGTACTTAGTAAGTAACACTCATTTGTTATTCTAAGTGAACCATCTTTTGAGAGATACGCATTTTTCGTGTGAAAAATGATTCTATGAATTTTTTTTCAAGACGTTAAAGATAATATCCTAAGAGATTTTTCATTCAAAATTACGGACAAAATAAATCATAATTCTTTTTTTTTAATATATTAATATTTTCCTTAAATGATGTCAATGCAAAGATATATAGTTTCCGGCTATTAAACTGTCGTTCTTCCATCCGTGTTAAATAAATTGTTACTTCTATAAATTACAAATATTTCATATATTACACAATGATCAAATAAAAATTGTTTCAGTGAATGCAATAGCATTATACAGTGACCTCTTACTTATACGCGATGTTCAGTAGTTACTTTTTTTAACCATTAATTTAAAACAGTAACATTCGATTTATAAATTCTGCGATTAAATAAGTAGAAAATTAGGGTTAAGTATCCAAATATGGTATAGTCCCCTAATATGACACTACCTCATATCTTGTAAAGAAAAGTCGCACTCTAGTGAGAATAGCCTCAAAAAATAATTTTCCAAGTAATAATTGTCCAACTAAGTGTAGTGCGTTCGCATCATTCTGTCGATTGTAGTATTGATCCTCCACCAGTTGTTTTTCCACGTGTTGAATATTTTTAAGGTTACATTTTCAAGGGTATTTTTTTGGGGAAGGTTGGTGATTTGTAAATGTTTGAAAATATTTGTAGATTCAGTTTATTTATATTAATGTTTACCAACCATTGGTTTAGGCTGAAATGCATTTTCCTTTTGTCAGTACCTATTATAATCAGTCCATGCGGAGTTCCCAATATGGCACTATCAAGGATTCCCAAATATGGGTATAGTACCGTACTTGGACCTTCTCCTTTTCCCCTTCCTCTATTGATTTTTCGTAGGAAAAATGTCACTAAACGTGATGGATGGAACATCAGCTGGATCGGTTTGGGCTTGTAACCCTTCTCGATGGGTACAAGGAGATATTTTTGCAAAGTATCTAAACCATTTCATTTAGTTAACAAGGCCAGCGGTTTCTAACTCCTTTTATTAGTGTTAGATGGCCACTACAGCCAACTCGAAATTTGGATGTAATAGACATTGCGCGTGAAAATCATGTGTCTGTTGTATCATTGTCTCAATTCACAAGATGCAACTCACAAGTTTGTCAACTCACAAGATGCAACACCTCGACATTGGGTTCATGGCTCCCCTCAAATGTTACTACGGCCAAGAGATTGGGACATGGCTGAGGAACAACCCTGGAAGGGTTGTGACAAACAATTGTTGGTGAATTGTTTGGAAGGGCATACAATAGAGCTGCGATAATGTTGACTTCAATGAATGTCTTTAAGAAGACTGGACTATTCCGTTTTAACAGACACATTTTCAAGGAAATTGACTTCATGCCAAGTTATAATACTCAGGATTTTTTAAACATAAACGATTTCTAATGTTTCTTCGGATGGTGCTATTCTTCAGACTTCATCAATTTCTCCTGGAAAAGCCTGATCATGATCTTTATTCAACTAATGGTCTGCACCCTGCTACCACAATACAACATACTCAAAACTTCCTGTCACCTAACGACATCTCATTTGTGCCTTCACGACTTTCTTTCTCTTCGTCATCAAGATCAGGGAAATCCTCACATATTACATCATCTCCCTACAAGAGGATGATAAGTCAAAAAAAAAAAAAAAGAATGACAAAACTGCAAAAGAGCAAAAGAAGAAAGAGAAGACTGAGAAAAAACTGGCAGTGAGTGTTTCCACTGACGAAGAAAGACCATCAACATCTAAAACATCAATTACAGGAACGTCTGCAGCAAAAAGTCGCATTTCGAAGATTAAAAAGAAAATGACAGGGGAAATATTCCGAAAAGCTTATCCTGTTGAATAGTCTGATGATAGTCGCGGTGAAGATGACCTTGCCCTGATTGACGCAGACTCTGATATGAGCCCGAAATCGTTTAGTGAGACAGAAGAAGACGTTGAGTGTCCGCTTTGTGCATCAAAATTCTCTGATGATTGCATGGGAGAAAAGTGGGCTATATGCAATGCACCCAGTGTATTAGGTGGTTTCACGAGGATTGTGGTTAGAGGATAACTGACTTATTTCTGTGCACCCCATGTTTTAAACTTTCTTTTATCTAATTTTTTTCGTCTTCTTTTTTAACACTTTCCAACCTAGTTGAAAAGTGTTTATGACTTCGGTTTGTCTGGCCGAATGCCCGTCTGCCGTCTGCCGTCTGCCGTCTGCCGTCTGTCCGTACTCTAAATCCCGTAAATATGCTCGGATTGCCCTGCAATTTTTATATGTTATTTTCGTAATCTATATCATGTTCCCTATTTCAACTGAAGTGGGTTGCACTTATAGTTTTTTTACAGGGAGACTCAAAACAATTCCGTTACATTACGATCTATGGGGAAATATCATTTGCGGTTTATTTTAATAATGTTTCACTATTTCAAACACATTGTAATTGATATATATCACTAAGGTGCATTACAAGAAGCATAATACGGAATATGCTGTGCATAGCACTTATAGTTACTTTATAGGGACAGTCAAAAGAAATCCGTCACATTACGTCTATGGAGAAAAATCGTCTACGGTTTATTTAAATAATGTTTCACTATTTTAAACGCATTGAAATTTATATATATATATCACTAAGGTGCATTATAAGAGGCTTAATATTGTTTGTATAGCAGTCATCGTTCATTTACAGGGACACATAAAAGAATTCTCTACTGTCTGTCAACAATCATTCCTGGAAGTGCGTTTTAAGTTGCTGAACGCGATTTTAAATTTAACTCACTTTTTGTCTATTACTTGGTGTGCATAAATACTGTAGATCCTATACAGGGCAGCACAAAAGTTTGTGAAGACATTTCCGTTTATTGACAGAAGCTCTAGAAGGAAAATTTTAAATTGTGCTACCCGTTTCCTAACTAAACTAAAATTTAGCATCTTATGTAGTATATATACAAATCTATAGATCCTATACAGGGCTGAATAAAAGTATTCGGATATTTTTCAGAATATTGTATATGTTGGAGATACATGTTGGAAATTCCTGAAATTACGTTTCTTAAATATGTTATGCGTTTTCCAAATTGTTTACTTAGATGTTATCTTTCAGCTTATTAAACGGTAATGATTTGTAAAATTATTTTGGAAGCGTTGGAAAGTGTTACATAATCTATGCTTGACGCATGATTTTTCGTTCTTGTTTAACTTTTATTTAAATTATTTGTTTTCTTCTGTTTTCTTTTATTTCTACACAACTACTCATTTGATACTTTTGGTTATCCACCATTGGCTAGTTATCATAAATTAGGAAATTGTTTATGTGATCCTTTGCACTAGCTTTATTTTATATTCGAGAAAAATAATTTTGTGATTAAATATTCTCGTCTAATAAAGTTATTTTATGAGAGAGATTTGTAATTTTATTTTGACATCCTGAAATCTTGGTTTACTTTGACATTTTTGGTATGGGTACCGAATATGGTGCTGGGTGTCATATTAAGGACCCCATGTGTACCATATTAAGAACCCCTTTCGCTGGAACCTGCAAATGACACACCGCAAAATAAAAATATTTTCCCACGCTATATTATATTTCGAACAAACTTGACCCAGAATCTTATAGGGAGGAAATTAATCTACAACTGGTAATTTTCCAGTCAAGAAAGAGCATTCGAAAATAATCAAAAAATTACGTCAACAAAAAGTGGTTCATATTTTGGCACTTTACCCTACTTTATAAAGACACAGGTCCTGACAAATAATTAGTATGTATCGCGTATAAGTGAGAGCTCACTGTATCGATGAAAATAATTGTATTTGCGTGACATAAAATGTAATACTATTGGCTGCTATTATTAAAAAGCGTATTAATTTACCATGTCGTTTTAAGAATTTAAAAAAAAACAAATTAAAGATATATTTCCTTTTTTTTTAATATTACCTAAAAGTGTGACAAATTTCTAAAATTTCTTTGTACAGGATTTTTTTTTAATTTAAACAAGGATATTAATGTTTGAAAGGTTACGGATTGTAACGGTATGAAACCTCTTCATTCAGAGCGTGGACTAATCTTGGAACGAAACTGTTCCTTGCACCTTTAAAAGGCAATGGACAAAAACTTTTTAATGTTCTGTCTCGTAAGTTACTTTCAGAACAAATCTATAAGGCTCTTTTAATACAGGGTGGTTAAAATTAAACTGACGGTACTCAGAGGCCCATAGCTCCGGTTCTACTGATCGGATCCGAATGAAACTTCAAATATATGTTATGTAGATCATGCGACCAAGGTTTTCGCAAAAAAAAAGTAGTTTGAAATTTCGCTACCAGATGGCGCCGTATGGCAAAAATAATATGCAAATGAGTAGCTAATGTAATTTCGCTATAAAAGCGATACGTATGGTTCAAAGAAATCATACTTCCTCAGTGAACATGCCGATGAACAAGAAGGAACGCACATTGATGAAAACTTTTTTATCAGAATGAGAACAATGCTTCGGCAGTACTTCGTGCTTATCGGCGGATGAAAAATGTCCGTAAATGAAGTTAGAGGCACGATTCGTAAGCTTGAAGAAACCGGTCGTCTGAATGCTGCACCGGAAGCGGACGACGAGCAACTGAGTCGTCGATTGTGGAAGAAATGGCATTCAGAGCTCTAATTCTAATAAAAAAAATTTCGATCAATGCGCGTTCCTTCTTGTTCATCGGCATGTTCACTGAGGACGAATGATTTCTTTGAACCATACGTATCGCTTTTATAGCGAAATTACATTAGAAACTCATTTGCATATGCTTCAGCAATACAGCGCCATCTAGTAGGGAAATTTCAAATTATTTTTTTTTACGGAAACCTTGACCGCATGATCTACATAATATACATTTGAAGTTTCTTTCGGATCCGATCAGTAGAACCGGATCTATGAGCCTTTGAGTACCGTCAGTTTAGTTTCAACCACCCTGTATTCGAGGTTTGCTGACGATTGCAGACTTTTCGAACGTTGCGTGTGAACAGTTCCATCTTCCAGAAACTATTTGTCGCGATTGCATTTCTTGAAAAATGATATATTTTCATCCAAAACCATATCTAGACTTCAGCTACGTTTTCCAACTTACTGTGACATTTTAGGATAAATTTCCTTGTCTAAGCCCTTTTAAAATCAATCTAATCAAATTTTGTCTTTCAGTCATTATTTCAGAATAGTTAAACCTGGTAATTAAAGAAGAACATGATTTTTTTTTTTATTTACTCCCATAATTTTTGTCCATAGGCGTCGGGTTAACGCAAGCGCATGAGGATATGAAGCAAACTTACACCACTTATTTTAAAATGTATTTTTGTCTTATTTAGTAATAGTTTAGTCTCTCTGTCCTAAACTATATCTACTCTTCAGATACGTTTCCGAACTGGCAGTAACATTTTAGGTTAAATTTAATTGCATTTACATTTATTTGCATTTTAGGTTAAATCTTTTTAGTCTCCGTCTAATCAAAGTTTAATCTGGTTACAGTTATTATTTCAGGTTAGATTAACCTGGAAGGTAAAGAAGAGCATAAAAATTACTTAACTAACTCCCATAGTTTTCGTCCATAAGGGTTGGTTTAACGGAAGCAAAGGGGACTATCAAGCAAACTTCCACCACTCATTTTAAAATGTACTTTTTGGCTTATTTAAACACATTGATTAAAAATTTTTTTTTTTCAAATTACCGCAGAAAGCATGCCTCCCTGCCTTATTCGTCTCCATGAAATCAGCGCCTATGTTTGCGCCGTAATTTACTCATCCTGTACTTTTGAAAGAAAATTTCGTCAAAAAAGAAGATTCGCTTAATTATCGCACACCCTACTTTTGAATGAAATATTAAGTTACCAAAAAATACTAAACAAAAACGTTTAATTTTCAGATGAAGCCTAAATGGTGAAGGATGAAATTATTTAAACAGCTTTTCAAATCACACTAGCCGCACCATATCTTAAGAATTTCGATTAAATAATCAGATTTAAAGTCGATTTTGAGTTTCGTTCTTCTACACAAAGCAGCATTTTCCGTTATTTGTGACTGCATCATTCGATTTTCTATTTTCACTTGCTGCAAGTGTACAGGTGAGTTCATGATCAATAATGATACATCAACAGACGTGTAATATACTAGAACTTCCTGTCGAAATTTAGTCAGTCTATTTAAGACATATAATGAATGTATTCCATGATGTGAAAATTTAATGGCAAAAAAAAAAAGTTTTACATTGTTATTAGCCCTGCCGGCACAGACAAATTCTGTTTGTAAAATGAGAAATTACTTACTGACACCGGAATTTACAAACGACTTTTTATGAAAATACGAACTCCTTATTTTAAGATTTCATTATAAAAACAAAATTTTATTAAAATATTCTTGCTGAGTATTCAAGTTTGGAATTAAAATTAGGTGTGCCCGGAGTGGGACCACTGTGCCGAAAAGGGTTAAGCTCATTTAGGAAAAATATAGCAATAGAACTACTTTGTAGAAAAGTGCAGCAATAAAACTTTTAAATTCTACTAAAGCTGTCTGACTAACTTATTTTTCAATAGTCTGGGTCATCCAAAAACAGGGTTCGTAAACTTTTACCCCAATTTTTAAAGAAATTTTCGTCTTATTTAAATGCAGAAAAGTATTACAAAATCTGCAATTAAACGTGGCGTATACATTGTCTGCTATTTAGTGTTAATAGAAATTTTCTATTTAAAAAAAAGTGGTACAATCGTACGAACCCTGAGAAATTTCTGCTCTTTTTCAAACTGAAGCGCGACTTTGTCTAGTCAATTTGCTACTGCTGATAAGGAATGATTTTGAATGACGAACCCCCCCCCCCCCCAGATATGTAAATTCGTTCTTTTTTCCTTCCGTTGCAGAATTCTTTTTTTGGTTGTTGCATGATTTTTGTATATCAGTGCAATGCTAAGAATAGCGAACTAAAAAATTAATTTTAGTCAATTATACTTTTTTTATATAAAAAAAGTAGAAATGCTTGTCAGACCGCTCGTAACATTTGTTCTGTATATGGGCAAAGTGCTGTTTCAAATGTCACATTACGAGATTGGTTTGAGAAGCTTAAGCGCTAACATTTCAGTCTCGAAAATGATGCCGCTTTGAACGACCATCATATGTAAGATACTCAAAAGAAGCTATCGCTGAAAATGCACGTTAAATATTTCAGCAGCTTACGTAGACTAAAAATTCCAAAAAGTATAGTGTATGATCACTTGATAGATTCTTTTTAGAGGTCCTCCTTTACATATGATGATTGTCGTACAGAACGTGCATCATCTTCGAGGTTGAAATTTCCGTGCTTAACCCTTTCCGGCACAGTGGTCCCACTCCGGGCACACCTAATTTTAATTCCTAACTTGCAAACGACACCAAGAATATTTAATAAAATTTTGTTTCTAGAATGAAAGCTTAAAATATGGAGATCTTATTTTCTAAAAAAATCGTTTGTAAATTCCGCTGTCAGTCAGTAATTTCTCATTTTACGAACAGTGCCGGAAAGGGTTAAACTTCTCAAGCCACATTCTAGCTGTGTAATCTGAAACAGCATTTTGTCCATATACAACACAAATTTTACGAGCAGTCTGGGAAGCATTTTTAAAATTCTTGAAATAAAAAATGAATAAATTATGAAAATGAATTTTTTTGTTCTCATTCTTAGTTCTGCACTGAAATAAAAATCATGCACACAAAACAAGAAAGAATTATCCAGCGCATGCAGAAAATACCTATTTCTGGATCATAAAAGATCACTCCTTATGAGCAGTAACAAAATATAATCAGACGAAACTGCTCTTCGCTTTGAAAAATTGCAGAACTTAGCAGATGGACCAATATTATTATTATGCTAGAATATTCCTGAAATCTAAAAAAGGACTGCATAGCTGCCAAGGCTTCCAACTTGTACGGTATTTTGAACCACTAAAATTTATGGTAATTTTTTTCTAATTCATTTGCCGAAATAAAACGCTTTGTAATGATTAAATAATATAGATATTTCTATTAAATTTTAGTGGTAGAGTAAACAGTACAACTTAACATCTGTGGGACTGTGTTTACCATGTTTTAAAATACCATTTAAATAACTGCTGCAACTGTGATTCCTTATATATATATATATATATATATATATATATATATATATATATATATATATATATATATATTATTGTCATAATTATCAAAAAAGAGATATTTCTTTATTTACTGTAATTTTTTCGAAGAAATTTAATATCAATAAATAATAATAAAAAAATAGACTGCGTATTTTCTGTACTCCCTACTTTTAGTACCGATTAAATATTAAAAGAATAAAACAAAGTGTAAACACATTGATAATTTGTGTTACTAAATAGGTGCAATAATTTAAATCAAAGTTTTAACACATTAAAACTATTAGATGTCAAAATACATGAGCTTTCGGCTAAACATTAGCCTTCCTCAGATAATAACAAGCAGTCGAGAAATGCAGCTCAGAAGGAGCGCACTGGACAGGTAAAAAATGCGCAAAATCAACCAACTATGAAATGGAGGCAGTGAAGGAAGTTGGGATGATGCAATTACAAAGGGGGGGGGATCACCTGAAACCCTATTGACACCAAGTACATTATACAAGTACATTGTTATCATCTGAGGAAGGCTAATGTTTAGCCGAAAGCTCATGTATTTTGACATCTAAAACTTTTAATGTTTTAAAACGTTGATTTAAATTATTGCACCTATTTAGTAACACAAATTATCAATGTGTTTGCAGTGTGTTTTATAAATTTAATAAGGTGAATTTGACGTTCATATTATATGAAATTTTCTATATATTTTTTATTGTTAAAAGAATGCTCAAAATATGCAAATAAATATGCTTATTAGTGAATAAATTGTGTATGCATTTAATGAAACACCTTGTATATTGTATATTGTTTCCATTAAATAAAATAGGACATTTCTCGCAAATGTATTGCTGTAAATCGAACACTCTTCTATAGGTTGTCAGCTATTGGGGTGTTTTACAATTTAACTAAATGTACATTTACACCTAAACCACTCTTCCGATCACCACATTGTTTTTGTATAACTTTATTGAATCTATATATTTCAAATGAATTAAGAATTAAAAACAAGTGGGTAAGTGTGATCGAAAATCGCACAAAGGGTTTCGTTCAGTATTCTTTTCAAAACACTTTATCCTTTTCCTTAATGAATCCAAATAAATTTCATTTTTTTAAAAAGTCATGTTTTTAATAGAGTAAAAATTTACCGGTCTATTTTTCTCGTTTTTTTTTTTCGAAAATCTGAACCGTTAGCAGGCGAAGCCCGCTATTATACTCTGTCATAATAATATCTGTCATGTGGACTAAATGAGATATTTAAAAAAAATAATTTCAAAATTAAACATTTTGTACACCAGGGCTGTGCAACCTGGCGCCCGCTACTCACCAGAAAATTCTTACAGAAATATTTGCCTTTTTTAATCGAATATATTCAGAGATTGCATGAGCCAAATTTTTCTGTAAAAAATTTCTGGTGAATAGCGGGCGCCAGGTTGGACAGCCCTGTTGTACACCTTCAAAATATTAAAATATGCGAATATTTACATAATCGGGTTTTTATCATGATTAAATACGTTCCTCAAACTCATACATTGACTATTTTCAATTACTCATATTGAAACTCGCTTTGTATTATTCACAAACATTTGAAAAATCCGATAAACTTCCAATATGACGTCAGATTAATTTTATTTTTAATTCTCTAATGACGTGATATTAATCTGCTTTCTGTGCATACGCATGCTCATACTCCTTGTATTATTGAAAAATGTTTGAAAATATCCGTTTTAGTACCAATATGGACGTTATATTAATATTTTTTTTCAATTGGTGAAACCTTCTATTTCATTTTCATTTTTCACATAGTTATCTTTCAATAGAAAATTAATTATTGTAGAAAGAATTTTTTTGTGGATTTTTAATTCTTGGCAACTGCTATAACAAAACAATGTTTAAATTTAACAGGGAAAGGCTATTAGATTTTTTTTGTCTCTCTATATTAAAATAATACGATTTTTTCAAATTTTAAGATTTTGAGATTCATACTAGGTATTTATCTATAAGTTCACAAACTTTTATGCCTGTAAGTTATATAGTTTCTGAGAACGGTTCTGTCACGGACAGGCAACGAAGCGGGAGTAATAGAGCTTCGTGAAATGAAAGAAACCCTAAAAAAATAAACACTCATATGTTATTGAGGCTTTGAAAAAAAAAACACTTTTGTACTTCCTTTTTGTTTCCAAAAGATATTTATTCTTTTAACAAGAACGTAAAATCATGCATGAAGCATAGATTATGAAACGCATTCCAACACATTCAGAATACTGTAACAAAACTTCATAGTTTACTTATTAATAAATTTAGAAAAGGAATAACACATTTAAAAAAAAAATAGTAGTTACAACAAATCGTCAAACAAAATACACGATTTATTTTGTGCAATCCTGTATAGCTTTGAATGTATACTGCACAGTTTTCTAAAATTTCCTTCAGATCGGAAATACATAGCTCAACTGAAAATTCCCCTTCAGCAATTTCCTTCATTAAACAAAATGTACGTGACATCTTTTGAGCAGCCGTGTAAATGATCTATAGAAGTGATATGCTCCATTTAATATGCAAAAAATTAGTTACCTTTAAAAACGCGTAACAACTGAAAACGAGCTATTAGCAATTATCGTTCATTGATAGTACTGTAACCATATTCTTTTGATTGTCCCTGTAAATAAACAATTTCTATTCATACCATACTCTACAGTAATCGCCTTGAAGTGCAGCTTAGTGGTATGTATGAATTTGAATATACAGGGTGATTTTTTTAAAAGTTGTGAAAGTAAAACACTATAACAAAAGAACCACTGATCCAAATGACCTAAAATTTCACCAGTATGCTCCCAAAGCAATGGATATTTTTTTGTATGGTTAAAAAAAACTTAAAATCGCACCGACAGATGGCGCTGTAAAGTAGCAGAAACAAAGAATATCGTCTGTGGGAAGAAAACAGTGGACGGTACTTTGAGAAACCATCTTCCGTAGATCCTCTGTCGTCATTGAACCTTTTCTTAAATTCTTCAGTGTCCTAAATCTTCTAAGAGCAGTTGCTGCGCTGTCATTATTCTGATAATACAGTTTCACTAACAACGCACGGTCCATCAATGGCGCAGTCATTGCGAGGATTTCCGTAGAATAATGAACACGAGACGTGAGTACTTCACGTTTTAGACGCCAATCTGCGTGTGCCGGCGCAGGTTCGTCTCCGGACTTTACTGCATGTACAGCGCCATCTGTCGGTGCGATTTTAAGTTTTGTTTTCAGTCACACCTAAAAAATTCCCATTGCTTCGGAAGTATACTGGTGAAATTTTAGGTCATTTGGATCAGTGGTTCTTTTGTTATAGGGTTTTACTTTCACAACTTAAAAAAAAAATCACTCTGTATATAAAATCAGTTGCAGCTCATGACTCACTCTTTTGGGCCACTAAATACATGGCTGAAATTTTTATTCTTTTGCTAACATTATTTTTTTAAAGAAAACTTTTGGTTTGTTTAATGGCAAAATTTTCTACCAACAAATAAAGCAAATATGTCTTTTATTAAATAGTAGTAGGAAAATAATACATTTTTCAACTATAAATTTAGTTGCCCCAATTAAAGGCAGGCACGAGCCGCCAGTTTTTAAAATAGTGGAACATCAATAAAATACGCCGCAAACGATTTTTCTCAATAGACCGTAATGTAACATAACTCTTTTGAGTGTCCCTGTAAAAGAACTATTAATGGTACACTCTTTATTTGCAATACCAAAGAAGGCATTGTAAACTCGAATAACATATATCAATCTTAAGGCAATCCGAGAACGTTTACGCGAATGTGAGCACGAACAGGCGACAGAGAGACAAGCCGAATTCATGAACACTTTTCGATCATATTGGAGAGTGTTAAAAGATCCTTAATTCATTTTATAAATATAAATTCAATAAAGTTATGCAAAACTTTTATGTTGATCGGATGAGTGGTGTAGGAGAAAAGGTACATTTAGATAACATGTAAAACACCTCAACATTTTATCCCCTTGAAACGATAGATTTCTAAAGAATAAAATTAATTCTAAAATACAGTTTATTAATATCTCAAATGCAACATTTGTTGCAAAAAAAAAAATCTCAAGATAAAAAACACGAAGCAGATTAAAAATTATATATATATATATATATATATATTATTTTAAACCCTTTTTAAATTCTGATTTTAAAAACATGAAGCTTTGTATTCCTTTCGACATAAATTACATATGTTGGAAAGTGTTAAAAGATCCTTAATTCATTTTATAAATATAAATTCAATAAAGTTATACAAAACTTTTATGTTGATCGGATGAGTGGTGTAGGAGAAAAGGTACATTTAGATAACATGTAAAACACCTCAACATTTTATCCCCTTGAAACGATAGATTTCTAAAGAATAAAAATAATTCTAAAATACAGTTTATTAATATCTCAAATGCAACATTTGTTGCAAAAAAAAAAAAAATCTCAAGATAAAAAACACGAAGCAGATTAAAAATTAAATATATACATACATATATATATATATATATATATATATATATATATATATATATATTATTTTAAACTCTTCTAAAATCTGATTTTTAAAACATGAAGCTTTGTATTCCTTTCGACATAAATTACATATGTTGGAAAGTGTTAAAAGATCGTTAAGTCATTTTATAAATATAAATTCAATAAAGTTATACAAAACTGTTATGTTGATCGGATGAGTGGTGTAGGAGAAAAGGTACATTTAGATAACATGTAAAACACCTCAACATTTTATCCCATTGAAACGATAGATTTCAAAAGAATAAAAATAATTCTAAAATGCAGTTTATTAATATCCCAAATGCAACATTTGTTGTAAAACGAAAATTTTTCTCCAGATAGAAAACACGAAGCAGATTAAAAATTTTATATGTTTTCTTCTTTTTTATTTTAAGCTCTTTTTCAATTCTGATTTTTAAAACATGAAGCTTTGTATTTCTTTCGAGATAGATTGGATCACATTTAGTTAAATGCTGGATCAAGATAAATATATCGTCGTAAATCCAATTATCTCCTTAAGGTGGTAACTTATGGGAGTGTTTTACATTTTAATTAAATGTACCTTTTCTCCTAAACCAGTTATCTTATCGCCGCTATTTTTTTGTATAACTTTATTGAATCTATATTTATCAAATGGTTTAAGGTTTTTCTAAAAGAATAAATACTTGTATTTTATTAAGGTTTTGAACAAAAAATATTTTTGTACTTCTTTTTTTTAAACATATTTATTCTTTTAAAATGAACGAAACACCATGCGTGAAACATAGATTATGAAACACATTTCTACACATTCAGAATACTGCAACAAAACTTCAGAGTTTACTAAATAAACAATTTATAAAAATCATAACACATTTGAAAAAACAACTTTAGCAGTTACTACCAATAGTCAAACGAAATATACTATTTATTGTGCGCAGCCCTGTATATGATCTATAGGTTTCTATACATACTGCACAGTTCGCTAAAATTAGCTTTAGTGAGGAAATACATCGTTCAGTTGAAAATTATCCTTCAGCAATTTCCTTCATTAAACGAAAATGAGATCTTTTGAGCAACCCTGTATATGATATATAGAATCTGTATGCACCAATTATTATTCAAAAACAGTTACATTTAAAAACGCGTACCACAACTGAAAACGAGCTAACAGCAATTATTGTTCATATATAGTGGTGGAAGTACATCATTTTGAGTGTCCCTGTAAATGAACTATCATTCTATGCTTACCATATTCTACAGTAAGCACTTTGTAGTGCATTTCAGTTGTATGTATCAATTAGAATATGTTTAAAATAGTGTAACATCTTTAAAATACTCAACAAACAATTTTCCCCATATACCGTAGTATAACGGAATTCTTTTGAGAACGGAATACTTTTCCCTATAGAAGAACTATTAATGGCACACTCTTCATTTTCAATACCAAACAAGCCATAGTAAATCATACTAACATATATCAATCTAAAGGCAATCCTAGTATATTTACGTGAATGAGAGAACGGACAGACGGTAGAAAAACGGCAGTCATACAGAGAAGTCGAATTCCTGAACACTTTTGAAATTCGTTGGAAAGTGCTAAAAAATCTTTAATTATTTTTATAAATATACAGGGTTGTTATATTTAAAGTTCGCCTATTCAGAAGGCTCTAGAGCCGGTTCTATGGCTCCAAACGAAACAAAGTTTCACTCGTACGTAGTTAAAGAGATGTGCTCTGCGAAAATCGAAAAAAAATTGCAAACATTTTTGTCAATAGGTGGTGCTGCGAAAATATTTAAGCCGATATTTGCAGATTCCTTTATTTTATAAAAAAAACAAAATACAGGAAATTTTATTTCACAGTTGGTAAAAGTAAACTTTTTCAGATTCGTTATATTAATTTCGGTCAATCCAGATGAAAGACACAAAATCACAAAATTTCACCCAACGCTTGAAAAAGATCACATTTTATTAAAATTTTCGACGAACGACGTCAAAGTGACGTCGCAACTTCGAAAACTTGAAATACCCTTCTAACCACATGACGATTTAAAACTTGCTGATAAAGTGTGTCTGAGATTTCTTAGAAACTGGAACAGTTGATTGTTTCTGAAAAGCATGTGAATCTACGATTTGTGGAGAATGGTAACTTTGAAAGAAAAGGCACTTCTTGTAAAGTTATTTTATCAAAATAACAGCAACGCAGATGCAGCTCTTCGAGAATTCCGGAAACTAAAAGATGTTAGACGTGGACCAATGTCGGATCGTAGCGTTCACAAAATGATTAAAAAGTTCGAGGAAACAGGAAAACTCGACATTCTTTATGGCAGAGGACGAAAAAAGGTAGACATTTCTAGCATTGAAGATATTGCTACTGCTGCCGTGGATTTAGCAAACCAGTCATCATTTGCTAATGCAAGGTTACCAGCTATTGCGAATGAAGTCGATGTGTCGATTTCAACTGTGAGAAAAGTGATGCGTCAAATTTTGCGCTACTATCCATACAAGATTCAGAGGGTGCAACAACTTATACAGGGTGATACCAAAAGTCGGCTATAATTTTCACTACAGTTTCTTGCACGAATGAATGTGGACAATTCTTGGCTCTGGAATATTGTGTGGACTGATGAAGAGCATTTTTATTTAAACAGACAAGTTAACACACACAACTGTTGAATTTGGGGGAAAGAGAATCCTAATGTTGTCCAAGAAGTTCCATTGCATGCAGCTAAAGTGACGGTGTGGTGCGGTTTCACAGCTACGTTTATGATAGGGCCATATTTTTTTAAGGAACTAACATCCACAGGACCCATTACATGTACCGTAAATGGGAGAAGGCATCTCAATATGTTGTCAAATTTTCTGATTCCGGAGCTGCAACAGCGAGGCTGCCTTCAAAATATCGTGTTTATGCAAGACGGTGCACCACCGCACATTACTAGTGCAGTTCGGACTTTCTTAACAATCCATTTTACAGGAGACCGCATCAAAAGTCTTTATTTTCAAACAGTCTGGCCACCACAATCGCCTGATTTAACACCATGCGATTTTTGGTTGTGGGGATTATTGAAAGATTTTGTACCTAAAGACAGATGTCAGACAATCTCTGATCTGAAAGATAGTATTAGGCTTCATATTCGCTAAATCTTACAGGACAGTTTACGCAATGCTGTAGAAAGCACAATTCTGAGAATGGAATGCGTTATTGAAAATGGTGGATGATTCTTTTAACATGCGTAAGGTTATTCTACGTTATTTCCTCGCTGCCGAGCGACATGTTTTATTTTTGTTGATGCAGATTACATCACATGAAATTATATTCTTTTTTCTGTATTGTGTGGAGTCATAGGTCAGGCTCTAGAGCTGTCTGATTAGGTGAACTTAAATTATAATAATTCGCAGTTCGTCGAAGTTTATTGAAACTTTTAAATTTGTATGCTTCGTCTGGATTGACTGAAATTGATATAATGAATCTGAAAACATCGCCTTAAATATTGGCACAGTGCCACCTACTAACGAAAAATGTAACTATTTTTTTTTCGATTATTGCAGAGCGCATCTCTTCAACTACGTACAGTGAAATTTTGTTTCGTTTGGAGCCATAGAACCGGCTCTAGAGACTTCTGAATAGGCGAACTTTAACTATAACAACCCTGTACATTCAATAAAGTTATCCAAAAATTTTATAGTCATCGGATGAGTGGTTTTGGAGAAAAAGTACGTGTTCCGGTATTTTGTACACCACTAAATTTATATAGCAATCTTTTACTTCTTTAATCAATAAATTATGCGATGACTTACTAAGACTATTGCTATATAAATTTAGTGGTGTACAAAATACCGGAACACAATCACCCCTGATTTAGTTAACATGTAAAATTCTTCAATAGTTCACCCCCTTAAAACGATATTATTTCTAAAGAATAATAACAATGCTACAAAACAGTTTATTAATATTTCAAATGCAACATTTCTTTTTAAACCAAACATTTTTCTCCAAATAAAAGAAAAAAAAGTGAAGCAGATTAAAAATTTTACATATTTTCGTCTTTTTATTTTAAACTCTTTTTAAATTCTGATTTTTAAAACATGAAGCTTTGTATTTCTTTCGAGATAGATTGTATCCCATCCAGATACTTGCTGTATCTAATGTAGGAAGAAAAGTATTCGATTGTCCCGAATTTTTTTCAATATTAAAGAATTCATGGACCGAAGAAATGGTACATTTATGTAAGATACGGGCTTTTAATAATAAAAAGTCATGATAATAAAAATAGCGTAAAATGAATTTTTTGTATAAGTTCCTGTTTTCGAAATAGCTTTTAAAAGTTTCTTATGTTTGAATATTCAGAGCTTTTTTTTTGCATAAAAAATATTCTTTTTTATTTCGGTAATATGCTGATGTTAAAAAACTAAGTATTGATATATAAACATTTGAAGCATATTTTATATATCCGACGCTGTTCAACTGTAAATTATACGAAAACGTATGTTTATTTAGAAACGAATCACAACAAAATAAATCTAATATAAATTTGTTTCAACCACATAATTGTTCGGTATTTTTAATATATTTTCTACTTTACATAATATATATATCTTTATTTGAGAAAAGTTATTACTAATTGATGAAATTTTCCTGTCGATAAGCTAAATAAAATTCTAAATGTTACGAATGCATTTAGTAGTCTGTTTTGATGCTGTTAGTTTACTTACATTCACTATCAGATTTTCGATAATAGGTACAGGCTTTATAAATATAGCGCTTTCTCAATACATAATATATAAGTTATTCTAATTGCTGTTTCGTCCAAGTAATGCCGGACATATTAAGTGGAATACACAAGCCAGATAGAAGCATGGGGTTTAACTATTTATACGTCAATTGCTTTAATTTATTTTTTTCATGATAAAGATTTGTAAATGCTCAATTTATCAAAAATCACAAAATATACCCTTTGTAGTTAAAAACTAAAAACTAATAAATTTGCATCAGCGACAACCAATACAATTTATTTTAACTTTCAGACAATAGCGGCTCATCAGGAGGTTCAAAATGACTTTACTACCAGTATTATAATAAAATAATTGCTTTAACCCCTTAATCGTCGCGCCCTTTAAGCGTAGGCTACTTTTTAAAAATTCAGATTGCTTGATTACCACCAATTTTTTTAAGTAGAAATGTTCGTCTTATTTAATACAGATAAAATAATGCAAGAATAAAGCCGATAATACTATTTTAAAAAAATTGGTGGGAATCAAACAATCTGAATAAAACTACGCTGCCCGTGAATGTCTCGGGCACGACGATTAAGGGGTTAATTAAATTTTTTCCTGAAGTTTTATATCAGTTTTACAAAAAATACTCAATTAACCCTTTGGTTACGGATTTATTTTGAAAAAAAAAAAACATACAGAACAGACTCATCAGAAATTTGGAATGGTGTATTTGTTGACAGATATTCCCTGATTAAAAATATGGGAGAATTACTGTTTGAATTGTCTGGTGAAAATTCGAAATTTCTGAATAAAAAAAATAAAATCCGTGGACAATGCGGATGACGAGTCTCAGCCGTCAAATGAACCCAAGGAAAAAATTCTTCAAAATCAAAATTCACAAAATATACCCTTTGTAGTTAAAGACGAAATACTAATAAATTTACTTCAGCAGCAACCAGTCCAAGATTTTATTTTTTAACTTTAACCCTTTATAAGGCAAATTATTTATGTTGATAGAATGTTGAAATAATGTATTGCTACCAGAATTTAAGAACAAATTAATTTAAAAGATTTTAAATAGATTTTGTTACGTAAAATATAAACGCACAATTTCATTAAAAAATGTGGTACAAATTTGGAATTTTTGGGATTAAAATTGAGTGGAAAATACTTAACACTGCCTTATAAAGGGTTAAGTCCACGGTAACTAGAATACACGGTAAGGTCCACCAGCAGGATGCGCAGTATATCTCACCGTCTGTGACGTCAGTGGAACCCAACGTCCAGTATTTCCTGCTTCTGGATATGCATTCTCTTATCTATTTTCACGATAACGAGTGTTCTTTTTTGCGTTAGTGTCATCATTTTATGCTTTGTTCCATTTCTTATTTTTTGCAAGTGGATTACTTAATTAAAATAGTGGAGTATTTAATTAAAATAATTAGTGATGCCTTGCTGTGCAGTTTCTGGTTGTACTAATCATACCAGACATTACAATGTCGCTGGAATTTCATTTCATCGATTCCCAGTAAATGACGCTGTGCGAAAACAATGGCTGCAAGCGTGCAAAAGAGCTGACAGTTTTTGCATTGATAATGCAAGAGTTTGTTCAATCCACTTTGAAGAAGCAGATTTTGAAAGGGATTTAAAGACAGAACTGCTTGATTTGAAGCCTACACGAAAATTAAAGCTTAAATCGGTTCCCCATTTAAAAATACCAAGCTTTTCATCAAATAATAAAAATACTTCAGAAGAGAACGAGCTGAAAAACGAGATACGAGAAAGGAAATAAACCTTTTATTAAATGCGGAAGCATATGATCAAGATTTATTTCCTCTCTCCTCAGAACAAGAATCTAATGATAAATCTCTGTGAAATTCATCAGATATTGAATTAGATTCAATAAAAAAAGAAATTCAACATTTAAAAGAATTAACTGAGAAATTATTTTGCGAAATGGAAAAGGTAAAATTAGAAAACTCCCATTTAAAATAAATTTTAAAGCAGTACGAGTCCCAATTTTCATGTTCGTAACAGAAGGTTATTTTGAAAGGTAAATGCGTTACTTGGAAAAAAGAAGATATTTCGAAAGCCATAGCATTAAGATGCATATCTAAAAAAGCTTTTATTTATGTAAAAGAAGAGTATAAATATCCTCTGCCTAGTGAAACGACTCTAAAACTCCGTCTTCATCACTGCGTTATAATACCAGCATTTATAGATCTCAGTCTCAGTATACTGAAAGCTCAACCACTTAAACCACTTAGAGCCGCTGTCAAGTGCACCTAAAATATAAAACTAGCAAACAATATGACTGTCCCTAATAATTTGGCAACCCACTGTAAATAATATAGAAGAATTTTGTGCTTTATTAGCAACAAATTTAATCTGATATTAAAGAGAGAGTAGTAATTGATTTTATATCTATAGGAATAGTGTGTTTGGCCTTTTCACGCTGAAAAATTTATAAATTTAGATAAGTTTGTGGATCAGTTATCAAAATGGAGACATGTTAAATATTTACAGTAATATCAGTGTAAATTATTTTTTTTCGAAAGATACACACAATTTTTTTATGAAATAAAGTGTAAATTTATACACCTTAGTATTTGAGAATAAAAAAATAAATATGTTTTAGCACATAACATCTGAAAAGTACACAGTAAGTAAATAGTTGATGACTTCAAGAAGATTATCAGTTATACATCAACTCCACTCCATTCGAATAGTTGTGTCACAGAGAGTAAAAATAATTTAATGTAGAAAGTCCTTTATTCTGTTATTTAAAAATACATATGATTTGAATTAGTTCTGTAAAAGTTTCTTTTTTTTCTTAAAATGCAAACTTATAATTTTTTTCTCTCCTGTTATGGGGTTCAACCATACTCTATTACTTATAAAATGTGTTACTGGAACTGAAATATATTATAGATATATAAGAATTATAGTTTTAAGACAAATGTTATTTTAAGCCTACTTGGTGGGATGAACCCACTAAATATGGCACATGTATATTGTGATTTTTTCTTTTGAATGAATTATTCGAGTGAGTAGTTAGTATATAGTTGTTAACCTTCGCATTATTTTTAATTAATTACCACCAGAAATCCCCCCAAAAAAGAACTAGTTACCAACTTAAAAAAAAGGGGGGGGGGTTGCGATTCTATTTTATGAATTCTAATGTTTTGTTAAATATTTCAGAACTAACTAGATGGAACCCGTCAAAATTTGACGGCAAACAACTTGATAGTACCATAAAAATAAAAATAATAGCTGCTTTAAAATGTTTGAAACTTTTGCAGAATAATTTAAATAAATAAATCTGATACATTTAGCGCTGTTGTGCCAGTACATAGAAAACCATGGCACAACAGTGATAAATCATACACAATTGTCATTATACGATGTCAGTTAATGCAAAATGCATTTAAATACACTACACACTTTTCTATCTACTGATCCAATAACCATTTTGTCATTATAGTGCATATAAATACAGTTTGTGATATAGCAAAAAATTAGCATTCACCACTCAGAGAGTAATACTGAAATTTGGCGATTGACTTTATTGCCAAACTTAATAGTCACACTCGCCAATTGCAACGATTGAATGGAAAATGAGATTATTTTTCTGCTGACGCTTGATGAACTTCATAGAGGAGGGATCGACACGGGAGATGCATAATATGATTAAGCGGTCACAGACTTTTCCATCGAGATATCACATGAGGGGTGTGTGCAAAATTTAGAAAAGTACCCCCTTGGAGGCAAAGGGGGGGACATCGGATATACATAATATGGTTAAGCGGTCACAGACCTTTCCAACGATATATGACATGAGGGGTGTCAACAAAATTTAGAAAAGTGCACCCCTTTGTGGGGAAGTGGCGGGATGGACCCCGAAGATGCATAACATGAATAAGAAGTCAAAGACCCTTCCAACGATATGTAATATGAAGGGTGTGTGCAAAATTTAGAATAGTACCCACATGGGGGGGCAAAGTGGGGGGGATGGATACGGGAGATACATATTATGATTCAGCGGTCACAGATCTTTCCAACGATATATCATATGAGTGATATTGGTAAAATTTAGAAAAGTACCCCAATTGGGGTGGCAAAGTGGGAGTAAGGACACCGGAGATGCATAATATGATTAAGCAGTCACAGACCTTTCCAACGATATATGACATGAGGGGTGTCAACAAAATTTAGAAAAGTGCCCGTTTGGGAGGCAAAGGGGGGGATGGACATTGTCGATGCATAATATGATCAAGCAGTCACAGACCTTTCCAACGATGTATCACATGAGTGGTGTGTGCAAAATTTAGAAAAGTGCCCCCTTAGGGGGGCTAAGGGGGCGATGGACATTGGCGATGCATAATATGGTTAAGCAGTCACAGACCTTTCCAACGATGTATCACATGAGGGGTGTGTGGAAAATTTAGAAAAGTATCCCCCTTGGAAGCATAGGGGGGGGGGGGGGTGGACATCGGAGATACATAATATGATTAAGCGGCACAGACCTTTCCAATGATATATGACATGAGGGGTGTCAACAAAATTTAGAAAAGTGCATCCCTTGTGGGGGGAGTGGCGGGATGGACCCCGAAGATGCATAACATGAATAAGCAGTCAAAGACCCTTCCAACGATATGTAACATGAAGGGTGTGTGTAAAATTTAGAAAAGTACCCCCTTGGGGGGCAAAGTGGGGGGATGGACACGGGCGATGCATAAAATGAAAAAGCGGTCACATGCCATTCAAATGATATATCATATGAGTGGTGTCAGCAAAATTTAGAAAAGTTTCAGCGCAGTGTGGGCAAAACGCGTCCCCCCCCCCATAATTTTTGACATGGCCGCATTTTTAAATTTTATTCGCGCCCCTTCCCTCCCGCAAAAGTATTACAACTGTTTCTGAATTACATCAACGGTTTTGAACCGATAAGTTACATGTTTAAAAGAATGCACGATACACCGTAGAACTCAGTGCCTACACATTTCGTCCTTTACAACTCAGCCAATGAGTTGACGGTTGTTCTTTTCCAGAAACAAAACAATGCTTCTTTAGCTTGAATTTCGATCGTTTGATGCCCCATGGCAGAATGTGTGCGATGCAGCGACGTGTGTCACAGACTTTTTAGGGCACCTGCAGACTAAAAAAATATAATCAATCTTCGCAGAAAAAAAATCGCCGATTTCATCAAATGATCGTGGGAAAAATACAAATTTCATCAAAGGATTATGGAAAAACGTGAATTTCGTTAAAAGGCCACAGGAAAAACATGAATTATGCAAAAGGATCATGAAAGATAAGCAAAAAAGGAAATTTCACCAAAAGATCGCTCTCTTTTACCAAATTTCATCTAAAAATTGCAGAATAAAATGTATTTTATAAAAGAATCGCTGGAAAACGCGAATTTCATAAACGATCGTGAGAAAAATGCGAATTTCTTCAAAGGATCGCTGAAAAATGTGAATTTCTTCAAAGGATCACTGAAAAAACGCAAATTTCGTCAAAGGATTGCTGAAAAAACACGAATTTCGTCAAAAGGCAGCAGAGAAAGTGCTAATATCGTCAACGGATCACAAAAAAGGAAATTTCATTAAAGGATCACAGAAAAATGCAAATTTCTTCAAAGGATAGTGGAAAAAACGCTAATTTCATCAAAGGATTGTAGTTAAAACGTGAATTTCGTCAAAAGATTGCTAAAAAAACACAAATTACGTCGTAGGATCGCTGAAAAAATCATTAATTTCATCCATCGGCACATAAATATCATAAATTTTTTCTATTGGCAGCATAAAAATCCTTAATTTCGTCGGTCGGGTGCATAATTTTTTTTTCATCAATCGGGTGTGTAAAAATCATGAATTTCATTTATCGGTCACCTAAAATTCACAAAATTCTTTAAACGGGCACATAAGAATCAAGAAATTAGTTGATCGGACACGTAAAAATCATTAATTTCCTCTATCGGTACATAAAAATCATGAATTTTGTCTATCAGGTGCATAAAAATACTTAATTTCGTCGGTCAAGTGCAGAAAAAAAATCGTCAATCGAGCGTGTAAAAATCATGAGTTTTGTTTATCAGGCAAGTAAAAATCATGAATTTCGTCAATCGTGTGCGTAAAAATCATGAGTTTTCTAGAACAGGCACGTAAAAATTACAAATTCATCAAGTGGGTGAGTGAAATCACGAATTAGTCAAGTGGGCACATAAAAATCACGAATTTCTTCAATTGAGTGCTTAAAAATCGTAAATTTCGTCCATCAGGTGCGGGAAAATCATTAATTTCATCGATCGGGTGAGGAAAAATCATGAATTTTGTCAAACAGATGCAGAAAAAATGCAAAGGGAAAAAAGAAAATCAGAAAATCCTGCATTTGGCCAGTTTTTTTCATATTTTTAATCGCTAGTTTTTCAAGTTTTATCGCCGAGTGCTTATTTTTCCCTTTATGTGGCAGTAAAGTCAATCGCCAATTTTCAGTATTGCTCGCTGATAGGCAAGTGCTAATTTTGTCCTGACAAAACGGTTATCGTATCAATAAAGTGTGTAGTGTATATAAATGAATTCTGCATCGAGTGTCACCTGGTAATTTGACAATTGTGTACAATTTATCACGTTTGATGGAGTTTTTACGTTTCAAGTTTAGATTATTATATTTTAGGTAGTTTTTCATTCTATCTTTATTTTATTTTATTGAATCATTGAAGATAGAAACATATCTATTTCTGTGTTCATGATCGAGTTCTTCGGATATGTTCTGATGCTTCCCATATTGCTTGCGAAATTATTTAGTGCACATAATATAATTGTAAAGCATGGTTTATATACATTTTGGTGTATTTTTTCTTATTTTTATGCTGTATGTATTTTGCTACATGAAAATTTTTAAACCTAAAAGTAATGTTCGAATTTTTAGTAGGATTTTTTTTTAAGTTGTTTATTTTCTACATCGTAAAGCTAAAATTTCATTTATTTTTACATAATATTTCAGATGTTTTAATAGTTACATTCGGCTGTAAAATATTGAAAAGTTTTGATTATACATAAAAGTTTGAAAATTAGTTGCCACTTTTTTGTTGTTGTTTATTGATAGTCTACTGCATATATATACACATATACTAAAATTATCTATCTAAATCCATTTTAATCATTGCAAGTTAAATTGTCATACTAAAGTTCCAAAACCTTTAAAAAAAATGTCAACAAAACAAAAAATTCCATGCAAAACACATTGATACACACTATCATAACAAAATCATCAAAATGCACAGGTGGTAAAGCTATTTAGAAGCTCCTGTTATTACCGTAATTTCCGGCGTATAATCCGCAGATCAAAGAATCGTTTTTCGACCCAGAAATATTATTTTATAAAATATAACTTAAAAGATCGCTGTAAATATTTAACTACAATTATTGAATAAATTTTCTGGGTCGAAAAACGACTCTTTGAGCTGCGGATTATACGCCGGAAATTACGGTAGTAGACTTTTGTTATATTTTCCCGAATGGTTGTTGAATTTTGTGATTTTTTTCCCGCAACCATTCAATAAATTTCCCGATGTTTTATTGTGATTAAACTATGAATTTTGTTATTTCTTTACATATAAACAGAACTGCCGACGCAGCAATTTTCTGGATTTGTCTATGCTAGTGAAAGGTCTTTTTTTTCATGCAACTGCTGTTCGAATTTTTAATCAATTTTTTGTCAATTTTTACAGCCGAATGCAACTATTAAAACATCTGTAATATTATATTCAAAAAGGTAAATTTCAGCTTTATAAATCCTAATAAAAACTGGACCATTACTTTTTGGTTTAAGAAATTTAAAGTAGCAAAATATACATACGACATAAAAAGAAAAAAAATACACGAAACCAAAACATATTCAAATAATTCAAACAGGAACACAGAAATACATATGTGTTTCTGTGTTCAAGTGCTCAATATAACAAAATAAATAAAGATAAAATGAATAAATACCTAATATTTATAGTAATCCAAACTTCGAAACTTTGAAAATTGCTAACGCCATAATCATCTTTCCTAAAGATCTCTAGACAAGAAATAGCCTTTCACCTCATTGGCTCCAAATCTGTCTCGGGACAGTAACAACCTCTCACTTGTTTGGCTGAATGCTGACGCATGCGTGTAGAACCCAATTCGACAGGAGCTTACAAAAAATGCCTTTAGCTGATTGGCTGTATGCTCACGCATGCGTATAGAATTCATTTTCGCCCGAATTGACAAAAAACGGTTTAGCTTTAAATATATGGATGGGTTGTTCGGAAAGTTCTCTCCGTTTAGGAAAGGTGGTTCGTACCGGAAAATTCTATCATTTAATTAATTAGACTTAAATTCCGATATCTAATGTTTAATAATTGACAGGTAAATTTTCCGGTACGAATTGGTTTTCACAAACAAAGGGAACTTTCCGAAGTACCCAATAGAAATATTTACAAAGATCATTACACATTTGTTGCCATGGTATATTTTCCCAGGTAAATACCCCATGAGAATATTTTGTACACAGTGATAGAAAGAAATTGTTATTACTAGAAGATTACTTTTGTTTCATGGTTCGAAAAACTGTATTACTTGTACGGCTTGGATGAACAGGAATTGAAAGAATTTCATTTAGATTTCAGATTATTTTATTCGTTTAAGTAGAGAATGAATTGTACTTTGATTTTATTTCCACTGAAAATGTAATATACTTTTCATTTTGTTCTTTAGATGTACCATTAAGTTCGTTTGTAAACTTATATTTTGCGATTTCGGAAGTGCTTTTGATTAAATTTTCGTTACTTGTTTTACATGTACTTGTTTTATAAAAATAAGACGATTTTAAAATAAAAATAATTTAGGGAAATTTTGTCTCAAAAGAAACACTTTATTACTGCTGTTTTATCAGCTGAAAAAGTGTAAAGTTTTGAATAGCAATTGTCTTGATACCTAAGAAAATCAGTTACGAGAAATTTAGTGTTTTCTGTAAAAGGTATGACTGCGTTTTACATTTTGAAATGGTGCAAAAATGTGTTTTTAGAAATACGCAGATATTCATATGAATATAAAGTAAAATGTTTTGCGGCAAAGAAATGATTAAAGAATGTTATGTAAAGAATGAAATATACTTTGATGCCTTTACATACAAAATGTAATGACCTTTCCATATTGTTCTTCAGATGTACAATAAAGTTATTTTTTATAATTACATTTTGCTATTTGCAGTGTTTTTTTATTAAATTTTCATTAATTTTTTTAAATGATCATGTTTTATAACAGGGTTCATACGGGTACCGTTACTTTTTCAGGTGACATACCAGTATATATGTATTTTTTTAATTACATGATATTCAAACTTGCGAAATTTCACGTTTATTAAGAAGAGATTATCTATAATAAAATACTGGTACCGAATAATTTCATGGTCTTAAAATTCCAGGACCCGTACGAACCCTGTATAAAGATAGCACGACTTTAAAATAAAAAAATAAAAACAATACGTTAGGGAAATTTTCTCTTAAAAGAAACAATTTATTACTGGTATTTTATCAGCTGAAAAAAAGTGTAAAAATTTTGAATAGCAATTGTCTCGATACCTAAGAAAATTATTTAAAATAAATTCCGCTTCTTCTATAAAAGGTTTGTCTCATTTTTACGATATGAAATAATGCGAAAATGTGTTTTAACCTTCGTACCCTGTTGAATTTTTACTCAACATTGATAAAAACATTTCACACCAGAATTTGTTTTTGATAATGATCTAACATATTTATTTAACGCAGTTCTCTGTAGCATTTATTTAACTTGCTTTATGAAAAAAAAATCTGATTCGAATCAAATTAAATAAATTATAGAAGTGGGTCGATTCGACCCCTTCAGGGTAGGAAGGTTAAGAAATACTCGGTTATTTATGTATATAAAGTAAAACATTTTACGGAAATGTTTATACTATATATCACCAGTTGTTATTTCCATTTTCCTGAAGTAAAAAACACAGCTTTTTTATAGATATATGTTTTTTATAGTTTATTTGTTACATTTCATGATTAAATGGATTGTACATAACTGCCGAAATATAAAAATAAAAATGTCAGTAATATATAACGCAAAATAAAGCTATGAAAATTATCGCATGGTACATTTGTTTGTTTTCTGTGGATATAGGAGTACGAAATTATTCAAAAAGCACAGGTCACTTGTGTTTTTAATTGCGCTTGGCATTTTAATGTTCGTTTTAAATTTAGAATCAGACACACACTTTCATGAAAAGTGTTTTTAGACGGCGTATGTTAAGAATAAATATCACGTGGAATGAAAATACATAGCATTACTAAAATATGGCATTGAAAGAGAAATTCTTCTGCCTTAAATTTATGTTTGGAAGTTTTAAAGAAGGATTTAATTAACAAATGTGTATATAGCATAACAAAAAAATATATAGAGAGGAGAGCACACGTATGATTATAACTTGGCTTGGCTTTTTTTAATGTTTATTTAAATCAAACAAAAAACTAAATTGATTCTTAAACTTTGTTTTCAGGCGGTGAATATTAAGAACATAAATCATGTGCAATAAGAATATGTAGCGTTCGTAAAATGCATAGCGTTCGTAATAATGAATAGCGTTCGTAATAATAAATAGCGTTCGTAATAATAAATGAATAGCGTTCGTAAAAGTAAAATTATTTTATTTTAAATTTTCCTCTGAAAATGAAAAAATAAATAAATAAACAAATATGTCAAACATTTGTTGTCAGATGAAGCTAAATTAATATCCTGTTATGAAAATTTACTATATGTTCACATTAAAGTATTAAATAAACAGATACGATATTATAAAAGCATAAAAAACCATCTTAATAACACCATAAAAATAAGGAATGCGCTAGGCCTTTTGAAAGAACTTTGTCTTTCTTCGTCAGGCACAAAGAAGACGTGCAACCATTTTGTAGGCAGAAACAAGACTGAAAGGAAATAGGAGGTTAAAGAGGGACAAGTTAAGAGAACAGCCAATAGGAAAGCAGAAGGCATCAGCCTATCACAGAAGATAATAATCTAGAATGCAGAACATAAGGAAACTTGTGAATAACAATAAAAAAAATTGAAAAATAAAAGAATTAAAAAATAAAATAAAATAAAATAAAATGCTTAAAAAAATGAAAGTAGAATCGGGTAGATAGAAAATATAAAATATATAAACAAACATAAAAGTTAAATCCAAATTGTTTGTTTGTACTTTCTATATTTAATCCTCATTCTACTTTCATTTTTTGTGCATTTTATTTAATTTAATTTTTCATTTCTTTTATTTCTTTTTTCTTATTTTTTTTTCAATTTTCTTCATAAGTTTCCTTATGTTCTGCATTCTAGGTAATACTCTTCAGTGATTGGCTGATGCCTTCTGCTTTCCTGTTGGCTGTTCTATTAACTTGTCCCTCTTTCCCTCCCATTCCTTTCAGTTTTGCTCCTGCCTTCAAAGTGGTTGCATGTTTTCTTTGCGCCTGACGAGAAAATACAAATTTCTTTCGAAAGGCCTACTGCATTCCTTATTTTTATGGCGTTATTAAGAATTTTTTTATGCTTTTTACTATATGTTGTTAAAAATTGTTTTCAAGATAACTGTAAAAATTATATAACTCATGAAAAGGAATCATCACTAAGGAAATGTGATAATTTTTTTCAATTACAGTCATAATGTATATAAATCTAAACGAACAAATGAATTAATAAAACACAAAAAATAATATAATAATTAATTAGTTATTAATAATAAAACTTATTGGTTTAAATATTTAACATTAAAAATAAACAATCCAGTAATAAGCATGACCCTGTATAGAAAAATATTATATGAAATCAATATGACATACAAATGTACTGACACATTGAAAATATTAATTCGCTTTTAGAGTGATAAAAATTTGTCACAAAAATGGCCGTTTCGATTCAGTCTATGAATTAAAATATTTTGCCAAAATTCTTACAACTAGATACATTAAATACGAACGTTACATACTTGTTTTCATGGTATAGTTTCCCATGAAAATAACTCATGAGAATGTTTTGCTCACAGTGATAGAAATAATTTTTTAATACTAGAATATTGCTTTTGTTTCCTGGGTCCAAGAAACAGTATTGCTTGTACAGTTTGAATGATCAGGGATTTAAAGAATTTCATTTAGCATTCGGATTATTTTATTCATTTAAATAAAGAAAGAATTCAGGACCTTGGAATAGAAAGGGCGAATCCCGAAATTGGGTTGATGGGAAATCAAGCTCAAACATTCGCAAGTGGTTCAATATAAGAAGGGCGAATCTTTATTTTAATCACTGCTGGTTCAAAAACTAGATTGAAATAGTATGTATTGAAATTCAATGTTTTAATTTTATTACTTATCATAGTTTGATTAATTTATAGTTGATTACTTTTTGGATGATTTTTGTTTTATTTCTCCTTTTTTTTTCTTTTAAATAAGCATCCAAATGGTCAGCCAACTGATTACCAATAATTTTTAACAGAAAATATCATGGTAGGTTTCAACAACATTTCGGAAGGACTTTTCCCTCCGATGGTGGTTTCTGTTAAATGTGCAAGGAAAATGTAAAAATAAAACATTTCTAAGAAAATACCGGTATTCAAAAAGCGGACCATTTAGGTTACCTTGCAAGTAGTTTTTAAAATCATTTATTGCGTTATTTTATTTATTTATTCTTCTTGTAAGTCCAAAATGTTGTTATAATTTAAAAAAATTTATATTAATGAAGGCTCAAACATGCACATTCCTGTAGCTCCTTCAAAAACACAGTCACGCGAAACGCACTTCCCTCAGGAGGACAACGGCGAATACGAGTGATTTCTAACGAAAAATATACAGAGAGGAGGTTTCAGACACGGGCTTCGCCTTTGCCACTCTAGAAAAATCAAACCACGATTTTATTATAGAAGATGGTACTACTCACTTTAGCCTGACACTTTGAGAATACCAAGTACTAACCAGGCCAAAACGACTTACCTACGGGTTGCCTACATCCGAGGCTAACGCCGGTAGGGCCGAAAGGCTATCGCGGTGCTTTACGCGTATCCTTTTTTACAGACCGCGGGTGTCACGTGATGCTCGAATGCACCAATGCAGGTGTACGAAAAGAGCATCACGTCACTCTAGCGGTCTGTAAAATAACATAAGTGGAATTCACCGCGGTAGCCTGTCTTTTTCGTCAGCCTCGCCTACATCTATTTGACTTGTAAACAAATCGATTTTTCCATGTGTACAATGATTCCATTTTCACATTAAATGTAATAAGTTTCCTATTTTGTTATTCAGATGCACAATAAAGTTCATTTTTTAAAATACTTTTTTGCGATTTAGTAAGTGTTTTTGATTCGATTTTCATTACTTGTTTTATATGTGCATGTTTTATAATCATAATACGGCTTTAACCCCTTAACGGTCGTGCCCGTGTGTAGGATACTTTTTAAAAACTCAGATTGCTTGATTCCGACCAGTTTTTTTTTTTTTTAATAGCGCAATTGACTTTATTCTGTCATTAGTTTATCTGCTATTAAATAAAGTGAATATTTCTACTTAAAAAAAGTGGAGACAATAAAACAATCTGAGTTTTTAAAAAAAATAACCTATACTTATCAATTAATATATATATATATATATGTATGTATTAAAGCATAATATATATATATATATATGTAATTAATTACGGACCGATGAATAGTTATTCATCATATTATGCCATCTGAAGCTGCAAAACTGCTGGCCGATCACTGTTTCCAACATGAATAAGTGTGAGAAATCGTCGTGCTAGGATGTCGATCTGGGTGGCTTAGTGGCAGAGCGTCAGCACGGTACGCTGAAGGTCCCAGGTTCCAGTACTGGCCAAGGTCAATTTTTCACTCATGTTGGTTTAGTCTATTTAATTGTCTGATAAAATGTGTGTTCTTATAATATTGTAAAAATAAAGTAGTCAGACGTCGTGTTTATGCTTTATAATATATAAATGATGAATGTCACCCAATCTGGTTATACTCTTTTCCAATCATGTTTTAGTATGCTGTTTTCATCGTCTTGATTACTCGTAAAACCGTTCTAGAAAACTTATTAGAAACAGTTACTGGAAGTAATTGCTGGTGGGGAAGACAATGCATGAGGAATTACTCTTGTTTAAAATAACTAAAATCCGCCTCTCTTTGACACTAAAGGCTTCACCAGTGGCTGAGATGTTATGATCTCAAAGATGGTAGACGGGAGGTGCTGGGTTCAAACCTCTGTCGCACTTGTCGACCTAACCGTACGGAATTTTCCGTGGTTTTCTTCAAACCTTGCCGTAAATACAGGTTAGGATCCCTTAGAAAGACCCCCCATGGAGGACACTCCACCTAGGGCTTGTATCCTTCGTGTAGATAATTAGCCGTCATAAATCAACCAAATTTGACACTAAAGTTTTTTGGCTGCCATCTGTTGAGCTAGTTAACAAGTATTACAAGGTGCATACAACGTTATCTAACATTGTTAATAGAATTTCCTAACTTATTTAGTTAAAAAAATTCCTTACAAATTATGTGAATTAAAAATTATGCATAAATTTTCTAATCGTAAAAAGTGATATGAAACTCTTTGGAAATTCTAAGGAGTGTACGCGCCTTGAATATTAACCAACCTTTCGACGTCATGCCTCATTGTTGTGTTCTTATTTAACAAACAAAACGAACTATATAGTAACAGTGTTGCCTTTTTGTAAAATCAGTTTTCTTCGTCCCCCTGTTTTTTGAGAATTCGTCTTATTTATTGGCTGATAAAGTAAAATGAAAATAAGACAAATTATACCATTTAAAAAAAGTGGTGCCAATCAAGCAATCCGGATTAAAAAAGAAAGTAGCCCATTCACAACTCTGTATAAAAAATAAAACTGATAATAAATAAGATTTAACAGCACTAAATTAAAAATACATAATGTAAAGAAAAATAATAATTAAATTATAGACCCATTAGTTGGTATAAACCGTGACAGAGCTCGAATATGATTTGTCAGAATAATGTGGAAATATTACTTTTATGAAAATTTAATATTTTCTCTAATTTATTTATTTACATGTGTTTTACAGTTATACTATATCACATGTTCATTATAACACACTTTCTCAATAGCAATTACTCTATCAATAATTTATCTGAAAAATTGTTTTGCACATTTAAAAAATAATGACTCTAATACACTAATGTAAATTATATTTCATTAGTTTACGTATTTTTTTTAATGAATATTCAAGTTTACATTAAACGTTTATTTATAAATTATGCCTACATTTAAAAAAAGAAAATAGTTTATTTTCAATTTGAGACATATATTTTACGAATGCTGTACATTTTCATTCCACGTCATTTACTTTTCTAATATATACTGCCTGAAAACCATTTTCATAAAGCAATTTAGTTTTGTGTACGATTTAAATGAACATAAAAATACCGAACGTGTCATTAATGTTCATTCGCGCTCTACTTCTTTTATTAATAGTATGTATATTGATAACGAAAACATTTTCCGTTTGAGATATTTATAGCTTTGTTTTGTTTTATATTTATGACAGAAGCAAATATTGTTGTATTTCATGGGTTATTCACAATCCATTTGATCCCCAGATGTAACAAATGTGTAAAAAAAGAAAACTTATTTCAATCAGATTGTATTTTATTCATTGAGAATAAAAATGTAACAAAATAAATGATTGTATACATTATTAATAACTGTTATGTGTGCTATCTTTGAAAAGCTAAGGATTTTTAATGACATTTTTACAAACATTTCAGCGTGTTAAAAAGTAATCTTAAATTGTATTATAGGAGAAAATACAGATTTTCATAAAGTAGAATTACGATTTCAATGCAACAATCTGTTTAAAATGCATGCACGTGCAAAATAAAATTAATGGAATGTTATTTGAAAATATATATCAAAGCCCAAACATGAAAAATCATGCGCTATGAATAGATAATGAAACACTTTCCAACGCATTCGGAATACTGTAATAAAACTTCATAGAGGCCTTCGCCTTCATAGAGGTCATCATTGAATGTAAGGTGGAAGATAATATCTAAGTAAACAGTTTGGAAAACGAGTTATATATTTGAAAACCCAATCTAAGTAATTTCCATCAATAATCGGAAGAATATCCAAACTTCTTGTGCATCCCTGTATATGATTTGTATATATACTACATACTATGCTAAATTTTAGTTCAATTAGCAAACGCATAACATTTCACACATACTATCGATTTCTCCTTCAGTTTTGAGTGGCTGATTAGATCATTGCAATACAGACAGTCTTCATCATCATCATCATCGGCCGAAAGATCCATGTCTTTGTCGTCATCATTGAATGTAACAAAGCGAATTTTCTTCTGAGCTTGTAGACCTGCACATCTTGAGTGTGAATTATCAGGGTTTGTACGGGTGCCGTTATTTTTACATGTGAAATACCGGTATATTTTTCTAAAAAAAATACATCAGGTTCAAACGTGCAAAATTCCACCTTATTTAAGAAGAGATTATCTATAAGTAAATACTGGTGCCGAAGAATTTCCCGGACCCGTACGAACACTGATTATGTTTCTCAACACCTTTTGCCTTCGCTTCGGCAATATTAAGACTGCTAAGAAGAACTGTTTCACCTTTATGCTTCCTCTTTTTAGAAGATGATCTAACATGAGGTGCACAAGGAAGTGGGGATACATCAAGCTGTCTAATATACTTCAGAAACTTCAGAACTTCAGAAATATTGCTTAGTACTCTCTTGCCCCGACCCCCTCAATTATAGTTTATGAGGAAAATCGTTTGGTGTGTCATTTAATGGTGTTACACTATTTCAATCATATTGAAATTTATATACATCGCTGAAGTGCAGTACAAGATGCTTGCATAGTATCAATCGTTAATTTTTAGGGACACACAAAAGATTATTCGGATAAAAATGGGTTAAAAGACTTTATATACGGTGTGTACACGCTTTGGAATTTCCAAAGAACTTGGCACTACTATTTCTTATTCGAACATTTCTATTTTATTTTTAACTCGCGGAATTTGTGATCGCCATCTTTAATTGCACCTGTTCAGGGATGCAAAAATGTAGGCACCAATGAGCGGATTCCCACCACTAAATTTTATTAGTTTTCTTCGTCAAATTTTAGTAGTCTACTTCGTCTAAATTGTATCAGTATTCTTATTAGACGAAGAACAATAAAAATTTGGTGATGGGAATCGGCCCATTGGCGCCTAGATTTTTTCACCCCTGCACATGTTGTAATATATTTTTTTTATTATGATTAGATAAGGCGAAAATTTCTATTAAATTATTGTTGTAGAAATATACGCACTATCGTATTTTTAAAAAATATATCTTTTTTTCAGTCCGTAAAGACATTCTAAGGTGTAAGCCTAAGCGAACAACATTGAAAAAAATTCTCGAGAATCAAATGAATTTATGTCGCATTAAGTCCATTCGGTATTTGAATGCAATGTAATACAGTGACCTCTCACTTACACGCGATACATGGTAATTATTTTGCAGCACCTGTTTCTTTTTAAAGTAATTTTCTCCTTATTTAATTGCAGAATTTATAAATCGAATTTTACAGTTTTAAAATCGAAGTACAAAAAAGTAACTATTGAACATCGCGTATAAGTAAGAGGTCACTGTATATCTCGAAACAAATACAAAGCTTCCATGTTTTAAAGGGTAGAAGTTGAAAAGAGTTTAAAATGGGAAATAAACAAAATATAATATTTAAAATCTCCTACATTTATTTTATCCTGGAAGTAGAAAAAAAAATGCAAAAATGTATGCCGTCTGTAACTATGCTATAAAATAAATGTATGCCATAATAAAACAAAAATAGTTGCCTTTTAAATATTAATGAACTGTATTTTCATGCTTAGTTTTATTCTTTAAATATAACATTGTATGGCGAGAATTTCTTTTATAACAACAAAATAATGATGGCTACCCAGCTAAAAATGAACTGCAGTGAAACTTAAAACAAACTGCAGTTGTAAAACTGTGGTGATTTGGCACAAATCACTGTAGTGTTTTTGAAGTTGATACAACTGCAAAATAACTACAGTTTATAAACTACAGTAATTTTGCAAGAAAATTATTTCGCCTTTCTTTCTGTTTTTGGTGGCGCCATCTATGAGTCATCTTATCATATTTCTTTGTAAATATATTAAAAGAACATTTTTCCCCACTTGCCGAGAGGAGATTCGATCCGGGGGTGTAACGGTTGGAAGTCGAGCATCTTACCGACTGAGCAACTGGGTCTTGTGATAGGTTTGTTTGAATGGGGTCATAAGGGGATGGAAGTCAAATAAACAGGTTTACTTCTCGTTTTTAGGTGATTTGACGGCGTGAAAGATGGGATTTGGATGTGAAATTTTATAAATGCCCTGTGCGTGTGTACTTCGAAATTAATTTATTATTTAAAGGCGTGGAATAAATATCTTAGTGGTTATTTATTTATATACTGAATTAATTTAGGAGATATATATATTTTTTAATTTGTTACATACTTTAAATTGAAAAAAATAAACATTAATTTCGAAAATGAAAATTATTAAAACATAGTATGTTATTATAAAAATAGGTTTTGTGAAGAGCCGTATTTTATTAAGAGAATTTTGTATGGGACACTGTTTTATTAATAGTAATTTTGTGAAGTTACTATTGATAAGGTTATTGTGAAGGTACCTGTTTATATTTTTATAGCTTGTGAAATAATTTTAATTTAGTCTTAATAATTAATAACTTTTAAATAAAATAAGAAAAATAGTATTTGCTTTTTATATTAATGCGTACTTAAAAAAAAAAGTTGAATTAATTTGCGAATTAGTTTTTTTTCTGTTTTATATATATTTGGTGAAGCGACAGGTTTATATTGTTATAGCTTGTAAAACAATTTTAATTTAATTTTAATAATTAACTAGCTGGCTTCGCCCGCCAGCGGGGCCCTAATTGTAAAACCGCTAATCTTGTAAAATCTCGAATATTGTAAAATCTCGAATCTTGTAAAAACTCGAATCTTTTAAAACCTCCAATAAGATAAACCTCGAATCGAACGAACCTCCGACCGGGGTCTTCGCTGCCTTCGGCACCGGATAATCCCTTAATTATTACATTGAATAGTATAAACCTCTAACCGAACGATCTTCCGACGCTGGTCCCCGCTGCCTTCGGCACCGTATACCGGTCGTGCAGCGCACGCACCGGATAATCCCTTAAATTGCACATCGAATTGTATAAACCTCTAACTGAACGAACCTCCGGCTCGGGTTCCCGCTGCCTGCGGCACCGTATAGCAGTTGGGCTGGGCACGCGCTGCAGTATACGTTAGTTCCACCTTCCGCCACCAGGTGGCGCACTCTGTTTATACCATCAAAACTGAAATCGTTAAGGCTTTCGATGTCGAGTCGAATGAGCCATACCCCGTCATCTTCATGCCCATATAACCGGAGATATTAAAGCGCCCCCTGCTGGTGAAATGCGGAACTAAAATCGATAATCTCTAGTAAGCTCTATCGATGTCGAGTCGAATGAACCATGTCCCGTCGTGATCCGTCCCATAGAAACTGAGATAGGAAAGCGCACCATGGTGGTGAAACTCGGAACTAAATTCGGTAAGCTCTATCTATGTCGAGTCGAATGAGCCAAACCAGGTCGCGATGGGACCCGTATGAAGGGAGATATTTTGAAAAGAAATAGCAAATTCCTTAGCTTTTAGCTTTTTCTTTTTTTTAATACAAAAATGACCATTATTTAAAAATTTCTAAAACTTTTAAAAATAAATGTTCCTGCGTTGAATCATAAACCGGGAGTTCAACAAACTATATAGAATCCGATATATAAAAAATAGAAAAAAAAATTAATTTGATATCTTTTGGAGCTTTCGAAAAAAGTACACACAGCAAGTATATTTGCAGTGCAATCGGCTGCTTCAAAACACAAATATCCTAGTAGAATAGAATTTTAACGATGAAAATATAATTATTTTTCAAAATAAATCATATTTTCGGAAAGCCCATTCAATTCTGTACGCAAAATGAACAACGATTTTTGATTTAAGATCGTTAATAAATAAGATAATTACGGCGAAAGCAAAGTCACTTATTACACTTTGATTAAACTGTGCTTGCGCCGAAAAACGCTCATTTCTAGAAACGGGTTTCACAAAATAATTTTTTTAATTGATAATAATCGAATTTTTTAATGTCGAAGGCATCTTTCTATAGCTGAATGTATGCACTTTTAGCCTCTTCTCTCGGAATTCGTGTAATTCGATAAAAAAGTCCTGCGGCGGGGGGTATACATTAGCAAATTAGAGGAAATCGTGAAAGTGAGGTACGGGAACGACCGGTTTCTGAAGGGTTAATGTACATATTGTTAAAAACTGAAATATATGTTTCGAAGAATAAGAATGTGTCTATGATCTGGTGTATTTTATTTGTCTCTATTCACATTTTCCGAGACGATGAGGATATTTAAACATGGGCCGAAAAACGAAAATTCACGCGAGTGAGTTTCGGAAACCATTTTTTTAGAAGGGTTAAAAAACGAATTTTTCGAAACTGATACCTGATTTTAAAAGGAAAAATAACTTAAATTAGGCTCGGTATTTTTATTTTTTCGTATCTTGTTTAGAAGCCCAGAATTGAATTTTTAAATATTGCAGAAATCGCTGAAAAACCGAAAGCGACTTACGGAAAAAAACGATTTCGAAAGGGTTAACTGAAATATTTTTTTAAACTAAAGCTTTTATATTAATCTCGGAAAAACGGAAATGTACTTGGGTGTGTTTGTTTGTTTTTTTTGTTCTTTCAGAGAGCCGATGCGCGATTTTAAATATTGCAGAGAATCGGAATTCGCAAAAGTGAGTCTGTGCACGAATTTTTTTCGAAGGGTTAATATTTGTATTTTTCAAAAACGATCGCATATTTCGAAAGAATAAAGAATGCAGATCTCGTCTGGTGTTTTTAGTTTTCCCTGACTTGTTTGGAACCGCCGCTGCGAATTTTTCAAAATAGTGAAAATTGCCGAAACCGCGAAACGGTGTACGGAAAATATACGTTTTCGAAGGCTTAACTGACGTATTTTTTTTAATGGAAGGAGGCATTGGAGAGGACCAAGACCTATCTTTTATTTGGTGAAATCCGTTTATCCGAATCTTTCTTAGTCCGGCGGATGCGAGGTTCGGACAAAGGGAGAAAATACAAAACACGAATTCGACGCTTTATGATTATTTTTTTTGAAAGGGTTAATATCGAAATTTTTTCGAAACGACCGGATCGTTAGAGACGTAAAAGTACGTTCTTAGAGAATATGTTGACAGTTTTTTCGTATTTCAGTCGGTTCGCCGTCGGCGAGTTTAGACAGTCGTAAAACGAAACCGGCAGAAGCGATCTTTCCTTCTTCTTTTTGCGGAAGATGAGGATTGAGCTTTTCTAGGCATGCGCCGAATACTTTCCACGTGGAATTCTTTCGCAGTAATTAAAACAGTTTTGTTCGTTAATAACTCCCTTAATTATGGGGCGATTTCTTCGAAACTGCAATTCCTGGAGGCCCGGATTTTTCTGAATTTTTTGACATAAAAAGCGCTTCGCTACTCGCTACGCTCGCAGAGTTTATCCGGGTACAGACACACACACACACACACAGACACACAGACGTATACGAACATTAATAATAATGACTAGCTGGCTTCGCCCGCCAGCGGCCCCCTATTTGTAAAATCTCGAAAAGCTATCGATGTCGAGTCAAATGAGCCATACCCCGTCGTGATGTGACACATAGAACCCGAGTTGGCTGAAAAATCCTTTAATTACACCTTCCACCACCGGCTGGCGCAATCTGTTCTATACGAACCTCGGGTACTGAAACCGTTAAAGCTATCGATGTCGAGTCCAATAAGCCATACGCCGTCGTGATCCGGCCCATAGAAACAGAGTTCGGAAAGCGCCCCTAGTGGTGAAATGCGGAACTAAAATCGATAATCTCTAGTAAGCTCTATCGGTATCGAGTTGAATGAGCTATACCCCGTCGTAATCCGTCCCATAGAAACAGAGACAGGAAAGCGCACCCTGGTGGTGGAACTAAATTCGGTAAGTTCTATCTATGTCGAGTTGAATGAGCAAAACCAGGTCGCGATGGGACCCATACGAAGGGAGATATTTTGAAAAGAAATAGCAAATTCCGTAGCTTTTTCTTTTTTTTCTAAACAAAAATGACCATTATTTAAAAAATTCTAAAACTTTTAAAAATAAATGTTCCTGCGTTGAATCATAAACCGGGAGTTCAAAAAACTATATAGAATCCTATATATAAAAAGTAGAAAAAAAATTAACTTGATATCTTTTGGAGCTTTAGAAAAATGTACACACAGCAAGTATATTTGCAGTGCAATCGGCTGCTTCAAAACACAAATATCCTAGTAGAATAGAATTTTAAGCATGAAAATATAATTATTTCTCAAAATAAATCATATTTTCGGAAAGCCCATTCAATTCTGTACGCAAAATGAACAACGATTTTTTAAATAAAATCGTTAATAAATTAGATAATTACTTCCAAAGCAAAATGAAATTTGAAAGGGTTAATATCGAAATGTTTTCGAACCGACCGGATCTTTAGAGACGTAAAGGTACGTTCTTTGAGAATATGTTGACGGTTTTTTCGTATTTCAGTCGGTTCGCCGTCGGCGAGTTTAGACAATCGTAAAACGAAACCGGCAGAAGCGATCTTTCCTTCATCTTTTTGTGGAAGTTGAGGATTGAGCTCTTCTGGGCATGCGCGGAGGACTTTCCACATAGGTTTCTTTTGAAGCAATTAAAACAGCTTTGTTCGTTAATAACTCCCTTATTTAAGGGCAGATTTTTTCGAAACTGCAATTCCTGAAGGCCCGGATTTTTCTGAATTTTTTGACACAAAAAGCGCTTCGCTACTCGCTACGCTCGCAGAGTTTATCCGGGTACAGGTACACACACACACAGACAGACACACAGACGGATACGAACATTAATAATAAGGACTAGCTGGCTTCGCCCGCCAGCGGACCCCTAATTTACATCGGTGCCTCGAGAATATTTTGAAAACTCCTTTTTTTTTATAAAACATCGAAACGAACGACCCTCTGGCTCGCATCCACCTCGAGCAGAACGAACCCCCGAACCGGGTCCCCGCTGCCTTCGGCCCCGTATACCGGTCGTGCTACGCACGCACCGGATAATCCCTTAATTTGCACATTGAATAGTACAAACCTCTAACCGAACGAACCTCCGAGACTGGCAAGCCATTTGGGACTCATGTAATAAGGGCAGAGATACCTATAAAATTATAAATAATGTCGATCCAAATTATCTCTGCAAACAGCCAACACTGCCGTATTATCTGAGTAATCATGGCAGTTTCCCACAATACTTACATAAAATAAGAAAAAGAGCCTCACCTAGATGTCCATGCGATAAAGCAGAAGGAGATGCAGTTCACTACATATTCGGATGTTGCCCTCTTATGATCCATCACTTCCCTTTTGATAAGAGCGAAACTCTCAGATATAACCTTCGTAATATCATTTTCAATCCTTCAAACTCTCAAAAGTTATAAGAGAATTATAATATTCTCAATACAAATTTCTCTTTCATTACGAAAGAATATTAAAAAAAAATTGACTGAACTGACCATTGACTTTCTGAACTAAAATACCATAAATTTAAGACATCATGAACTTAGTGTACTTCGAAAATATTTTATATTTAACTTTCAATTTACAAAAAATTGTTACTTTTTACATTATTTATAACCTTTTATATTTTATTATTGTTATGTAATTATATTCATTGTTTCAAATCTAATAAACAGGCGCCTCCTGCGGTGGGGGATGGAACGGATGGGTGCTATCGGTGTCGGGTAGCGTTTATTTTTCCCCTCGTGGACTTATTGTTGCTATACCTCACGGGTGGCTGTCCACGAGTGGGTGATTTCGGTCACCGCTGCCTTCGGCAACGTATACCGGTCGTGCTGCGCACACGCCCGATAATCCCTTAAATTGCACGTCGAATAGTATAAACCTCTAACTGACCGAACCTCCGGCTCGGGTCCCCGACGCCTGCGGCACCATATAGAAGTGGTGCTGCGCACGCGCTGCAGTATACGTTAGTCCCACCTTCCACCACCAGGTGGCGCAATCTGTTTATACGATCATAACTGAAATCGTTAAGGCTATCGATGTCGAGTCGAATGAGCCATACCCCGTCGTATTCGTGCCCATAGAACCGGAGATAGGAAAGCGCCCCCCTGGTGGTGAATAAACGAACTGCAATCGATAAGCTCTATCAATGCCGAGTCGAATGAGCCAAGCCGCGTCGTGGTGTGACCCATAGAACCCGAGTTAGTGGCAAAATTCTTTAAGTACACCTACCACCACCAGGGGGCGCAATCTGTTCTATGCGAACTAACCCAAATCTGTAAAGCTATTGAAATCCAGTCTAAAGAGCCAAACCCCGTAGTAATCGGGCCCATAGAACCAGATTTACGGAAGCGCCCCCTGGTGGTGGAACTGGAAACTAAAATATGTAAGCGCTATTGATGTCGAGTCGAATGAGCCATACCGCTTCGCGATGGGACCCATACGACGGGAGATATTTTGAAAAGAAATAGCTAATTCATTAGCTTCTTTTTCTTTTTTTTTCCCTATACAAAAATCGGGATTTTGCTAAAATCAAAAATTATGGTCGGAATTCGAAAATTTTTTGAATCCCTGAAATGCCAGATCACTCAGAGCAAGGATTCATATTTTTGAGATTCGAAAATCCGATAATTTTAAAAATTTTATATAGCGTATAAAAAATACAATCATTTTTAAATGCATTATTTTATCTCTTTCAGAAATGACTTATTAACAGAACAATTCGTGTGCGTTGAATGTTGAAATAAAAAAGCAGCTGTCATTTTGGAATAGAAATAAATTCATTTGCCGTTTCATTAATGAATTTTAATTGATATCTTTAAAAATTACTGGTCGATTTTTACGAATTATTTTTTGTTGAATTTGCGATTTTTTTATACACATGTTAGCAAATTTTCGTGAATCTAGAATCATTATTTCCACTTGTTTAAAAAAGGAATGGAGCGATTTGATCTTGGATGTGTCAACCCGGCATTCTTAACAGCAACCTTTTTCCCGTCTGGGGTCAATGTTGGATGTCTGGTCAGTTATTGGCCGAAATAAAGAAAAGTTACGGTCCGAATTTCAAAAAAATTGACTTTTTGGAACGACAAAAATCGGCCGCGTGTGTACCCCGATTTTCGGATTGATACCTCCGGTATATTTTTTTTATTCAATGATGCGTCAAAAAGCGACAATTTGGATGTCTGCGATTATCAAAACGGAAATTTTCTTTTCGTGTTTCGATAAAACTGCTTCTTGTTTTGCCAATTTTGATGAGGTTTTTAATAAATAACGTTCTTAATTAGGGGCCGACTCCTTCGAAAACTATAACTCCGGAATGCCCGGATTTTTCTGAATTTTTTGACATAAAAAGCGCTTTCGTCCGGCGTCTCTGACCCGACTTTTATCCGTTTACAGACAGACAGACAGACAGACACACAGACAGACGTTTACCAACATTAATAATAGTGACTAGCTGGCTTCGCCCGCCAGCGGGCCCCTAATTTACATCAATAAATAAAATCGATAAAATCCCTAATTTACATCGGTGCCTCGAATCTTTTGTATTCTCCGGCTCGCACCCCCCTCGAACCGAACGAACTTCCGACACGGGTCCCCGCTGCCTTCGGCACCGGATAATCCCTTAATTTGCACATTGAGTAGTATAAACCTCTAACCGAACGAACCTCCGATCCTGGTCCCCGCTGACTTCGGCACCGGATAATACCTTAATTTGCACATCGAATAGTATAAACCTCTAACTGAACGAAACTCCGAACCTGGTCCCCGCTGCCTTCGGCACCGTAAACCGGTCGTGCTACGCACGCACCGGCAAATAGAATAGTATAAACCTCTAACTAAACGAACTTCCGGTTCGGGTCCCCGCTGTCTGCGGCACCGTATAGCAGTCGTGCTGCGCACGCGCTGCAGTATACGTTAGTTCCACCTTCCACCACCAGGTGGCGCAATCTGTTTATACGATCATAACTGAAATCGTTAAGGCTTTCGATGTCGAGTCGAATTAGCCATACCCCGTCGTTTTCATGCCCGTAGAACCGGAGATAGGAAAGCGCCCCCTGGTGGTGAGAATCGGAGCAAAAATCGATAAGCTCTAGTATCCTCTATCGACGTTGAGTCGATTGAGCCAAACCGCGTCGTGATGTGACCCATAGAACCCGAGTTGGATGAAAAATCCTTTAATTACACCTTCCACCACCAGGGGACGCAATCTGTTCTATACGAACATGACCGAAATCTGTAAAGCTATCGAAATCCAGTCGAAAGAGCCAAACCACGTTGTAATCGCGCCCATAGAACCCGATTTCCGAAAGCGCACCCTGGCGGTGATGTTCCTGTGTTGACTCTCTGGTTTATTTTACTACGATCGAAATGAAGTTGATTCTTTACATAGTGTATAATCTCTGATCCATCGAATAGAAAGTTTCTATAACTCAAATGGCAACATTTCTTTCCGACGAAATGAAAAAAGGATGCGTTTTAAAACGACAAATTTAAATATATCGCATCCCCACACAAACACAAAATCATAAACCGGGTGTTAAATAAACTATATAGAATCCGATATATAAAAAATAGAAATAAAAAAAAAATATTTTGATAAATTTTGGAGCTTCCGAAAAAAGTAAACAAATCAAGTATTTGGAGTGCAATCGGCTGCTTGAGAATACAAATATCCTAGTAGAATAGAATTTTAACTATGAAAATATAATTATTTCTCAAAATAAATCATATATTCGGAAAGCCCATTCAATTCTGTACGCAAAATGAACAACGATTTTTTAAATAAAATCGTTAATAAATTAGATAATTACTTCCAAAGCAAAGTCACTTATTACACTTTGATTAATCTGTGCTTGCGCCGAAAAACGCTTATTTCTAGAAACGGGTTTCACAAAAGAATTTTTTTGAAATTGATAATACTCGAATTTTTTTAACTGAAAGGTGTCTTTCTAGAGCTGAATGTATGCACTTTTAGCTTCTTCTCTAGGAATTTATGTAATTCGATAAAAAATAGCTGCGGCGGGGGGTATACATTGGCAAATTAGAGGAAACACGAAAGTGACGTACGGGAACGATCGGTTTCTAAAGGGTTAATGTACATATTTTTAAAAACTGAAATATGTGTTTCGAAGAATAAGAACGTGGCTATGATCTGGTGTATTTTATTTGTCTCTATTCACATTTTCCAAGTCGATGCGGATTTTTAAACATGGGCCGAAAAACGAAAATTCACGCGAGTGAGTTTCGGAAACCATTTTTTTAGAAGGGTTAAAAAACGAATTTTTCAAAACTGATACCTTATTTTAAAAGGAAAAAGAACGTAGATTAGGCTCGGTATTTTTATTTTTTCGTATCTTGTTTAGAAGCCCAGAAATGAATTTTTAAAGATTGCAGAAATCGCTGAAAAACCGAAAGAGACTTACGGAAAAAAACGATTTCGAAAGGGTTAACTGAAATATTTTTTTAAACTAAAGGTTTTATAGTGATCTCGAAAGGAAGGAAATGTACATGAGTCTGTTTGTTTGTTTTTTTTGTTCTTTCAGAGAGCCGATGCGCGATTTTAAAAATCGCAGAGAATCGGAATTTGCAAAAGTGAGTCTGCGCGCGAATTTTTTTCGAGGGGTTAATATTTGTATTTTTCAAAAAGGATCGCAGATTTCGAAAGGAAAAATAATGTAGATCTCGTCTGGTATTTTTAGTTTTCTCTAACTTGATTGGAACCGCCGCTGCGATTTTTTTAAAATCGTCCAAATTGCCGAAATCGCGAAACTGTGTACGGAAAATATACATTTTCGAAGGGTTAACTGACGTATTTTTTTTAATGCAAGCTGGCATTGGAGAGGACAATGACCGATCTTTTATTTGGTGAAATCCGTTTATCCGAATCTTTCTTAGTCCGGCGGATGCGAGGTTCGGAAGAAGGGAGACAATAAAAAACACGAATTCGACCCTTTTTGATTATTTTTTTTGAAAGGGTTAATATCGAAATTTTTTCGAACCGACAGGATCGTTAGAGACGTAAAAGTACGTTCTTTGAGAATATGTTGACGTGTTTTTCGTATTTCTGTCGGTTCGCCGTCGGCGAGTTTAGGCAGTCGTAAAACGTAACCGGCCGAAGCGATCTTTCCTTCTTCTTTTTGCGGAAGATGATGATTGAGCTCTTCTGCGCATGCCCGGAGAACTTTCCACATAGGTTTCTTTTGAAGCAATTAAAACAGCTTTGTTCGTTAATAACTCCCTTAATTAATGGCCGATTTTTTCGAAACTGCAATTCCTGGAGGACCGGATTTTTCTGAATTTTTTGACACAAAAAGCGCGTCGCTACTCGCTACGCTCGCAGAGTTTATCCGGGTACAGATACACACACACACACACACACACACACACAGACACACAGACGGATACGAACATTAATAATAAGGACTAGCTGGCTTCGCCCGCCAGCGGGCCCCTAATTTACATCAATAACTAAAATCGATAAAATCCCTAATTTACATCGGTGCCTCGAATCTTTTGTATTCTCCGGCTCGCACCCCCCTCGAACCGAACGAACTTCCGACACGGGTCCCCGCTGCCTTCGGCACCGGATAATCCCTTAATTTGCACATTGAGTAGTATAAACCTCTAACCGAACGAACCTCCGATCCTGGTCCCCGCTGACTTCGGCACCGGATAATACCTTAATTTGCACATCGAATAGTATAAACCTCTAACTGAACGAAACTCCGAACCTGGTCCCCGCTGCCTTCGGCACCGTAAACCGGTCGTGCTACGCACGCACCGGCACATAGAATAGTATAAACCTCTAACTAAACGAACCTCCGGTTCGGGTCCCCGCTGCCTGCGGCACCGTCTAGCAGTCGTGCTGCGCACGCGCTGCAGTATACGTTAGTTCCACCTTCCAACACCAGGTGGCGCAATCTGTTTATATGATCATAACTGAAATCGTTAAGGCTTTCGATGTCGAGTCGAATTAGCCATACCCCGTCGTTTTCATGCCCGTAGAACCGGAGATAGGAAAGCGCCCCCTGGTGGTGAGAATCGGAGCAAAAATCGATAAGCTCTAGTATCCTCTATCGACGTTGAGTCGATTGAGCCAAACCGCGTCGTGATGTGACCCATAGAACCCGAGTTGGATGAAAAATCCTTTAATTACACCTTCCACCACCAGGGGACGCAATCTGTTCTATACGAACATGACCGAAATCTGTAAAGCTATCGAAATCCAGTCGAAAGAGCCAAACCACGTTGTAATCGGGCCCATAGAACCCGATTTCCGAAAGCGCACCCTGACGGTGATGTTCCTGTGTTGACTCTCTGGTTTATTTTACTACGATCGAAATGAAGTTGATTCTTTACATAGTGTATGTATGTATCTGATTCATCGAATAGAAAGTTTCTATAACTCAAATGGCAACATTTCTTTCCGACGAAATGAAAAAAGGATGCGTTTTAAAACGACAAATTTAAATATATCGCATCCCCACACAAACACAAAATCATAAACCGGGTGTTAAATAAACTATATAGAATCCGATATATAAAAAATAGAAATTAAAAAAAAATATTTTGATAAATTTTGGAGCTTCCGAAAAAAGTAAACAAATCAAGTATTTGGAGTGCAATCGGCTGCTTGAGAATACAAATATCCTAGTAGAATAGAATTTTAACTATGAAAATATAATTATTTCTCAAAATAAATCATATATTCGGAAAGCCCATTCAATTCTGTACGCAAAATGAACAACGATTTTTTAAATAAAATCGTTAATAAATTAGATAATTACTTCCAAAGCAAAGTCACTTATTACACTTTGATTAATCTGTGCTTGCGCCGAAAAACGCTTATTTCTAGAAACGGGTTTCACAAAAGAATTTTTTTGAAATTGATAATACTCGAATTTTTTTAACTGAAAGGTGTCTTTCTAGAGCTGAATGTATGCACTTTTAGCTTCTTCTCTAGGAATTTATGTAATTCGATAAAAAATAGCTGCGGCGGGGGGTATACATTGGCAAATTAGAGGAAACACGAAAGTGACGTACGGGAACGATCGGTTTCTAAAGGGTTAATGTACATATTTTTAAAAACTGAAATATGTGTTTCGAAGAATAAGAACGTGGCTATGATCTGGTGTATTTTATTTGTCTCTATTCACATTTTCCAAGTCGATGCGGATTTTTAAACATGGGCCGAAAAACGAAAATTCACGCGAGTGAGTTTCGGAAACCATTTTTTTAGAAGGGTTAAAAAACGAATTTTTCAAAACTGATACCTTATTTTAAAAGGAAAAAGAACGTAGATTAGGCTCGGTATTTTTATTTTTTCGTATCTTGTTTAGAAGCCCAGAAATGAATTTTTAAAAATTGCAGAAATCGCTGAAAAACCGAAAGAGACTTACGGAAAAAAAACGATTTCGAAAGGGTTAACTGAAATATTTTTTTAAACTAAAGGTTTTATAGTGATCTCGAAAGGAAGGAAATGTACATGAGTCTGTTTGTTTGTTTTTTTGTTCTTTCAGAGAGCCGATGCGCGATTTTAAAAATCGCAGAGAATCGGAATTTGCAAAAGTGAGTCTGCGCGCGAATTTTTTTCGAGGGGTTAATGTTTGTATTTTTCAAAAAGGATTGCAGATTTCGAAAGGAAAAAGAATGTAGATCTCATCTGGTATTTTTAGTTTTCTCTAACTTGTTTGGAACCGCCGCTGCGATTTTTTTAAATTCGTCCAAATTGCCGAAATCGCGAAACTGTGTACGGAAAATATACATTTTCGAAGGGTTAACTGACGTATTTTTTTTAATGCAAGCTGGCATTGGAGAGGACAAAGACCGATCTTTTATTTGGTGAAATCCGTTTAGCCGAATCTTTCTTAGTCCGTCGGATGCGAGGTTCGGAAGAAGGGAGACAATAAAAAACACGAATTCGACCCTTTTTGATTATTTTTTTTGAAAGGGTTAATATCGAATTTTTTTCGAACCGACAGGATCGTTAGAGACGTAAAAGTACGTTCTTTGAGAATATGTTGACGTTTTTTTCGTATTTCTGTCGGTTCGCCGTCGGCGAGTTTAGGCAGTCGTAAAACGTAACCGGCCGGAGCGATCTTTCCTTCTTCTTTTTGCGGAAGATGATGATTGAGCTCTTCTGCGCATGCCCGGAGAACTTTCCACATAGGTTTTTTTTGAAGCAATTAAAACAGCTTTGTTCGTTAATAACTCCCTTAATTAAGGGCCGATTTTTTCGAAACTGCAATTCCTGGAGGACCGGATTTTTCTGAATTTTTTGACACAGAAAGCGCGTCGCTACTCGCTACGCTCGCAGAGTTTATCCGGGTACAGATACACACACACACACACACACACACAGACACACAGACGGATACGAACATTAATAATAAGGATTATTTTTGCATAAAAAATGAAAATTAGTTATTGCTTTGTAAATGAATACGTAATTTAAAAAATAAGGTGAATTAATTTGCGAACTAGTTAGATTTTCTTTGTACGATTAAGTTTTAAAACGTTTAAGTATATATATTTAATTATTTTATATAATTAGACGTTTTATTAGATTTTCTTTGTACGATTAAGTTTTAAAACGTTTAAGTATATATATTTAATTATTTTATATAATTAGACGTTTTAATTGAATTTTATAATATAAATTACAATATGTATCTGGTTCGTAGCACTTTAATTTTTTTTAATTAATGCGTAAGATAATGATATAATACTGTATGAATAGTAAATTAGTATAATAGACGAAATAGTTTTAATGCATTAGTTTTGCACTTATAATGTTATAGGGGGATCTATTATGTTTCTGCTCAGGGCCCCCGAAATCTGTAAGTCGGTCCCTGGTTAGCTATAACATTTTAACAATAAACAACATTGATTGATTTTTAATGTATATTTGTTTTGAATTTTAAAGTTTGATATATTTGAATATTTGTTTTGTTTCACTTAAAGAAGGGGGGAGGGGAGAACTTTCATAGGTGTTCTAATTAGGTCCTTAAAATAAAAGTCTTGAAAACAGTATTAATTATTATTAATAAAGTAAATAGTGAGTCATGCAACAATAACAAAAACTGAAAAGCTCTAACATTACTTTTAAAACTACAGATTAACTTCAGAAAAAATAACACGAGCTTTCCATAAAGTAAGTTCTGTAAAGTTAATTCATAGTAACTACAGTTAAACTGCAGATACATCAGAAAATATACTTCTGAATTAATAACTGTAAAAATACTTCAAATTTACTTGCAGTTTTACTACAAATGTAAAGTCTCATTATTTTTTTAATTGATGGTTGTAAAATGATTTCACATAAACTAAAGTATTTTTGCGGATAATAGCTCAGAGTATTTTTGAAATAAATCACTGCAAAATTACTTCACATTAGCTACAAAATAACTGAAGTAAATTTGCAGTCAAGATTTCAGTGCAGAAAGTCTACAGTTGACTGTAGAAAAACTTCAAAAACACTTCACTTCTGTAGAAAAACTGCAGTTAATTTTTAGCTGGGTATAGCCTTTTTTTTACAATATATATATAAATTTTAGATTAAGATTTGGAATAAAATAATTATTAATATACGGATATTTACTTTTAAAAGGACTTTAAATAGGAATAGATATTATTAAGAATTAAGGAAATACTGACTATGACAGAAGTTAGATTAATTTTTAAATATTAATGCGAATAAAATGGAAGGATACGAAGGAAATAAATTTTTATATAACATATATATATATATATAAAGACATATTTCTATAAACATATACGAGTTTATGTAAATACATGAAAACAAATTTTCATTTAATGATTAAAACTGTATTTGAACTTTGTGATATGTTGAGCAAAATTCAAACATTTTATGATGTACTGTTCGGAAAATCGAAACAGTCTGGATAGTTTTACAACCAGCTGCATATAGATGAATCAAATATTCCACAGGGTGCCTACTATCTGGGAAAAAACAGACAAAAAATGACACATACCAGTATTTTCTTGCAGAAAAATTCGAATTTTTAATTATTCAATTAAAGAATACGAATTTTTCCGTAATCGTTTTTCCCTGATGTGTCACCACTTTCTTCCGTAGTATAGCCCTTATTCTTCTAAAGTGTTTATTCATGAAAAAACACTTCCCTTCAGATTCTAAATTTGCATGATTTGTGCTAGTAATGGCTGTCCCAATAAAATGTAAATTTATACAGGAAAGAAACTAAATAAAAACAGCTTCTATCGATTCTAAGATTACAGGGAATCATATTTCAGTTGTTGTAAATCCTCTTTAAGTAAAAGTATTATTTATATTTTGTTATTACTTATGATTGGATGATATATCTTGCAAGTAGAAATATAAAAGCTACTAGAACTATCAAAGAACATCGAATTCAAAACTGACCGTTAATGTCTTCAAAGATATTAAAAAAAAAACTATAAAGAGGTTCATTTGATTACGAAAGTGACGCATGAGTATTTTTATGCCGCCGGAATAACAATTCTGCAAGAACTAATTTCAAAAGTATTGCACTATATCCTAATGCTGTCATATAAAATACGAGCAGGAAAGATCGGGCTATGCTCGGTCAAAATTAGCTTTGAGATCAAATATCATCACTCGTGATAAATATGAGCCATCAAACAAATTTTTTCGAACATGTGACAAAGCCCAATTGCCTTCTCGTGCCCGAAAACCATAGGATGCTAAATTTAGTCGAAATAGTCTGAGCTGTTTTTAGATAAAATTTGCTTGACCCACAGTGATCCAAAAATAACACACTAATCGGATTTTCTCGAGTATGTGACCTAGCCCAATCATTTGCTCCTGCCTCAAAACAGTAGGATACAAAATTCAGTTCAATCGTCAGAGCCATTTGTGAGATAAAAATAGCTTGACCCGTAATGACCCATGATCAAAATGTCGCACTATTCGAAATTTCTCCAGCATGTGAGCTAGCCCAATATTTTTCTCGTTTCCTGAAACTGTGCGATACAAAATTTAGTCCAAATCCTCTGATTCATTTTTATGTTAAAAATAGCTTGACCCATAATCACCCACGACCAAAATGACCCAGTAATCGAATTTTCTCGAACATGTGACCTTGCCTAACAGTCTTCTCGTGGCCGAAAATCATAGGGTGCAAAATTTAGTCGAAATAGTCTGAGTCGTTTTTTAGATAAAATTAGCTTGACCCACAGTGACAAAAAAATGACCCACTAATCGAATTTTCTCCGACATGTGACCTAGCCCAATGATTTTCACGTGCCCCAAAAAAGTAGGATACGAAATTTAGTTCAAATCGTCTGAGCAGTTTTTAAGATAAAAATAGCTTGACCCATAATGACCCACTAATAGAATTTTCACGTGCATGTGTTCTAGTCTCGTGCCCGAAAACCATAGGAATTAAAATTTAGTCGAAATAGTCTGATCCCTTTTTAGATAAAATTTTTTGACCTTCAGTGACCACAAAATGACCCACTAATCGGATTTTCTCGAGTATGTGACCTAGCCCAATGACTTGCTCGTGCCTCAAAAGCGTAGCATACAAAATTTAGTTCAAATCGTCAGAGCCGTTTTTAAAATAAAAATAGCTTGACACATAAGGACCCATGATCAAAATGACGCACTAATCGAAATTTCTCGAACATGTGACCTAGCCCTATATTTTGCTCGTTCCCTTAAAGTGTGCGATACAAAAATTAGTTCAAATCCTCTGATCCGTTTTTAACTTAAAAATAGCTTGACACATAATGACCCACGGCTAAAATGACCCATTAATCGAATTTTCTCAAACATATGAACTAGCCCAACAGTCTTCTCTTGGCCGAAAACCATAGGATACAAAACTTAGTGGAAATAGTCTGAGCCGTTTTTTAGATAAAATTAGCTTGACCCACAGTGACTAAAAAATTACCCACTAATCGAAAGTTCTCGAACATGTGACTCAGTCGTCTCGTGCCCGAAAAAGGTAAGATACAAAATTTAGTCAAAATCGTTTCAACCGTTTGTTAGATACGATTAGCTTGACCCGGAACCGGGATGACCCAAAGTGACCCACTAATGGAATTTTCTCGAACATGTGACCTAACCACACACACACACACAATACGATTTGCTAGTATTAGCATATATGATATTCTCGTAATGATAAAAAGAATGTGAAGATATCACAACCAAATTTAATTCATAAATATAATACTTGAATGGGTGAAGTTGATCTGTTAGATAGAATGTTAAGCGGCTACCGTCCTGTTAACACCTCTCCGAAAACCGGTACGTATACGTGACCCATAAGGTCTAAGTATACTTTGAATATACTAGTTTTTGAGTACAGAAATTTTTGCCCTATCTCATCATAGAATTTTATCAATATAATTCAGCGAGAAATTGCATGCAGAAAAAAATAAAAGAAATGTAAAATACTCTTTTTGTGAAGCGGTTAAAGCAGGGGTGTAAAAATGGAGTCGACAATGGGCGGATTACCAACACTAAATTTTTATAATTTTTCGCCTAGTAAGAATCCGTCTAAAATTTAGGCGAAGTATAGTAATAAAATTTAGTGGTGAGAATCGGCTTATTGCGCCTAATTTTTTACACCCTTGCTTTAATGTATTAAACCAACATGCATAGTTCACCGACATATATCACAGAGAAAGAGAATATTGGTTATACCCTTGTACAAACAACACAAAGTAGATTTTCAAAGTGTACTGTAAAAGCAGGATAAGCTTATAGTGAGTGCAATTAAAATGTGTATATGACATGGTTTTCAATGTATCATGGAAAAAGGTATATGTTTGTTTAAGTAAATATAGATCTTTTCAATTAAATAATAATACAAAAAGACTACATTTATATCATTTGTTAAATTTAAAAATAAACATTTCATGATATGTTATCTTTCAATATATGTTATATTGACTGTGATTTTATTCAATCTGCACACTTTATTCAATTATTAATGCAATGTAAAAAAAAAAAAAAGTTAAAAGTGGACAATGCTCACAATCAGAAACACCATAAAATTATATAATATATATATACATATATATATTCACAATGAAGAGAATTATTATATATATTAAGAGACTTTATTTGAACTAAAGTATAAGAAGTAAAATATACTAATTTTGTTTTAATACCTGAAGAACAAATTCGGACTTTAAAAGAATAAATAATCTTTAATTTTATTTCTGAAAAGTAAACAGTGACTCTGAATTACCAACCCCTCCCCCCCCCACACACACTATACATCTTAGCGCAAAATAGAAATTTATGTTATTAATTCAGATTTATTAACATTATGACTGTAACTGAAAATAAATATTATTTTATATGTAACAATATATTTTTATAATTATATTTAAAATTATTTTCAGCAACATACGATAAATTTTAATTGTTGAATACAAATTTTTCTTCATCCACATGCATATGTTTGAAATATTAGATTATTTTCAATTCTTCCTTTATTAAGAATTTGCATAAATAAAATTAGGATAAAACAATTTTCCTTTTATGTATACATTTTACGAATGCTATATATTTTCATTCAAAATGACTTATGTTCTAAATATTCACCGTCTGGAAACAATTTAGTTTTATGAATGTTTTAAAAGAACATAAAAATGCCAAGCTCAGTTATAATCAGTAGTGCGCTCTCTTCATTATACTTAGTCTAATGCTATATACACAATTGTTAATTAAATAACAGCTCTTTTCTAAATTTCAAGAAATAAATTCAAAGGAGAAAAATATCAGCTTTATCGCTACATTTTACGAATGTTACACATTTTTATTCTCCGAGATTTTTGTTCTAATGGACACCGTCTAAAAATTTTTTTCAAGAAACAATGTAGATTAATATTAATTTTTAAAAAAATGCCAAGCACAATTAAAAACACAAGTGGGCTGATCTCATTGATTGTTTTTGTATTTCAACATACAAAGCTAACAAGTAAACTTCCCATGCAATTGTTTTTAGTACTTTATTTTTACCCATTCTTGCACAGTTGTCCAACTCCGGTCACACCTAATTTAAATTCCAAACTTGCAACGGCACCAAGAATATTTTAATGAAATTTTGTTTCTCCAATGAAAGCTTAAAGTAAGGAGTTCTTATTTTCTAAAAAAGTCGTTTGTAAATTCCGGTGTAAGTCAGTAGTTTCACATTTTACGAACATAATTTGTCTTTGCCGGAAAGGGTTAAACTACAATTTACTGGCACTTTTGTCCTTTACTTCGTAAGTTATATACAAAATATTTAATCATAAAATATACCAAATAAACTATAAGAAAAATACATTTATAAAGCTTTTATGTATCTACTTCATTCTGAAAATGAAATGATTATGATTTCACGGCAACGCAACAATAAATCATATTGCAATTTACCACAAACAAAGATTTGAGTAGAACAGAGATAATAACGTGACCGACTTTTTTAAATTCGATCGGTCTGGCCGTATTTATTAATCCTTTGATTAAGTGCAAGGAATGACGAATAACTGTTTTAAATTAAATTGCACTACAATTTACAAAAATATTACTTTCTTATAGACTCCTCTTGTGCATATACTTGTATAAGTGCGTTGCAGCATTTATTTTTCAAAAGTGGTCCACTAGGATGTATACAGGTTTATTCTGAACTTCGATTATGTAGAGAACCATGTTTACTACACAGTTAGAGTTAGGGTTCCCAGAGCACTTCCATCCGCATCACCATGCAAGAAATGCATGTCCGCCTTTTCATGATTAGTAAAACCAGCTATCCATTTTGCACTCCGCAGTAAAAATGACAATGTATGTGAAACACCAGCACTTTATGACAGCGCCATCAAGCTGTTTAACGCTTGTGGTACGCATTGTATGAATACACATGGTATGATACATATTGTATGATTCGTATTGTATGAATATATTTGCTTGTTTAGAAGTGTTCTATCATGCCCTTGCGTTCTGACTCACCCTCAACTTCTCCAAAGGTAATTTTTGTCCAATTTAAAATTCTCCCCCCACCTCTCTCGTGAGTTCAGTTGCTTCTCAAATAAAGCTACTTACTATGCAATTTACTGATATTTTCTTCTACGTTTCATCCATATTAGCATTCTAGTTATTAAGACTATTCTACATAAATAATATCAGCAATCATTTATTAGTTTTTGTGTAATAAACAGGGTTCATTGAAAGCGTCTTGCATCTTTTCACTGCTTCAATTACGACAGAGTTGACAAGTCTCCGGCTCTTTGCACACCAGTAAATGTTTAGAGAAAAATATTCTTTCAAATCACAGAATGCTAAAATTAAATAAAACAACATTTTCTGTACTAAAATACTGGTATCCAAAAAGCCGGAGACTTGGCAGGTCTGAATTACGACCATGCACTGTATTGTGTTTTTAGCTTGTCTATCTGTCTTGATGTATCTTATTCCTTCTTAAAGTTTTGCACATGAGTTTAGAACTACCCTGTAAGTTCCGACTAGTAGTTAAAGGTTAAAATTATAATGCACACTCTATGGGTGATCTAATGTTTTTGGCATATTCCATGAGAGTTAATCGATCATAGGGACATCTAGTTGATAAAGCGGTTGTGGACATTGGTGGAAAATAAATCACATTTGACCTAAGATATGTCAACGTTATTGATACCAAAACGCTTAGAAATACAGCTTCTTTTAAAGTTTTGAAATAAAACGTTCGAAATAAACCTCTTTGAAATAAAACTTTATTAATTATACCGGGGCACAATTCGTCGAAAGCGTGTGTGTATTATTTTATTTTTTATCCAGTATTTATTTTTGAATTAGTTTTTTGTCCTAAAGTTTATATGAATTAATGAATAAAATGACTTAAATATTGGAAATACATATAAATATTGATCTTAGATAATATGGTAAGCGTAAACAAAATGTAATGATCTACAGAATGTACAAAATGTAATATACTTTATGAGTGCGTATTTAATATTGAAGACTAGTTCTGTGCATTATTTGGTGGTACTGAGAAATGATTATAGATTATATTTTAAATAATAATGTTTTCCCCCTTCTTTAGTTATTTTTGTAAATTCTATAAGATATATAGAGAAGTTTTACACAGTACCGCAATTTCTGCGTATAAGTAGCGGAACAGTCTTTTTATTTGAACTTTTATTTAATAAAATGTAACTTGTTTCTACATTTTACATATTCGACTTAATTTATTAGGTAAAACTTCTGATTTATATGATTTGGACTTGATTTATACGAGACAATTGCTGTGATATAAAAGAAATACAAAATTTAAATGTAAATAATGATAGCCGACAAAGAATTTCATCACTTAATGTATTGCATTGCTGCTAATTTTTATGCTATTCTTTGATTTAATAATAAATTTCCTTTATTTTAATCGCGAAAATTTGAGGAAAAAATCTATTATATTTTAAGACTTTAAACGGAAATATCCCATATATGAAATAAAATTATAATAACTTCACCTTTATTTCAAGCAATATGATTTTTAGTTTATTTTAAATATTACAAGAAAATTAAGTCAAGTAACGACACTGAATTTAATTTGTTTCACAACTAAAATTGCACAATTATGTAAAATAAAAATAATAATAATAATAAGGGATTTAGCACTTAACGAAAGAATATAACAGTCATAGCAAAACGAACTTATAAATACAGTAAATCAATTCATTGCTTTATATCAGATTTACTTTATCTATTAAATCATCAAATAAAACTAATGAATCGCGAAGAGCCATTTTTCTCTAAGGGTCTTTAGTTTTGTACAAGATTGATAGAGAAACAAATCGAAACGTAAGGTACTTAGTAAAGAACGATGATTTGTTATTTTAAGCAAGAAAACTTTCCAACAGTACCCATTTTTTGTTTGAAAAATGATATTTTCAGGCAATTTTCCTAATTGTGAAAGAGTTGATACGCAGAGATTTTTATTGAAAACATACAGATAAAATGGTAATATATATATATATAAATGCAGATTTATGCTTTTGTAAATTACTGTTGTTGCTAATATATAGCATGAATATACCTTGGTCTAACATTAGTAGTGATATAAACTAACTATATAACAAATAAAATTACTATAAATAAGTTGAATATATTTACGTAAAAAGTTGTGCCAAACATGCCATCTGAATAAAAGAAAAACAATGAATTGGCAACACTTCTTAGTGAGAAATCCTGCCATAAGCTCATTATGGGTAGTACAGTCAAAGCACCTTATAACGAAATCGAAAGTGCTCCAAAGATTTGCTCGTTATAACGTGCTTTCGTTAAAACGTTATAACGAATTATTTCGTTATATAGTAAGAACGCCAATTATCCTGACTAATATGGTTTGAACGTAATCTGAGTATGCAGAATTCCATATAATGGAGACAATCATATAAAAGGACGTTTTATTACATAAAGATAAGTCTTAAAATAACTTTAATAAAAAAAAGCTAGGCCTTATGTATTCATATTATATTAAGCCTCCATAGTAAGGATCATTTTTACTACAAACAGAAAAGAAAAGAAAGGCATTGATTTAAAATGGAATTTCTAGGAAATCATATTTTTACGAATAAATATGTACAATTCATAACACAGAATTTTTATTTTGTGATGATAGATCTGGATGACTGAACTTCAGATAATTGTAGCATTGTTGTATTATTTTAACGGTATATATATATATATATCTTACTACGCTACACATAAAAAAAAACGAGCAAATTTAAATGTAAAAAAAAATATATTGATTTAATTCTCTTAAAGGGCAGTTTTACATTCCTATATAAGTTTGTAGAATGAAGTTAACAAGCTCTGCTTTCCTTTCTTAATAACATTGACTTATATTGTACACCCTATTTTGACAACATACATGTTAATTTAATTCGTTAACAAGTTTTCATTGTGCATGCAACACACAATTATCTGTAAATACTCAAGTACATCAAATGGTGAAATCTTCTCACCAGCTTCTAGAAGGTTGTTTTCTTCAGGAAGAGGAATTCATTCTTCTTCCTCACTGACACTGCCAACACACGCCTCATCTTCTGTACTTTTTTTATGATGTTCTCTTCTTCGAATTTTGCATTTGCCATTATGTTTGAATCAACATTAACATACTGATCAAATTTAAACTCGGAAATCAGATTTAAAAAAATACTTCCTTGGTCTCATGGTTGCACTTTGGATGTAGTATTAGGTGGTAAAAAAAGTAATTTTATAAATTACAAACAGAACTCACATGCGAGGAGACGTTGAGACGGTGTCTGAAATAAGCAGAACTTTTCTTTTGGCTTTTTGCATCTATTCGTCAAAATCTAAAATCCATTCTTTAAAAAGGCATTTCATCATTTAAGCTTTTCAATTACGCATGTACATGGCAGGCAAAGTTTTTATTACGTTTTTATGGATACACCATGGATTATTTGCTTTTCCAATTACAAGAGGTTTTCGCCTTTCAGAGAACATAATGCTTATGAAAGTTGGTCTTCGCTCCTTCTTCCACTGTGACAAGTTTCTTTTTTTTAAAGTTTTATCAGGCATATACATATTAAATATATCTTTTCAATCGTAATCCTAAAAAATGTTTGAGTTTTCGTTCGTCCATTCTTCAATTGTTTCTTCTGAAGCAGAGGCTGTTTCTCCACGTAATTTTTTACACACAATTTCATATCTTTTTTTGAATTTACTCAACCAACCATCATTTACATGAAAGTCTTTATATAGAAGTGTTTCGGAAAACGCATATGCTCTTTATTGCAAAATACTTCCACTAATATGGAAGTTTTTAGATCTTGCTTCGTTAAACCATGAAAAGAATACTTCCTCCACATCTTCATATTTCGCTGTGCATATACGTTTAAACGATGAGGAAACTGCACTCTTTTTGAATATTTAATAATTTTTTCTCAATTTTTCAATTGCTGACAGTGCTACTTAGAATCCCAAATTTTTTCGCTACATCGCTTATTTTAACATCATTTTTGACGCATTTTATAATTTCAACTTTCTCTTCTAAACTCAAACTTTTTATTTATTTATTTATTTTTTGACAGACATAGCTAGTTTACAAAAAGTTTTAAAAATTAGCACGCGATAAATCTACTCGAAAAGCAAATGTCAATGAAATCAGTCATCTAATAAAAAATAACATAAATCCAGTTCAGCTAAGCTGTCGCCCCTCTGTCTGTCTTAAAATACTGCCTCTCCCCCAAATCTCTCTTGGAAGTATCGAAAATATGTGATTGGTCGTAGAGAAAAAGATTTAAGGTTATCTCCTGAAAAAAAATCTGGTATTTGAAAAATAAAATTATATTTCCCCGCCATTTTTTAAGTAAAAAAAGTAAAAAATTCGCTATATCGTTCTTTTTATCAATTTTCATGCTCGAATTATTTTCGTTATATCGTGCTTTTCGTTATAAATATTTCGTTATATCGTTTCGAATTCAGTATTCTTTAACATACAGACCAACTAAATGGTTATGGGCATTTCGTTATATCGTGCTTTTTGTTATATCGTAGTTTGTTATAAAATGCTTCAACTGTATTATGGTTTAGGATTATTTAGTATGAAGGTAATAAAAAAAGTTACAATTTTGTATAATTTTAACAACATTGGAGTGTCAAGATGACGAAAACAATTGAAAAATCATATCAACAGTAAACATTGATGAACATTTTTAAAAACGTAAAATACTGATAGGGTCTTCAGAACTATTTTTACATTAATATTTGCAGTAAAATTATAACTTGATCATTTAACAAGGTATAAAAAAGTATATATATACAATAGTTTTGCAATTTTGCAAACAAAAGCCTCACATGTAAAATTCATACTGATGTACGTTTTCCGCAAGATTTACTAAACTAGGGGGCTCAGCCCCCTACTCCCTAACGCTCGCCAACCCCCCGTGAATTGCGAAGCAATTCACATTGAGACCGCTACGCGGTCACAGCTCGTTTCGCTCGCTCGCCCCTTTTTTCAGCAATTCTAGCCGGAATAAATTCAACTATAAAACATTTGAACATATGAAATTGCAATTTATTTTAATGTAAAAAAGTAATTATCCGTTGAAAACACAACTGAAAATGCATTTAGTTGGCACTATTAATGAGCATATAAATCATTTAAATACTATGAAAAAAGGAGCTTTTGTTCAGCACGACTTAAATTCATTAGAAAAAAAAATTCGTGATAGGAAGATAGTTTGTTTGTCATTGTTTAAATATCGTTCGACATTTTATTGTTCGAATTGATTATAGATTTTTACAAAATGAATTATTTTGTACTTCATCAATACAGCAACAGATGGCGGCAGGTGGTATCTAAACAGTTGATTTTTTTTTCTCCGTCTTTTGAGTGAGTGAAATTCGTAAATGAATTCTAAATGAGAGTTGAGAATTCATTTGAAATTAACGATATTGCTTATAATTAAAATGAGGAATCATCTCAGACGCTTTGGATTACGTACATGTTATTTTATTTTTAATAATTGCTAGTTTGATTTTCGTTCTATGGTTTCACTGCTCTCACACTGACCGCCATATTGGACGGCGGCGGAGCTAATCTAACACAATCTAGTCTGTTCATTGGTCTGAGCTCTGGATACTACAGTTGTTGCCAAACCAGAAGTTACAAATTCAGCCCTATTTTCGCGCCACGTAAGACAAATATATATATAGATGTTTCTGTACTCTTTCAATAGCTATGCAGAAGCAAAACTGTCGGTCAGTCAGAAAAAAAGGAAAAATAGTATAGTTATGTAAATAAAAAAGAAAGCAATTTTGCGTTTATTTTCAAAACTGAAAAACCATTGTATTTTGTATTTTTATTTCTTGCCGAACGATTACTGTTTTTTTTTTTTTTTTTTTTTTTTTTTTTTTTTTTTTTTAACATGAATTTCGTTTAAAGTTGCTTGTTAGTTTTCAAAAGTCTTCTTTGTTAGTTTTCAATTAGTTTAAACGTCTTTAAATAAAACCATGATTATACTCTTTTGTAGCTATCATATAAAATTATCATTTTGTACATTGTGTTAAGAAAAATCACAGTTACCACTTAAATATTCCTCATTTACATACAAAATTAAGGAATGTAAGAAAATTTAAAATTCAGTATATTCGTTTACCATGACTGGCAGGTGTAAGAATGCATTACAGACAAGGCTTCAATATCAACAATTAAATCTCCACCAGTAAATTTGAGTAGATATTTTCGCCTTATTTAAACGCCTTATTCATACAGAATTTCTATCATACATAAGGCAAATTTTTCTGTTCGTTTTTACTGGGAGAAGGTAGCTCCGGTCCTAACCAGGTTCTGATACAGATAGATAAAAAATAAATTCTTTGAATTATTAATATTATTCATAAAATATTTATTAAAATATTATTATGTATAAAATAAAATAATTATTATGATATATCAATTGCGAATACTGTTTAAACTGAGTTAAGAGAAAATATCAAATTACTTAATATAAAAAGCGTTCATTTAAAACCAATTAAAAAAGATATATTGCTTAACAAATGTCCAAATTTATGCTCAGTTTTGAAATTAATCACAATTTATTGGCCAAAATATTTCTTCCTCTTCTATTTTTATCAAATATTAAATCTTTAAATGTATGAAAACATGTGATCACATTATCAGCAGTCATGATTGCATAATGTAGTGTTGCATTATATATACAGGTGGTTAACAAAATAATGGAAACACCTCAATCAGGAATACTTTACTAATATGGCGTAAGATCTCCTTTGGTATGTAATACAGCTTGGATTCGCTTGGGATTCGATTCATACAAGTGCTGAATAATGTTTACATGAATATTGTACCATTCTTCGAGGAGATTTTGTGAAAGTTCCGCGAGATATGCCGGCGGAGGATATCGATTCCGGATTGAACGCTCTAAAATAGACCGTGAAGGTTCGATTACATGGAGGTCTGGGGACTGTGCGAGCCCAGGTAAATGTTACACTTCATCCTCGTGTTCTTCAAACCATGATTTGTCAAGTCCCGATGCATGAATTATCGTCCTGGAAAATTCCATCTCCTGCAGGAAACAAAGTTTGCATCATAGGATGGACCTGGTCAGCTAAAACTTTTCTATACTTCTCCTATACTTGATGACCTTCCTTTCAGGGATACGATTGGGCCAGCAGAAAACCACGACACGGCTGCCCATACTATGACAGATCCACCTCCATGCTGGACAGTTGGAAGGAGACAATCACGATTATATGCTTATAGAGGTGTCCTCAAAACGTACATCTGTCTTGTTGAAAGATTTTTCATTTGACCATATAACCGTCTTCCACTTATCGATCGACAAGGTTTTGTATTTTTGGCACCACTGTAGACGACGTCTGGCATTAACAGCTGTGACAAGTAGCTTGCGAATTGCTGCTCTGCCGTAAATTTTCTGTTTATGTATCTGCCTCCTAACTGTAATTACTGACACTGGAGGATCCAGATGCTGATTGAGCTCTGCGGTCACTCTGGCTGCAGTTGTTTTCTGTTTAGACGTAACCATCCAATTCAATATCCGTCCGACTCTTTCACTCAGCTTCTCCTTCCGTCCACTGTTTTGCTTTGCCGAGCTTGTCTTGCCGCGATCATATACTTGTGCAGGTTATTTCTGTGTGTACTCTGTCATGGCTTTAGACACCGTACCTCTAGACACGTCTAAAAGCTGGGATGTTTCCGTCACAGTTGCTCCTGCTACTTGGGCCTTTACAATTTGGTCTCTTTGAAAATCTGCAAGACAGATACATTATACGTTTGACAAAAATCCAAGACATTTTCAAATTCACGAAGGCTACATCATACTACCACAAAGCCATTAAATAATAAGCCCAGTCAGATAAATGGAAAACTTTTCGCAAGTTGAAAATAGCGCCATCTAGCGGATGGGATGCTTGCATTTGGCACCAAGAATATTTTAATAAAATTTTTCTTCTAAAATTAAAGCTTAAAATAAGGAGTTCATATTTTCTAAAAAAGTCGATTGTAAATTCCGGTGTCAGTCAGTATTTTCACATTTTACGAACAGAATTTGTCTGTGCCGGAAAGGGTTAATTGCATAGTGATGTAAATTTCCATCACTTTTTATTTAACTTTTAATAAATAAATCAACTTCTTCGCCACCACTATATTTATATAGAAATATTAATGGAGTAAATTTCCCCATTTTTATTCATTATAGCTTTAATGTAAAAAATCCCAATAATTAGCAAGCTTTTAAAGGAAGTGCAAAAACATCGATACAAACGATAAAAATCGTATAAAATATCGATATAAATAAATCGTATCGTTTCTCTGCTACGCACTTCTGTTTCGCCTTCCTTCCGCAGCAGATGAAGCGGAGCTAGTGTCCCCGCTAACAAATTTAACACTATCTGACTGGGCTTATTATTTAATGGCTTTGTACCACCATGATATATAATGTTTATACTTAAAAAAAATGGCAGCTAGAATTATACTTTAATGCTTACGAAGCGCATTCTTAAAACCCACCTTTATTCACAGGTGTTTCCATTATTTTTATAACCACTTCTATGTCAAGATAAACTATTATTTTGGCAAATAATCGCAAACTAAATTTCAGTATAGTTAAGCAGAAAATTTTAATTATATTAAAGTAAGGAAATACATTCAACTACAAAAAATAAGTAATGAAATATTGCCAGACAACGACGCAATTATCATATTTAAAAAATAAATTAATAAGTTTTATTTTTCTGAATTTCTGTCCCGTTAAAATAAGGAAATATTTCGTTTAGTAATTCAATAAACTCCAGCATGATATTTCTTTTTTTTTCCCTTGAACAATCATAATGATCATGTTATATATATATATATATATATATATATATATTCTAGAATTCCTCTTTCCTTATTATTTTATTCTTCTCCGAATAGTTTTATTATTTAAGCAGTGCCAGGTCATTAATTGTCTCTCGATTGCATGTTTTTTTTTTTTCCCGAATAAATGAAATTGTCGAACATACATATTTTTTCTTTTTTAATCCCAATAAAATAAAGCTGGTTTTTGTACATTTAGTTTGAACTTTAATGGATGAAAAACGTATTATTAATAAGTACTGCCATATGATTTATTAAACAAAAAATTCTGTACCCTCAAAAACCTTTCTTAAAGCAAACTGGGAGAGCGGATTTTATTTTTATTTAGTGTTTTAATGATTTTTTTTTCACTTTTTAATTTGAAGTTAAACATTAACCTATTAAGGACCGAATTATTTTCTCAATAAAATACAAATATTGCGATTCATACCACTTTTATATTATAGCAACCTAGCTTATATTATAGCAACCTAGACTTTATCATGCTGTTTCTCGCATCAAATAAAGCGAATATTTATCCTAAAAACAAACTGATGTTACCTTAAAACCTGGTGTTAATAAACAAAATGTTGCGAAAACGAAAAGTCAGTCTTTAATGGGTCATTTAAAAAAGTGCCAAATTAAATTATTTACATTAAATTAAAAAAAAATCATAAAACATATAAGTCACATAGAACTAAGTTAAATTAAAATGTTAAATCGTTTTATAAAAAAATTGATGTGAAATAATTTTATAAAACCTGAGTAAAATTCCCGATAAGTTTAGTGTTAACGAGTTCCATTCAATCTAAAAAACTGCACTACTTGCAATGCAAATAAGCCCCTCAAAGGAAGTGACAGACAATAGTAAGGGAACATCGAGTATTATTGAATACCATTTACGTCTGAAGCAATATTGTAGCTCGATATTGATTAAAACCGAAAACCGAATACAATCACAATCATCACCTATCTGTGATTACTTATTACAAAAATCATTTTACGGAATCTCATCACGAGCAAAAAATAATAGTAATGAAAAAGTTTTTTTTTTTTTTTTTTTTTGGGGGGGGGGAGGGTTATTATGAGATAGTTGGGAAATATGGAATAGGGGGTTAAAAATGAAGAAAATGAACAGAATTTGGCAAAAAGAGATATATTGTTATCAAGAGAGCATGTATTGTCTAGGTAGTCAGCCAGTACGCTTCAGTTCATATTTCAGAGTTGCACAAATGACAAATATAAGGGCCTATGTTTGCGCCACTAAAACCATGGAGTATTATAAGGCATTGGTACTACATATAACCCGACACCACGGTTTGGAAAAAAATTACTCTATATTTATTGCCGTGAATATCGAGCTAAATAACGAGTATTACATCATAAGCTGTTAGTATTTCGGTGTATATTATGCTTAATTTCAATGTAGAAATATTACTTCTAATAATGAATAAAAAATATTGAAAAATTATTTCCTGAAACGTTGCAAGGACATAAAACAAATATTTATTCACACAACGTACTCTGACGCTGAACGCCGAACTGCGAGTCTGGCGGACGTTCTGGAAACGTTCTTAAGTAGTTTATGTTATGGTCGCTTGGTGGCAGCACTTTACTAAATAGAAACCTTGGTATTCCATTTTACCCGACTATTTCATATTACCCGAAGTTCATTGGAGATTATAAGCGCATAGCTCCCAACTTGTAAGCTTTTTCGTTAATACTTTTTAGAACAGAAATGTGTGTCTCATTTAGTCGCGGAATACTGCAAATAAGTATGATAAAGACTCCTACTGAAATAAGTGATAGAAAAAGAAATTGACATCGGAAGGGGTTAGAATGACAGTGGAGTAAGTCAAAAAATTGAAAAAAATAGATAATTATATTTACTGAACGTATATTAATTTATGTTCAGTACGACAGTAAAATATGTCGTAGTTCACTTAGGGAGTCGCTAGAGGTCAAAACAAGTTGGACCACTTAATGCAACGGCAATACGATTAATTTCATAAATCATTTCATTTCTCAAAATACTAAATATTGACTTACTCCACTGCCATTCTATCCCCTCAACTGTGTATTTTAATGTGTACTTATAGTAATATTTTTAGTAAATAAATGTTTTTTTTTCTTTCAGGTAAGTGACTATAATTGCATATACAGTATTTAAATCAACCGCAACGACCATAATTTGTGATATATGTAAGTACAAAACTCTCACAATTAAAAATATAGATGTATATTTAGTATGTATTCATTGCATCTTATTCACCTAAATATAGCCAGGAATGAAAAAAATAAGATAAATACACCTTCAATGGACGAAAACGTGCAACAGAAACTTTGGAATTTGATTTTGAATGAGTAAATATGACTGAATAACAAATTAAACATCAATGAAAATCGAAGAACGGGAATACCCTTTAAACGGAGTCTCTCTATAACGTATCTGTCTAAAAAGAAAACAATTAACATATAAAAATAATAATAAAATAAATGAATAAAACATTAATTAACGAAACATTTTTTATTCGATCGAGTGTTCGAGAATGTAACACGGGTATAGCGGAATCCAGCGTTAATTCATATTTAAAAAAAATGAAAACATGTGTAACAAATGTGTAATTTAGAAACTTTACTTACTATAAAACTTGTTATTTATTAAATACAGTAAAACCTGTGCGTACGGAACTTGATTACAACAAAAATATCACTTAAACGAAAAATTGTTAAATATACAGTAAAACCTTTGCATTGCGGACATCTCAGGAACGCGGAATTTTGTTTGCTGTCCGGATGTGTTCGAGTTTCAGAAGTAAAATATATACTTTATAGCAGTTGTAGATAAGAGTGTTTCTTAAACACAGATATTCATTATTTGGAAGTAGGATTGTCAATTTGAACTCCTTATTTCTACAGAAATTGAGAATTCATGCCAAAAATGTCGAAAGCCGAAATCTTTACTTTATCATAGCTGCCAAATTTACACTTTTTTGTTACCTCTAAAAATTATTAGAAATTTTTGTATTATTGAATCACATGATTTCGGCGATTTAATAAGGAAAAATTTACTGTAAAATTTTAGTGGTAGGAAAAACGCGTAAACGTGGGTAACTATGATTTTATGTAATTATAAAATGTCTCTTATTAAAGAAAACAAAAAATGTTATACGGAATTTCTGTTATCAGTTCAAAATTTCTGAATAAAAAAGGAGTTCAAACTGGTAATCCTATTTGGAAGCATCCCTTATAGAGGCTTTAGTAATACTTAAAATATATATGATTGACTTAAATATATTGACTTAATATGCAGAGGTGCCAAGTTCCGACTAATCTACCGTAATAAGTGGTTTAATCTGACCCAGTTTAACAGCGTTTAAAACCAGAAAAAATATTGGATGAATCTTTATTTATTTAATTTCAGGTTTCTATGTGGAATTTAATTAATTTCCTTTCTTAAAAAAAAATGCTGGTGTGAAACGTGTTAAGCCTGGGTCAAATTAACCCACATATTACGGAATACTAATGAGAGCTTGGCACCTCTGAATATATATATGACTTACAATATATTGACTTAAAATATATATGATATTAAATTATACAGGTTGAATATAAAAAAAAAAACTATCCTGATATATGAGCTCCTAGCTATCATACCGTTCACAGAAACTGAATGAAATTTGCGTTAAAATATTTTGAGGTATGCGCTCGGTAAGCATATGAAAAAGGAGAGTTAAAATCTAACAGTTACGGTTACAGTGACAAAATTTCGAAAATTTCAAATGACAATACCTACTTTTTATTATTGGAATGTAATCTCCATAGTGAAAAACCATAAAAAGCCTTTGAAAAGTACCTGTAGCACGAAAATGGTCGGTCCTAGACAGACTAAGAAGAAAAGTGAAAACAACCATTAAGGACAGAGAAACATCAGAAAGCAAAACACTTTATTCTGTTTCACAAATTTCCACGTGACCTCCTCCATCACATACGATGACACTTTCCATGCGGCAGATTGTGGATAGCACTGAACAATAAAATGTGTTGCTTTCTGTTGCTTCTCTGTCTTTATTGGTTGATATTCAGGGTTATTTAGCCTCAGTGGCGGCTCGTGTCTAGCTTTATTTGGGGCACTAAATGATGGTTGGAAAATGTATTCTTTCTTACCACTAATTTTTTTTTAAATAAATTTTTCATTTACATATTGGCAGAAAGTTCTGCCATTAAGCAAGAAAAATATTTTTTTGAAATAATAATGGTACAAAAGAATAAATTTTTCAGACATGCATTTAGTGACCCCAAAAAAGCCAATCACGATCTGCCAGTGGTTAGCCTAATATTATATTATGCATTTCATATAAATGATTTGTAATAGCAGTATTTTCTATACTTAAGGCCAGACATACTTTTATGCATTAAATTATCAAATTAAACTAATCATCGCGAATAATTTATTTTTTCTAAGGCGCTTAAATTTGCTATGGAATGTACAAATAGATTATTGAACAATTATGTATTTCTCTAAACAATGAGTTTGTTATTCGAACTATGATAGCTTTTGAATTTTTTTCTCTCTGTGAAAAAATTATCTTGTATTATTGGTATGAAACAATTTCATTAATATTATGATCGATATAAAGTTATGTATTAATTGCATACGAATTGGTATCTGGATTTTGAAGCAGTCATTCAGTAAATTACTTATAAGCAACTTACGGTTTTATCCCAAGTGAAGAAATACCAAAATGTAAAATCAAATAATGTGCCATAATTAGAGCGTCGACTTTAAAACTCATAATATATTATCCTTTTCCGGGGCAAAGTAATTATATTTGTAAAATACCGAAATAATCTACTGACAGCAGAATTTTTAAACGAATTTATTTTTAAATAAGCAAAAGTATTTATTCACGTACTTAAAAAAGGAAAATTTTCATTCCAAAATTTTGATGCCAGTGTAACATTTAAGCATTAAAATTAACCCTTTAGGGACGAGCGACATGTATACGTGACGCATAAGATGCTTAGAATCCTCGATTATTCCAACCATTTATTTTTTATTGTAAGCTTTGCCTTATTAAATCTTAGCATTTCTGCGATTGAATTAGACGAAAAATTCTGTTTTAAAAAACCGGTGGGAAAAGATTAAAAAATCTGTAAAAGACGCTCGTCGCGAAAGGGGTTAAGTGATTCAGAAATGCATCACCGCCCTTCAAGGCGTTACTTGCTAAAAATGCCTTTCTTCTAAGGACTTGATATCTGTTTTTATGCTTTATAACAGACACACTTAACCTTTTCATTATCGGACAGGATTGGCGACTATTTATTAAATTGAATCGTATCACAATTTAAGAAGAAATTATTTTTAGAAATGAACGTACAGTAGTAAACGTATCGTAGTCTAAGTGAGTGGCAGAGATGACTAATTTTCAAAACTTGGTATGTATAGAATAAAAGAGTAAAGACCACAGTTGTTTTTTCTGCATATCTTTAATGCTTTTTTAAACAAATTGTTAATGCTTTTATAATTTCGAAAAAAATATTCAGTAAATTACTTATAAGCGAGTTCACATTTTTCTATATCTGTAGAAATACGCACGGACAAAAATAAATAGTTTTTCACAACAGGGTTATCACAAATTAGGTTACGATTACATTATGCACAGCAAATAAGTATTAGCAAATATTTCTTTATCTTTTATCAGACATTCCTAATTGTCTGAGTGCAACGAAGACTCATACACAGCGCAGTATTACTTTGCCCCATATATAGCTACGATGGATATTAAAACCTTTCGTCAAGCATAACTCAAAAAATATTTAACGGATTTCGTTCAAATTTTCACAGAAGGTACCTGTAAAGGTGACAACGACGTCTATTTATTACCAAGAATAAATGTCAAACCGTTTGGAAATTATATTAAAAAAATAGATAAAAAAGCACAATTAAAGTACATACTTCACGAAAATTTTGTGCTTACGTCATTTTCACCGGCGGGAGATATTCGTAGACAATCGGAATTGAAAAGTTCATGGAGTACATGGAGCAAAAATTATGCACGCACTAATATTCAGCACAATAAAATATATTTCAATTTAGTAGAAATTGAAAATTAATCTGGATTTTTTTCTGTTTGAAAGAAAAACCCCGCAATAGCTTGGTAGACTTGGTATTAGAGATTTGGCGCAAATCTCAGCAATAGCAGCTTTTTCTATTTCGCGTGTGTAAATAATAATAAAAAAAAATCTTTGGTGTTTAAATAAAAGGTTTCGATTTATGGCATTATTTCTATTTTTTTCTCTTTTTAGCATTTTAAATGGGATTAATAAAAGGCATGTATTTTAAATTAAATGAGTGAAAGGTTTATATTTAAATGAAATGAATTCAATATGAAAATGTTATAGGAACAATATTTGGCAATTTATCAACTGCGCCAGGATAACATAAAAGTACCAATATATCAAACGGTATGTAGTATGTGAAATGAAACAATTATACAGGGTGTTTTTTTTAAACTGACACTGTTCAGAGCCGTCTGTAGCTCGTTCTAATAACTGGATTGACACAAAATTTTGTGAATCGACTAAGAAAACCATGGGAAAAAAGATTCCAGCAAAAAAAAATTAGTTCCAATCACCACCGATAGGGGGAAATGTGGCGCTGTGGTCATTTATGCAACTGGGAATTAGCAAAATATACGGGCAAAAAATGAAAATGCAAATTTTTACTTACGCAAGCGACAGTAGCGCCAATAGTTTAAGTTATAAATGCATGCGAAAAACACCGAGAAACAATTTCAGCTCAGGTTGAAAATGAATCTCACGTTACCGCAGCGCGCGTTACTTGTGAAGTTCTTATATTGTAACCAGTACAATGCACCAGCCGCTCTTCGTTTACTTAGAACACGCCATAAACTGCGCAAAGGACCTTTATCCGTTAATGTATTGAAAGCAATGATTCTGAAATTCGAAGAAACAGGCTCGCTAGCAGTTCGGTCAGGCAGAGGACGTAAACCGGTGGCAGAAAAAGTGATAATGGATGTTTCAACTGCGATCAACGAAAGGGAAAGTGTAAATGATGAATAAAACGTGGCATTTTATCCAAATTATTAATTTTGTCTGTTTCTGATGGGGTTTGTTCAATGTACAGCGCCACATTTCCCCCTATCGGCGGTGATTGGAACTATTTTTTTTGTTGGAATCTTTTTTTCCCATGGTTTTCTTAGTCCATTCACAAAATTTTGTGTCAATCCAGTTATTAGAACGAGCTACAGACGGCTCTGAATAGTGTCAGTTTAAAAAAAAACACCCTGTATTATAATCACCCATCGTACAAGAAAGAAAACTAATATTCTGTATTCAGAGGGAAAAATCCATCTCCTGTGCCGTAAGATTTGGCGAGTTCTTTTTTGGTGATAAGTTTTTCGATGTGATTGTTGGGATCTGCAGAATTTGGCTTACTTTTTCTAAATCTTATTTTTTTTGCAGATGTAGTATTATGTAAATATATTTTTTTGCAGATATTTTTCTATTTTGTATATTTGGCATTCTATTTTGTATATTTTCTATTTGGCATTTGGAAAAGAGATTTTTACCTTTTTATCTGTGCCTTCGGAAATATTAAAAAATAAAAAAAATATATTTACATATATCAAGCGTATAATGTTATGTTTTGCATTTTTATACGGACCATTTCTCCATTTTTTGATTTTAAATGCTATTTATTATTTACTAGCCGTATATTAATTGTTTACAATTTACCCCCCTGACAATAACAATTATTTTTCACAAAAATGCCTCTTAGGTTTGTTAAATAAGTTTGTTTATGTATCTTCATTACTTATTAAAATATCGAATATGGCGATAAAATTTTATTTTAGCATCGTGCTTAATTTTTTAAGATGGTACAAAAACATGCTTTAATAAACGTATGTTTGTAAATATTTGAAAAACATGTTTTACCGCTCTCTTGAAAAATTTTGTAAGATGCTAAAACTACCTTTTGGCACCATTTTAAATTTTTTTTTCGTCAACCGACATAGGATACGAAACTTATTCCCATTCAGACACACAGGCAAGGCTAGTCTCAAGCAAGAGTAAAGCTAGCAACAATATTGTTTTAACTCTATAAGAATTACAGTAATGACATTAAATGGTCCGATTGGCTTTGGGCCCAATTACGAAAGTTTCTTATAAAAAAACTGCAGAAGAAGTCTTTTACATTTGTTTCAAATGAAGCTCGGTCTACAAGGTATTATAGTTAATAATACAAACAACATTAATGACATGGAGGCAAAAGTTTTAATTTAAATGTATATATTTGAAACCCTTCCCCCCTACAACCCCCCCCCCCAAAAAAAAAAAAAAAAAAAAATGAGTTACAGTAATGTATTTAAAATGGCGTTAAGCCACGCTTTCTGACATAAGAAATTGACTGCAAACGCGATATCGAAACTTTCACTTAACTTAACATGTAGCTAATATAGCCCTCAGGGTACTTTGCAGTTATACAGACCTTGTGGTTTTTTTAAAAAACTTGAGACAATTCAAGTTTAAGAAGTTGAGATTTACTGTCAAATGATATAAACAACTATTAACACAAAACTGATGAATTATTATTCAGGTTTATGTATGTATTTAGAAAAAATTGCATCTGATTACTCTTATTAAATAAATTACTACTGTTTGCATTTAGTAACAGATGAACGGATTCTGTATACTAAATTGTTTAAATATTGGGAAGAGGTGGCGAGAGGTAGAAAGACGAGTAAACAAACGGGTAGACAGACGGGTAGAGAGACGAGTAGCGACATAGGTTGGCTGACGGGTAGCGAAACGAATAGACAGACGGCTAGACAGAAAGGTAACAAGAAGATTGACAGAGGAGTAGCGAGATGGGTCACGAGACGGGTAGCGACACTGGTAGACAGGAATGTAGCGAGAAAGGTTGAGAGATGCGTAGCGTGGTAGATAAAGAGACGAGTAGAGAGATGAGTACAGAGACGAGTTGACTGACGGGTAATGAGATTGGTAGCAAGTCGGGTACAAAAACAGACGGATAGTGAGACGGGTATACAGACGAGTAGAGAGACAGTAGATGGATACGGAGATGGGTAAGAAGATGGGTAGAGAGGCGTATAGCTAGACGGGTAGGGAGACAGATAGACAAGTTGTGAGACAGATAGACAAATGGATAGCGAAGTGGATAGAGACACGGCTAGACATACAATTAGTTAGACTGATAGACAGACGGTTAGAGAAATATATTGGCGGGTAGAGAGGCCGGTAGAGAAATATAGAGACAGGTAGCTAGACGTGTAGAGATATAGACAATCGGTTAAAGAGACGGACAGAAGAACGGATAGGGAAACAGACAGATTGTGGAGAGACAGACAGACAGGCAAAAGAAAAGTCTGCGGATTGGCGCAATAAAGGCGCAGTAAAGGCGCAGGGGGCAGAGCCTCCTAGAGAATAATCAAGAAGTATATGTTAAGCTTAACTTTGAAATATATATAATTTTTCAATTTTGCCGATATGGAGATTTAAAGTAAAAGTTATTTTACAGAAGTCATCGAAAGATTTTTGTATACTTTAATAGTAATTTAGACTATAGTTTTGCAATCTGGTTTGTAGCAAAGCATGCTATCAATGTGGTTTGAAGTGTAAGAGTTTCTATAAACAGTTATACAAATAATAGATATACCAGAGGGCCCGTGCGAGGATTTCGCACTGAAATCTAATATTTTTTTGGTACTTCTACTTCTCTATTATACCGTTGACCACTTTTTATAACAAAAAACTATCACCAAATTGTAAGATTAAGCGCCAAAAATGCAGTCCCATTTATTTGATGTCAGAAGCATTATATGTGTTTGTTACGTCATCAAGTGGTTTTTAATTCCACATTTGCGTATATTTTTCATTATGTTTTACTGATTTATGAGTTATTTCATTAATTAAAATAACAATTGTGTCCTTAAATTCTTATATTTTATTTATTTATTTATTTTGATATTCCAATGGCAACGTTTTCCCGTTTATTTGGCGATAGGTTTTTGTTATGAAAAGTGGTCGACGGGATAATAGAGAAGTACCATTTTTTATCAATATGTAATATTTATTAGATGCAGGTTTAAACTTCTAAAGAAAAAGCAAGGATAAAAATATCTGCAAACAACATTTAGTTTTTAGTCAAGTCAGAATATCATCTAATTTATTCCATCAAAGTTAGAATAAAATCTGATCCAAGATTGTAAAAGGCACGCGCGAGAAAAAAAAAATAACAATCGTATTTTAACTGCATTAGAGGATGGCGTCTTCCGCTACGGGAAAAACATGGGACATAGAAATATAGTAAATCTAAATATTTCAATTTCAATTTCGCTTTTTAAGCATAAATAAAAAATAAAGCCGTGCGGTGTTTTTTTTTTATTATAATTGCTGAGTATTATATAATGTGGTATTTTATTTTTCTGGCAACAATATTTTGAAGAAAACCTTTCATTTCTTTTATGAAAACAATGTCGATTTAATTTTTAATTTTCAGCAAATTTTAATCAAAAACATGTTTTAACGAAATTTTAAGTGTGCTATGTCAGAAGCCTGTTCAAAATCCTTTCATATGCTATCCCATTCGTCGTTCTGCGTTTCGTAATTTCTTAGAAAAAGGGATGTTGACAGGAGAAATAATATATATGAATGATGAATGATGAATGATGATATGATGATATGATGATAATCAAGGAAGAATAATTTTAAATTCACACACACACACAAAAAAAAAGGTGCAACAATGAAATTAAATTTGCGTTAAGCCACGCTTGATAGAATAATCTATTGGCTGCAAATCCAATTACGTAACTTTAAAAAGCTTGGCGTTTTAAAAGATCCGGCGATTTTTTTTTTCAAGTTTTGCGCAATACGCGCTTAAGAAAATGAGATTCTTTGCCACATGTTAAAAAAAAAATATGACAACACATCTGATGAACGGTACTTCTTTTCTATTTTTTTAACAGTGTATATGAATTTATATATGATATTTTGTAATTCTATTATTTATTTTTTTCTTTTTCTTTATATTGTAATTGTTAATCCTATGTTCTCAGCAATATCACTCAGACTAATCCCTTTGAGGGAAGTCCTAGTTCATAGCTGCTAACGTTTGCGTTTTATTGCTACCAAGATATTTTACATGCAAAATTTGCTCTATTTAATCCCAAAAATCTACGAATAATGCAGACAAATTTTGCCATTCAAAAATGTCGGAAAAAAGCGTAAATATTGTCAGCTAAGCTAATCCACTAATACTACTCTTATATTTAAAAAAAAATATCGAGGAACGTGTATATGAAAAAGCAACATCTTCCGCGTTGTTAAACCACATAAACAAATGTCTACAATTACGCCAGTTATGATTACAATATATATAACGAATTCTGATTAAACAATGATTAAAAATTATTGTCATGTCCATTTATGGTTCACATATATTTGATGATGTCACATATACCGTAATTTCGGGTGTATAGTCCGCAGCTCAAAGAGTCGTTTTTCGACCCAGAAATATTATTTTATAAAATGTAACTTAAAAGATCGCTGTAAATATTTATCTACAATTATTGAATAAAATTTCTGGGTCGAAAAACGACTCTTTGAGCTGCGGGTTATACACCCGAAATTACGGTATTTTATGACATATGTGGCTCACATATATATGATTATATTTTATTGTTATGAATAAAAATTTATGAATAATTCTCAATAGACCATGATCAAAATATTATTGTCATGTCCATCTATGTCTGATTTTGTCAGAAAATATTTGTATTTTTATTATATGTTTGATCATATTTTATAATTATGAATAAAAACATATGAAGAATTCTCAATAAACAATATTTAAAAATTATTATCATGTCCAATTATTGATCATAAAACGCAAACTGTCTGTTGAGATTCTCATCGGACCTGATTCAAAACCTTATCGTTGGACTTCATTATCGAAAAGTTTTGTGTTTTGGTTTCTACGACAACAATATTTTATCTTATTATTTACTGTTTAATACGCAAACGCCATCGGTGAGCAGCAATCTGAATCCTTAGTTCCACCTACATAATGTTTCTTGTACAAAACGTTTATAAGATTTTGACAGAAAATATTTGTGATTAAGAAAATTAACACACTGTTGCGATATAATAAAGCAAGCAAACGTCTTAATCACACCATACATTTAAGAGATGTCCTAGGCATTTCAAAAGAATTGTGTCTTTCTTCATCAGGAGCAAAAGACGTGCTACCACTTTGAAGGCGGGAGCAAGACTGAAAGAAAGTGGCAGAGAAAGGTGATAAGTTAGTGAAAACAACCAATATGAATGTAGGAGGCATCAGCCAATCACAAGAGATATTACTTAAACAGGAGAATGCAGAGCATACGGAGAATTGCGAAGCAAATTGAGTAAACGAGAGAGTCATTATATGCAAATATGAAATATAATAATAAATAAAAGGAATAGATAAAATACATACATTAAAATATTGAAGTCAAAATGCAATGTAATATTAATAATAATAAAACTGCAAAAAATAGATATTTAAAATTAATAATATATACAAATATACAGGGTGTTCCGTTAAAGGGGTCCAATATTAATAGGGGTAATAGAGGAGATCACATGGAGCATAAATCAGTGTATAAAGCCTGGTCGGATCTCAATAGTTTTCAAGTTACAGCAAATAGAATGAAAATTCGGAAAATTGTAAAAGAACCCTCATTGCTAAACTATCGATAATGCTACATAAAAACGAAGCACATATTTAGAAAGAGCAGAAAAAAACCTACAAAATGACATCAATTGTATTAAAATAGCAATATTTATTGACGAGTTATAAGCCCTGAAACAGTGAAAAAAGTACGAAATCCAATATACATCAAAATAGTTAATCGTTAATTCCAAAAAGACAACTCTAGCTACAACAAGGAAAATGTAGTAAAATTTGGTCCATTCCGAAAACTTTCGAAAAAGCTTACAATGAACCATATCGGTTTAATTGTGTGAGAGAAATTAATCAGTTTCTTAGTTACAACTCCGCTTTCTTTGACACTAGCAAAGGTTAAACTCCGCCCATCACGATTGGAAACACCGCCTTTTTAATCACTCTCAACTATACATTTTCGATCATGCTTCTTCTGAGATGCAACATTTTTAATTATTCAAGAGTTGAATGAACCAAAATAACTTTACAATAATAGTCTACATTTTAAAGTGGTCTTTTATTGATATAAAGCTTAAGTTAAATTCCTTAAAATTAAACTGGTGGTGAAAATTCGGAAATAATTAAAAATATTGCGATTTGTAACTATGCAAGAAGTTTCAGTACATGTTTTACATGGACAATTATTGTATGTATATGTGCATCATAATTTATGATAGGAAATAATAATAACAAATAGCATAATAATTTTATTAATTATAAATTTAAAAAAGACACTAAATTTTAAATTAATTCATACAAACTTTGTAATTTACAATTTGAGTACACCACAGTCTGTGACTTACAAAATACTGTGCCAAAAAGTGTTGAAAATAAAAGAAAAATGGCAAATAAAGAATTACATTCCACGTACTTTATGACATATGTGAAGCATAGTCTTCTGGCCTGCGCTGCACAGTTCAATGTCGGAAGGCAGACGAACGGACATTATTATAATAGGTGTTCGAAGTTGCGCCCATTAACAGAATCACACAGCCGACAGCGACGTCGTAAAGATTGGCGAACACGCCGAAAAACTCCGACGGAGTTGGGAATGTCTCCTGCAGCGACAACGATTCGCGCTAGTAAATCCTCCGGTGTATCCACAGGCGTTTCATACACCAGCGATTTAAGGTGTCCCCAAACAAAAAAGTCTAACGGATTGAGGTCTGGAGAGCGTGCAGGCCAAGCAACAGGTCCACTGCGTCCAATCCATTTCCCAGGATATGTTGAATTGAGGTGATTGCGAACACCTATGAAAAAATGTGCCGTTGCGCCATCGTGCATAAACCACATATTGTGGCGCAATGTTGCTGGCACATTTTGCAGTAACTGCGGTAAGATATCCCGTAGGAAAACCAAGTACGTACTGCCATTGAGTACATCTGGGAGTAAATATGGTCCTATGAGATAATCGCCGAGGACACCTGCCCATATGTTCACACTGAACTTTTGTTGTGCGTTCGACGGGAAAACAGTGTGCGGATTTGTATATGACCACGTGTGCATATTGTGCGTGTTTACCACGCCCTCTCTCGTAAATGTTGCTTCATCAGTAAATAAAATATTTTCCAGAAATTGTGGATTATTTTCTGTTACATTAAGCAACCAGCGTACGAATTCTGTCCGCTGAGCACAATCTGTTACTGATAACAGTTGTACCCGCTGCACATGAAAGGGGTGCATGTTGTCTGCACGCAGAACACGCCACACACTTTGGTGAGAAACACCGACTTCAGACGCAGCAGCTCGTGTACTCGTGGAGGGGTTATCTTTAAAAATATTCAGTACATCTTCTTCCATTGCAGGTGTTCGTATATGTCGAGGTTTCCCTGCATCAATGCTTGCTGTATTAAACGATCCAGTCTCCCGTAATCGTCTATCGATTTTTATGAATAGTTTCGAACTTGGGCAACGTCTCCTTGGAAATTGCTCACGGTACATGCGCTGTGCTAGACATGCATTTCCATGAGCTTGCCCGTACATCAGATGCATGTCCGCATATTCTTCGTTAGAGTATTCCGGCATAATTATTATACATCAACTTACTACAATCCCACTTACAACAGCCTCCCTTTAACATAACGCCCACTGATGACTGCTGTTTTATTACACTTTTCTTCCTATACACATAGAAAATTTGCATAAAAAGTACTTCTTCTTCATCATCCTGAAAGTTCATGGAGGAAACGCAGCAGTCACGGAGTTTGCTTTAAGACAAGGCGAGAGCTGCACAATATGTCATTCACTTGACCAGACTGAATAATGAAAGGGTATTGATAGAGGTTGATCAGAAATGTATAATTGAAAGATATTAAAACGGGGTGTTTACAATCGTAATGGGTGGAGTTTCGCTCTTTCCGAGCGTGAAACAGTACAGAGTTGTAACTAGGGAACTGCTTGATTTCTCCCATACAATTAAACTGATATGGTTTATTGTCAGCTTCTTCGAAAGCTTTCGGAATGGACCAAATTTTATAACATTTTCCTTGATGTAGGTAGAGTTGCATTTTTGGAATTAACGATTAACTATTTTGCTAAATATTTGATTTTGTATTTTTTCACTGTTTCAGAGCTTGTAACTCGCCATTAATTCTCAATATTCTAAAACAACTTATGTCATTTCGTAGGATTTTTTCTGCTCTTTCTAAATATGTGCTTCGTTTTTATGTAGCATTATCGATAGTTTAGCAATGAGGTTTTTTTTACAAATTTCCGATTTTTCATTCTATTTGCTGTAACTTGAAAATTATTGAGATCCGGCCAGGCATTATATACTTATTTATGCTCAGTGTGATCTCCTCTATTACCCCTATTAATATTGGACCCCTTTAACGGAACACCCTGTATGTTAAAAAATACCGTAATTTCGGGTGTATAGTCCGCAGCTCAAAGAGTCGTTTTTCGACCCAGAAATATTATTTTATAAAATGTAACTTAAAAGATCGCTGTAAATATTTATCTACAATTATTGAATAAAATTTCCGGGTCGAAAAACGACTCTTTGAGCTGCGGTTTATACCACCGAAATTACGGTATATTAAATATGTTGATCCGAACAAGATTTTCCAAGCTGCAGAGAGCATAGTCAGTGGAATCAGATTTTTCAATCACTATAACCTGCTGAAGAGAGAAAAGGGTTCTTTCGGAAAGCCTAGCGAATCTCTTATATGTATGGTGTAATTTTTCGGAGAGCCTAGCGAATCTCTTAAATTGATGGTGTAATTTTTCGGAAAGCCTAGCGAATCTCTTAAATTTATGGAGTAATTATAAAGCTTGTTTTAGAATATGTATTTTAATATCATATATTTGATCAGATTTTATTAGATATGTAGAAAATTTTATATTAAATCCAAAAACGGGGACATTCTTAGTGATGGATGAACCTGGAAAATTCATCACAGTTCATAAAGTTAAAACAATATGTCTATTCTTTTCAGAGAAAATATCCAGTCAACAGTGCCGTAGCCAGGATGGTGTTCCAGATGCTTTGGATGACACAGACCTGCCAAGTCTCCGGCTTTTTGGATACCAGTAATTTAGTACAGAAAATGTTGTTTCATTGAATCTGAGCATTTTGCGATTTAGAAGAACAACATTTTCTCCAAAAAATTACTGGTGTTCAAAATGCCGGAGACTTGGCAACTCTGGATGACACGATTTGGTAAAGTTATATCGCTGAGTTTAATAGCTGAAAAATCTGCGATTATGTAAGGCGGACACACTTTCTTTAAAATAGTGGTTACGCTACTGCCAGTCAATAATATCTCACGAGCAGGGAAGACCGAGCTATGCTCGGTCAAAATATCATGTTCAAATATCATGACCCATGACCAAAATGACCCACTAATTAAATTTTCTCGAGCACGTGAACAAGCTGCAAGTCTTCTCGTGCACGAAAAACGTAGGATATAAAATTCAGTCAAAATAGTCTCAGCCGTTTTTTAGAGAAAATTAGCTTGACCAAAAAATGACCCACTAATCGGATTTTCTCGAGCATGTGACTTAGCCCAATGATTTTCTCGTGCCCAAAAACCGTGGGATGCAAAGTTGAGTCCAAATCGTCTGAGCCGTTTTTAAGACATTTAAGGACTGCGACATTTTAAAGATACTAGCTCCTTTGTGAAAAATGTTATATTTCATTTTATAATCGTTTAATAATGCAATTGTGTTCAGTGTTTATTTCATCATGTACTTGCACGGTAACATGATTTGGTATTCTTCGGTCGACAACATTTAAAATATACTTGCTCCTTTGCGAAAAATGTTAAATTTCATTTTACGATCATTTAATAAATCAGTTGTAATCAGTGTTTATTTCATCATTTACTTCCAATATAACATGATTTGGTATTATTTGGCCGACAACCTTTAAAATATACTAGCACCTTTGTGAAAAATGTTATATTTAATTTTACTATCGTTTAAAGCAATTGTGATCACAGTTTATTTCATCATGTACTTGTTATTTAACATTATTTGGTATTCTTTGGCCGACAACATTTAAAAGATACTAACTCATTTGTGAAAAATATTATATTTCATTTTACAATATTTTAATAAAGCAATTGTGATAAGTGTTTATTTCAAAATAACTGAAATACCGTAATAAAAACTATATAAGACAGAGTCGTACGCCGAAAGATATTTATTAAAAAACATTCGTTCTTTAGGTCACGGACCAGGAAAGTCAACTATGTTTATATTGAAACGTATCACAATTTACAAAAAAAAAAAAATTCTAGTGGTAGGTTTCTCTTGAAAATATCCTATTATGAATATATGATAGAGATTATTTTTCAAAAACAGATATAAATAGACTAAAATAGTATTATCTGGAACGGATGGTGTCCCGAGCCCATAATCGAAAGCTTCCGAAATATTATCGACTGAAAAATTTAAAGTCATTGCATACATAAATTTGCTTATTGAGCGAATATTTCTAACCAAATTTACATGGTTAGAAAGAGACAAAAAAACTAGCATTGGTTTCAATGCTTACTACATCTAGTGCACATTAATGTAGTGCAGATGTTTTATGTATTAATTTGATAACAGTGGTAGATGTTTTGAAAAAAAAGGTTTCTAACTTGACAACACTGTTTGCGGCCAAACAAGCCGCCATCTTGTTCGAGTAAGAAAAGTAATTTTTACAAACGTCGATGAACATTTTCTTAATGAAAGTTTTCGTTACTACGGCTATTTCTTAAAATAAATACGGAAATACTAAAAAGGATGCAAACCTAAAACTGTAATTAACGGATGATACTCTGTAAAATCAAATGAAATATATTTCATAATCTACATTGCATACTGAAAAATTATGTTACGTCTAGCAAAAAAAAAAAAAAAAAAAAAAAAAAAATATATATATATATATATACACCAGAAATATTGAAGTGTAATATTAAAACAATATGTTATAATTTCTAGCGTGTTGAACATACTGTCATCAACTATCGATCACGCAAGTTGGCCGTTAGCTTTTGCTAGAAGGCCAATGTAAACAACAAAATTAATATATTCTGTAGTATGGATGCGAATTTGTCTTTCACCATATTTAGATTACAAGCAAGTGTTCATATTTTCTCTTTCGGTTCTCAGTACTTTCATTTGTGCGAGATAATTACATATTTCGTATTCTTATATTAGTATTTCTAAAAATAATTTAAAAGAGCGAATTATTCTAGTGACACGCCGATAAATTAATTTTTTCAGAAGATAAAGTAAAACAATCAAATTTATATTAATGACCTCGCGTTTTGCTTATAAATATGAGCAATTATTTCATTTTAATATGATAGAAAAACGCATTTCTTTCTTTTTAAATATACAGTGAGCTTATACGCGATACACGGAAATCACTTTTCCGCACCAGTTTTTTTATAAGATAATTTTCGGCTTCTTAAATCGCAGAATTTATAAATCGAATTTTACTTTTTTAAAATAGTGGTGTGAAAAAGTAATTACATTACTGAGCATCGCGTATAAGTGAGAGATCACTGTATATATATTAAGGTGTATTGAAAAAATCCAAATTTCTTAGATCTTTTTGCAGTAGTCCGGAAAAGTTGTGAACCTCCTTTATTAAAAAGTGCGCGAAATCTTAAAACTGTGGGTTGATATCTTCTGTCGCCTCAGTGGGCCGAAAGTTCCAAAAATGATTAAAATACAAAAATTAATAAATAATCACAGATTTCGCTCATCGGTTTGGGGTAGTGCTTACAAGTTACTGTTTTGTAACAACAACAATCATAGAAAATTTTAGAATTATAGGCTAATATCTTCTGTCGCATCATCGGCATCGAATTTTTGAAATTTTGATGCAGTTTGGCAGTTTTCTGCATAACTGTTTACTGCTTGCACAATGCACAATCGAGACAGACTGGGTTTGTCGATTTTCCAAAATAGTGGAACACCTTTATTTTCACGCCGAGAAACAACAACAACAGCCATACAAAACTTTAGAATTATACGTTAATATCTTCTGCCGCTTCATCGACACCAAATTTTGGAAAATGAAGGCAAAATTTTAAATAAATACACGTCACACTTACCTCATTTTAATGCGAACGCAAACTTTATTTTACCTTTCGAACATACAAATGACAAAATCATTACTACTTGTAATCATTTTTGGTCTCAAATTTTGACATGTGTTTTCTGGATTCTAGTGTCGCTCTAATAAATCTTTCCCTGTTCTGCATCCCAACTGTTTTTCCGGAGGCTGCAGTGACTAGTTTCACAATCCGCTCAACCGCTTGTGTGTGTGAAGCAAATTTAATAAAGTCCCAGCAATACATTGGCATACAGCCCTGTATCATCTTCAGAAATTCTTGAGAACTGATCTCTCTGAGAATAGGAGGCGATATCACATAGCTTGCCAGTCAATGAGATCTACATAGTCTGTAGCTCCAAAGTGAACAACAGGAATAACGAATTTGCGAACACATTTTCCGTCTGGGCTAATTTCTCTTGCCTTGATAATCCGCCGAGCTCCAAGGGTCCTAATATGGCACCTATCATCTGTTAACATGGCCAAAAGTATGTTTACTTGAGCCGCAAAGTAAGCGTTGCGAGAAATAACTGGGTTGATTATGTCACAATACTTTTTTGGCAATTACCGAAATGAGCTGATGAAATGCCACAGGTGTCTAGCACCATTCTTTATGGAATGACGAATCTTAATTCGGAACCATGAGTGTGCGTCGACTCTTAGAATAAATACAACCAATCTTAGCATCTCATTTGATGGGTCTGATGTAGATATATAAAACCTCAGTTTTCGATTGAAAGTTGTTCGCCAGCGGGACAAATTCAACGTTCCCGGTTCCCGGATAGCTAGATCTGAACAACAAATGCCAGAACTAATGGTGGTACAAATATCTAATAAGTATTTTTGATCCGAACTGATGGTGGTAGGATCAATGTCTGGCAACTTGCATTCAATACTATTAAAAGCAACAATTGAAAGCTTTCCGCATGTTTTGAGGTTTCGTCCAATGTCTCCGGTGTAAGATGTGGTGCCAGATGACTTGCCGTCTATGGACTCAAACAGGTCTCATAATGGCAACTCATTGAAATGAAGTAAGCAGATAATCCATTGGATTGGCCTCTGAAATTTCAATTCAAGCCTGCTAAGTACGCCATTAGACACTCCTGTGTTCACTACAGTGCCGTCACACTCGAGAACAATATGGTTGCTAAAATCATCCAATAAAGCACTTGTTACGCATTCGTAAATGCTATTAGATATATCAAGACTAGATCCGCTTTCAAGTGTAACATGTCCCATATACGTAGAACCAGGCTCCGATACAATACAGCAATGCGCTTCTAGAAGTGTTCTTTAGAACTGCTTGTCCTCGAGTGTTTCTGATGTTAAGGTTTTGTCAAGTCGTCCATCAAAATAAAGGCCAGATAGAGTGGAACGATTTTCATTTGATTTTGAGACCAATTTCTTGTAAATTCTCGATTTTTCCCTCCATATTTTATGCAATGCTCTGGAAAGAGCACCACTCTAAATGTTAAATTGAGTCTAAATGCTCTGGATATAAGTAACAATGTAAAGTTGTCTTCAAATTAATTATCGCAGATAGTTCTCTGATTAGATACGTCAAAGGAAACTTTACAAAATTAGTGGTGTCCAGCGCATATGGGCCCCCCACCCTTGCTACGCCACTGGCCGTTGATGATTACGTGTGCAGTAGTAGTTCAGAAAAAGCGATACAAATAATTTCAAGCATAGCGATGCAACACGTTAGACGTAATCGTCTGATGCTAATTACATCGAAATATTGAAATTGACTGCAATTTATTGATAGAGAACAAGTTGAGGAATCGGAGAAATCTGCAAGCTCTGTGTGCCCCCATAGTTAGTGAGCGATATATGTAGATACACATGTAGAATTAGAGATAAAGATAGATATATGAAGTTGTTGGTGCACTTATACACTTGTTGATATTTTTTAAGGTGGATATTTTTAGAGTGCCAGGCATTGATTTTTAGCGAATGATTTCCTCACGTCACGTTTCACCGCAACGGTCCATAGCTATTTTTTATTATTAACAGTACCCTCTACTTCAGTGATGTTTTGTAACTAACTGAAGAAGGAGGTATCTTCTAGACAGACGAAACAGGAGCCCTTGGCTTCCGTGTACGCATGTATTTTTGATACACTTGGTTTGGGTGTATAATATCTTTTTACTATGGGTCTGTTACCTTTCCCAAAGGATGAGGTGCTCATTAAAATGTTAAGATTTAATCTAAAGATTAGTTTTTTAAAATTCCCAAAAAGTAAAATTATGTGCTACATAATCTCAAGATATGTTATAAAAGAAAATTATTTAAAAAAACAAAACAATGATTGATATGAGATTTAATTAAAATATGTAAATTTAAAAAGACAACAGTTTGTAATAATGTTAATAAATATGAAATTAAAAAAATTAAAGAAATAGGATATGAGAGATCACAGTAAAAGGATTATGTTAAATGTGTTATGTTAATATGTATGTGGGATTATGATAACCAATATGTAGTTTCAATACAACAGGAGATTCTTCAAATATAATATAAACAAAAAGGTTTAATAAAATAACAGCACATACAACTGAAGATTCAAATACAAATATCAAACAGTATTATTATTTATGAACGTACCAACTTCCGTATTTTAATATAAACATTTGCAAGCATTGCGTCCAAAATCCATCCACTGCTATGGCTCAAATATATGGAACAACCGCTCGTGCAGGCGAGCGTTTCTTGGTATTGCGTGATCATCGCTTTTATCCCTGCTCGTGAAAAGTAATAATTCATTGAGTTCATATTATTGTTGCTGTTACTTCTAATAATTCCCACATGTATAATGTAATAAATGTAGTAATTAATGTTAATTAATGCATCTGAATCATGTTTTCCTCATTTCTAATTATTTTGGGGTTGCAATATCAGCTGGTATACGTCTGTGTTTGATTTGTAGCAATTGAGATAGGAATTTCACTAATTAATTTAATGGCTTTTAATCTGAGAGTTTCACTAAATAATCACAACGCGAAATTTATTTTCATTAACTTATATTTTTCCTTATGTTAAATTTCTATTACAGTAATCCCTTAACATTCGCGAGGGTTGCGTTCCAGAGAAACCTCGCGAATGTCAAATCCGCGAATGTTAAGTCTATCTCTCTTTACTAAAAAGGGAGTTACATTCTATGAAATTTTAATTAGAGTGGCACAGCATTTAAAAAGACTATATATATATTAATAATACGTTATTCCTAACATACGTATATGTAGAAGTTAAATGTACGCACTTATTCATAAACATGACATTTATTTACGGAAGATAATTCAAATTAACTGACTAGAGAAGCAGTTACCGCTAAAAAAATCATATGTTTTTGTATAAATTAGTTTCGACTCTCTCCATTCACAAAGAGATGATAATGTATTAGTGGGTCGTTATGCGATACAATATTAAAATTACGAATTATATTATACGAATTATTATATTAAAATTATTTCCATCTAAGAGTAATTTCAGCTGTATCTCTACGACAACTTGAGCATGTTAAATTAATACTAGATTAAAAATGCCGTTACCACTTCTAATATCACCATTGCATCGAATATTCTGCTAATTTACTTTTCTACAATACTCGCTCCTTTTTCAGTTGCCAACAGAAAATTGACTTGAAAATAGATACTAAGAAAACGCAGGGACAATAATCTTAAACCACTAAAAATTCTGTAAAAGATAATTAAAAAAAAATCGCGAATTATCAAATCAGATTCTCGCGAATGTTAAGTTTTCCCGCATTTCCATGTTCGCGAATAATCAAAACTCGCGAATGTTAAAACCGCGAATGTTGAGGGATTACTGTATATAACATGTTTAGTTTTGACCAAGGCTCCCATGATCATGATTTATTAAGCAGATAGATGAAATTAGCCAAAACGGTAGGTAGGAAGGAAATGCATCCCCCTCCCATGTTAGATGTCTGGGAATACTGTCTAATAGCTTAGATTTTTAAATAATGCTTAGATCTTTCAAGCACACTTATTGCTGCAGAAGACACTGTTTCTTGACATTTTCTACAGAAATTTTGAGATCTTTCCACCATATTTCATAGGTATTTTCCTTATACTGATGCATATGGATATCCTTATACTGTCCTTTCCGTATCTGAAATGCTTCAACACACTTAGATAGGTGATAGTACTCATGAAGACGAACAAAAATGCACTGGAACATGGGGTTGCCAATGACGTTTAAGGGATGAGAATCGAGAACATGAGTCTGGAAATGGACAAACTGAGACAAGAAAGAAACACTCCAGAAAATTTTTATTGCACAGAATAGATACAACTCAACTCGTGAAATCCAGAGAAAACAAATATTTTACAACAACTGTTCAAAGTGTGCTTTTCCTACTAAAAGTACATACAACAGTTTTTCGCAATGATACTACCTACCATCGTTGGCGGTTCATGTACTTACAACGCTTTCTTGCTGCAAAGTTACGTTTATTGGTCTTTTCTAAAAGGATGGAAAATTTGCATACGTGGATTCCTGCTCACAGATTTGTTTGGCTTTCTTCCACGTTTTTGTTATCTCTTTCTGACCGGATATGCACAAAGTGAAAGGAAAACCAACTTCATGCTACTGCCCAGTTCTGCAGAAAAGCAGCATGCGATATTTCGATTTTTTTTTCTTTTTTTTGCGATTTTCACCCTTTAAACGTCATTTTCGACACCATGTTTCATTGTATTTTTTTTTTTTTCGTCTTGATGAGTACTATCATCCCTCTAAGTTTGTTGAAGCATTTCAGATACACACTGTATATGTTTGACCCATGTTTGTAAAATACATACTGGATTAGTTTATAGGCATTGTTCTAGAATTAGACCAGATATCAAAATTACCCAGTATACTAAAAATTACAATTGTATACTAAAGACTGCCATTTTCTTGTAAACAAAAGTAATGTAAATATAGCTGGTTTAGAAAACTGTAGATGAAATTGTTTTGTAACAACGTGCTTTTGAAGTTGATGCTTCCAATCATGAAGTCACTGTAATTCCATTTAAAACTAATTTTGCAGGAAGTAAACTTATTTCTAAAACATTTTCACGCTAAAACAATGCAAAACAATGTGATGAAACAATGCACACAGCCAAGCTGCGTACAATCTTTGGAATATCCAAGAAGTCTGGAATCAGTATTTCTGGGTAAAAAAAAATTCTATTTTATATTAAAATGGCGGAATCTGTAATCATCTCATTTAGTTGAATATTTTGAAAGTTCCAATAACTTTCTATTTTCCTTGAAAATTTTGTTACAATTAAATAAAACAAAAAAGGCAACTTAAAAATTTTCGTTAAGGTATACGCACCCTGCCTAAGCTAAAAATTCAATATTAAAAATAGGTTTTATGACATAGAATTAAACTTATACACAAACTACCCCACTATGCTTATTACCTGTTACCCATTACCCCGACACGTGATATATCTAATCTCCCTATTATAATGTTTAATTTTTTTAAACAGTACAGAACATAAAATATTTGGTAGTATTATTACATATTTGTTTATGTATTCTAAATTTATATAAATTTTATTATGAGATTTCAATAAACAAATCAGTCATATTAATATATTATCTTGTATTTCTTGCCAAAAACATGCAAAACATTATTCAAAATGTACTATATAGAAATATCAAAATTCATTATGTATTATATTAGTATATCAATTCCATCAGGTACTAGCATATACATGTGCAACACTTGGTTAGCAGTCTTTTCACTTTAAAACATGTATTTTTTTTCTGCTGTTGTTTTTTTTGGTTTTTAAGAAAACTTTTAATACTGTCTTTAAAAACATACATTTTCAGAATTCAATTAAAAAACACCGTTTAGTTACTTTTAGTTTAGAATTGGTATTTTAATATAATATATAATTATAATACAGGCATTCAGGAAACAAGATATTTTGTTTATCTACTATTATATTTGTCTATCGAAAAAATATCAAAATGCATTTTAACAACTTGAATTCACGTTTAACCTTTTAACCGGGGAATAAACTTTTGTTCAACAGATATACCTGATTACCAATACGGCAAACTTCCACCAGCAAAAAATAATAGAATTTTTTTGCTTATTCATGGCAGTAATTTTGCATCAATAGGCTGTCTTAATAAGATGAAAATTTCGATTAAAATTTTACTGGTGGCAGTAAAGCGTTCAAAATATTACGGTAGTAGTTCGTGCATGACGAAGTATTTCGTCATACCACCGCCCACTGAATACTAGGCCTGAGCGCTGACACAAAAATTGATGGAGTCGTAGACGGGCATATTTCAGCGTGTGTACGGTCCCATGAAATTCAATACCAATATTTTCTAAAATTTTTCTCCGCCATATTTTTCTGTGATTCAATAAGTCAAAGAAAACTTTTAGAAAATACTGGGGTGTAAAATTAGGGGACCGTACAAAGGTTTTACAAAATCGGCCCACGAGCGCTGCCATCACTCAGGCCTAGTATTCAGGGGCGGTGGTCATATCCAGTTAACAGGTTAATTCATAGATGCCAACCTCACATTAATATTCTGTAATATGCGGGTTAATTTGACCCAGTTTAAGAACGCTTCAAAACAGAAAAATTATTGAATGAATCTTTATTTGTTCAATTTCAGGTTTCTACGTGTAATTTATTTAATTTCATTTCTTAAAAAATTTCTGGTGCGTAACGTGATAACCTGGGTCAAATTAACTCTCATATTAGGAATATTAATGAGAGGTTGGCACCTATGAGCTAATTTACAGCAAACCAAATTAACTCTATAGGAGTTTTTTTTCCGTTTCGGAATTCATGTTTGTGATAAAATCCATTTTTAATCAACAATTTTTCTAATTTCTAATAAATGAAAAAAAAAAATATATTTTGTGCTAATTTTAGAAAGGTTATTTTCCTGTAACAGGTTAATTTTACTAAATACGGGGTACACGTAGTTCCTACTTTTGTGTACCAGTACTTTCGAAATTAATCCTAGACTTATTTAATCGCCGAATATTTGTCATTAAATAAGAAAAAAATTACTATTCAGAAATAATTGTACATAAAATTACGAACCTTGCAAGCCTTGTATATTGTTATGAAATAATATCATTTAAATTTATCATCGTATTTCTTTAATTAATTAAAAGTAATTATTTAATCATATGTAATATGTCGCACTCTTAAAATGATAAACTGAAATAGAAATGTTTAGTCCATAGAAAGTTCTCAAACTTCTACACAAAAAAATCAATAATTTTTCATACACTACATTATATAGTTATATTCTATAGAGAGGGTAAAAGTAGAAAAAACTGGTATTAAAAAAACTACCATTTTGGCAGACCTGCCAAGTCTCGGGCTTTTTGGGTACCAGTAATGTAGTACAGAAAATGTTGTTTTATTTAATCAGAGCATTTTGCGATTTAATCGAACAACATTTTCTGTAAAAAATTACTGGTGTGCAAAAATCCGGAGACTTGGCAACTCTACATTTGGGAAATGCGTAACATACATAATCGAATTGAAATTATAATTTAATTTGAATGTTTAAAAAAAAAATTAAATGTTGAAAATATCTATTTTTTGTCTTATTTTACGATTGCTGGCTTAAATTATTCCTACTGCTACAACAGTTTTTTTTCTGTTAATCCTTATGTAAAGCTATATATTTTTTATACCTCTATTTTTTTTAATGTTGCTTCATGTGTTTTTTTCTTTTTTTCTTTTGATGTTTAAATATTTTTTTTTCATTTAATTGTGTGAAATTAAACACAAAAAAAGGAGAAAGTTTTTTTTTTTTTTTTTTTTTTTTTTTTTTTTTTTTTTTTTTTTTTATAAAGGTTTGTATTTATATATTTTATTCTTTCAGTATAGCATCATTAACAAAAACTTTTGACTTCAAGGATTATGTTGTCACACAAAATTCCATGCATGAGTGTAAATGAGAGAGAATTGTAATGCAAAAATCTCGGGAAAAAAGTTTTAAAACAAAAGAAATCTAAATGTGCTTTTAAATCTGTTATTTTGAACCATTAAATGTGCAGTCAGAAATGGAGTGATTAATGTTTTTGGAAATATTATCCTGATAAATGTAAAAAAAAAAAAAAAAAAAAAAAAAAAAAAAAAAAAAAAAAAGAAAAAGAAAAAAATCAACGATTGTTTTTTAAATTTTGCATTGCTGTTCGCATTTTCGATGTTAGATTAAACGATTTAGCACAGTAAAACACTTCATATTCATTCTTATTAGAAAAATATAGTTTATGCTATAAAGATATTTTTAGCTTTTTTAGAAATAAAAAAAAAGTAATTTTGCATCATTGGTTTAATGTAAATATGTAAATGTCATATTAAAAAATATTTTATTGTATTTGTGAATATTTTTTGAAATACATCAATATGCAATCTAATACAGAATGTATACAAATGTCAGTTCAAAGTTAATGCAAGAACAAAAAAATATTTTTTCTTCACATAAAGCACTTGAAAAAGGAATGTTTAATTTTTTATATGCGTTCATCTATGCATGGATAGTTCAGAAGCCAATTATTGTAAGTTACGTTACAAAATACAGTTAGGTAATTTACAAAAAATGAGTTTTGCATTGCAAGATGGTTAGCTTACCGAAAACTTACCGTTACCACTTGAATAGGTCGATTTTATTACATGTAGTAGGAGCAATAATCGTTTTTTAAATCATTTTATTTTTTATTTAAATCAACTTTATGAAGAAATCTGGATAATTAAAATTAACTTTATCATGTAGAATGTTTTTCTAATCGTTACATTAATCAGGGTTCGTACGGCTCATGGAATTTTGAGACCAGGAAATTCTTCGGTACCAGTATTTTCTTACAGAAAATCTTTCCTTAAAAGAAGGTGAAGTTTCGCAAGTTTAACCTAGATTTCTTTTTCAATAAAAAAATACTGGTAACACTCCTGGAAAATTCGCTAATCCGTACGAACCCTGATTAATAAATGAAACACTTTCGAACACAGGGTTTTTTTCTCAGTTGACTTTCTCGAATTTAAAATATCTCAATTCCAGTTTTTGTTTAAAGAAGCTGTTTGGCTTTTGAACGATCCATTTTTAAGGGGTCAGGTAGGTACCGTTTGAACTCACAAAATACTTGAAAAAAGGACCTCTATAAGAATTACAGTAAATCCGTAGCTAATTGACTTTGAATTATAACATTTGAGACACGTATTAATAAAGGTTTATTGTATCTATTAAAATTCTCAAAAAATGTATACACTCATATAAAGCTTTTTAATTTAGATAAAAATATAATACATTTTTTTCGAAAGAATTATTCTTGCATGCATTGAGCGCATGATTTTTCACATTTGAATGGCGAAAAACAGCCAAAACTTTTTTTAATGAGTACAAATATAATGTGTTCTAAAAATGACCTACGATGAAAAAAAATAAAATGTGTAGATCCTGATAAAGACATTTTTTTAGAGAAATCCGAAATATCGAATTTTTATTAATGCAAAAGTAGTCATGAACTCTAAGCTTGTAATTTGAGAAACGTAATAATAGGCCATTGTGTGCACCTGTAGGGTTAATACATTGAATCAAAATTTCATGAAATTCTAACCAACCATTTTTCAGAAATCGTGCGCGCAATCAGGGCCCCACTAGCAAGTTTTTGTGCCCAGGGCACTTTCAATTTTTCGTGCCCCCTTAGATTGGTAGATTTACTGATACTGGTTTTTTTTACATATTGCACGCTTATTCGAAAAGTGTCAACTCCAAAAATTACATTTTCCAGAAAATTAAAAAACAATTCCAGTAATAAAAATATTTTTTCTATTATATACTGAAATGTACTTTTAAGTACAGATTGAGATATATTTTTGTCATTTTATCTTATTAATATCTGAAATATCACATTTTTTTCAGTTGTGTCACTTTTCGAATAAATGTGCAATATGATAAAATTGAATGACTTGATAAATACAGTACACCAATTACTAGAAAATAATGTTAAGAAGGCTATTTATTAATGATGTTATTGACATTAAATGAGAAAACCAAACGGATACTGAGTGCAAACAAAAGTCCTAAAAGAAATAAAAACGTTGGCACAATTATGATTGTCTTTAAATGGAAATTTAGATGAAATTATGAAAATTTTCGTCCCCTTCAGAAATTTTGTGTCCAGGGTATGGGCCCCGGATGCCCGTGCGATAGTCAGGGCCTGCGCGCAATGACCAAATTTCGCCGTTTTGAGAAAATTGACTTAAAGATCTAACTTACACTTGATCATAAAGAAAGTGCTCAAACTGTTTTAGACATAACTCCCCTTCTAAAGGGAATTTTTGCATGGGGCTTATTTTAAAATGTTCAGGGTGTAAAGAAAAATGAGGAAACACTAAAATAACTACTGAACTGATGAAATTATAATTTTGGACAAGTGTCTAACTTTAATATAACGACTATAGGTTATCCAGGGATACGATTTCTCCGCTTTTTTGCATACCAGTATAATCTTAGAGAAAACGTTGTTCTCTTAATTCACAGAACGTTCCGATTAAATAAAAAAACATGTTCTGTAAGATTGTACTGGTATGCAAAAAAGCGGAGAGAACGCCTCCCTGACGTTATCATATGTGAGGGACTTCGACGCCCTCTAGTGTAGAAGTGTGGAAGTTGCCGACTCCATTTCGAAAACTATGATAGATAGCGAAAGAATGTGTAGACCGTCTCAAATTTAATATGAAATCACGTCTTGCAAGGAGAAATAACTTTATTAGAAGTACAGTAATGTTAATTTTTAGATATATAATAATCGATTTAAATACGCTTCTAATCGCGGGGAGACGTATGATAGTACAAAAGCAAATGCACATTTATTGATAAAATAACACATGTAAGCTAGGTACTATTTACATTAACATAGAAAAATCTATTCAAATAGGCTAAATGCATCCACCATCGTGACACATTGGACATACCATCGGGGTACTGCTGACGATGTTGGTATCATTGTTCTTACTTAATTTGATTTTTTTTGTTATAATGTACTGTACTTTTGCTTACATGCGTTATTTTGTTTAAAATGTTTATTTTCTTTATAATGTTCTTTATAATCCCTCACAGAGGTCAAAGTCGACAAGGGATTTTAGTTTATAAATAGTAACCTCTATTATTCCAGTCTAATCGTCATTAAATATTTATTCATCAGTCTTAATATTTTCCACTGCGATTATTTTCATCTACACTAAAAACTCGTCCGCGGATATACATAAAACTTTGTTTTCTCTACACAACGTTAGAGAAAAATACATCACTCAATTCAGAGAGCTCTGTTGGGCATTTTACTGACGAAATTTGAATTACGATGGCTCTAATGATAGTATTATTAGAGCCATCGTAATTCAAATTTCGTCAGTAAAATGCCCAACAGAGCTCTCTGAATTGAGTGATGTATTTTTCTCTAACCTTGTATAGAGAAAACAATGTTTTATTTATAGAATATAATTTTTTACTACATAATTATATTAAATCACTTAAATTTAAAAGATATATCTGCTTATGATAGAAATTTATTATTGCATATTATGTCAAGCAATATACTTTACACACCCCTTGTTTTCAACTCATTAAAGGGAAAAAAGTCAATAATTTACTTGCAGAAATACAATTTTTAATACGGTTGAGTTAACACGAAGATAGGAATAAACACAATTTAGTATAACAAGTGTCTGAACACTTCATTAGCTAAAATGCATTATATACAACAAATGAATAACTTCTTCTTAGTGCAATAAATCTGTTATCTCACACTTTATCAGATTTATCTTATCCGTTAAATTATCAAATATAACTAATGAATCGTGCAAAGTACGCTTTTCTAAAGGTGTTTAGTTTTGAAATAAGTTGAATCAGTAGTAAAATGAAAGATTTTGTACTTTGTGAATTACCCAAATTGATTATTCTAAGAATGACATCTTTAGGATGGTACTTCTTTGTGAAAAATTAACTTGTAAATAATTATTATATTTGAAATAAGCTCTTAAGGGGTAAGTTTAATAAAGATTTATTTCAAGAAAACAAGTAACGTAAAATAAACAATAATGATGAGATAAAAACCAATAATTTACATGCAAGAATTTATTCTTAATTAAGGATTCATTACAAACAAATATAAAATAAAAATGGGGATGAACAATGAGTACGAGACATATAATGTAGAGTCTACAAGTTGCAAGTGAAATAACTAGGGATGCAGTCGCAAGATGGCGGATGTTGTTGGTTTACATCAGATCAACAGGGTATGATTACCGTTTGGGCAAATTCACAGCAGTAAATTTAAATACAATTTTTTACCTTTTTAAAACGCTTTATTCACGCAAAATGTTTGTCATAAGTGAGATAACTATTTCTACTCGTTTTTACTGGTGGAAGTTTGCCCTGGCTATATTATAACCTCTTTCACTGACAATGAGTGTAGGATATTTAATGTAGTCACAGTATGCTAAAACCATTTGGCGTGACAACCATCGGAAAAAATTTCCGCCAGAAAAAACAAATAGATATTTTTGCCTTAATTGAGACAGAAATTATACATGAATAAGGCAATTAAACAAGCATAACATTTCTATTCAAATTTACTTGTGGAAGTTTTCTTTGTCAGTAATCAGCCGGTTACAGTTGAAGCTTTGCAATTTTAAGGATATGTCAATTCATCTTTATTCATAATTCCATCAGGATAATATAATTTATTATAACAAATGTAGGGTTACCACTAATCCCCTTTTTTATACCAATATTTCTGAAGATAATTCGTGGCGCATTTTTACGACAGTTGGAAAAAAAAATTAGATGTTGCTTTCTACAAAAGAGCAAAGAAAAGAAAATCGAAAGGAATCGTGCAAGAGCAAAGAAAAAAAAATCGAAAAGAATCCTGCAAGAGCAAAGAAAAGAAAATCGAAAAAGAAGAAGAGAAAAAGAATTCAAACCAGCTAAGGTGCTTTGGAAGTGTCTCAAAACTTTTTTCAATATACTTTAAAGAGCAATTGAATAACTTATATGTATTAAAATAAATATATTTTCTCACACTTTTTCAGATTTCCGTTATTCATTAAATCATCAAATATAAGTAATAAATTGTAATAAGGGCGCTTTTGAAATGTGGTTTCGGTTCTCGTTAGACTGTATCAGTAGTGAAATAAATCATTTTCTATATTATATATAAAAGGGATTTATTATACCAAGCATGATACAAGGTGCGTACAATTTTACAAAAAATTTTAATAGCCATTTTTTGCGTTATTTAACCACAGAAAAATATTAGAAGTTATGCAATTTAATAAGACGATTACAACTTCTGCTGTTTATATATTAAATAGTAAAATTCTTAATTTAAAAAGTTGTACCAAACACCTTTGAAAATCCAAGAACTGTACTTACCTTGATTATATCTTTTGCACATTAATCTTTGATGAAAAATCATTTTTTACTCAATTATTACTTTTGAAGAACTGCTTTTGAATTAATTGTCATGAAAACCAGTTTCATATGTAAAATGAAAATAAAATTAATAATATTGCAAAACATTCCTACCAAACTTTATTTGTACACGTTTACATTTATACCAGATTAATTTTAACACAATAATTCAAATTGGTAAATAAATCTTATGAGTTGTAATTTTATAACTGGGCAAAAATGTCTGAACCAGGATTCGAACCAGGGACTTCTTGGCTGAAGCTTCTAAAGCTGTACCAACTGAGCCATACCGGACAAATGTGGACGACCTAATTCACTCAGCTAACCTTACTGATCATAACAACTGGTCTGATAGCTGAATAAAACAAAAATATATTTTCTCCCAGTTGGAAAATTACGACGTGTAGGATATATTTACCAATTTTAATAATTTTGTTAAAATTAATCTAGCGTAATTATTTATAGAGCTTTTACTAGAGTTCCATTACCTGAGATTTATTCTGTTGAGCTGATTAAGATATCAGAGCAGATGCTATGATCAAGTAACTTAGATCCCTGAATGAGGTCCCCGAGATTTATTCGGGATAGCTCAGTTGGTAAAGCATTGATAGCTTCAGCCAAGAGGTCCTCGCTTTGAATGTTGGCAGTTCAGTTTGGATCCCCATCGCGCAAGAAATTTCAACAGAAAGGTTTGTCGGTCCATGCGTTAAGCTGGTAAGATCTGCTCACAAGCGAAAGTTTATACATATAGTACCGTAACACCTTTTGTAGAATTCTGTTAACAGCGACACAATGTTGATCAAGAGTTTCAGCAATACGCCGAACAAACGTGACATTCTGTTTTCATCCACTTCATTCGCTACATTCTCCACTACCAGCGCTGCAACAGGCTCTTGGTTGAACGAACAATTTCCATGTTGCTTCAAATTTTGTAATTATGTTTTTTAGTCCTTGGCTAATGCATGGACCTTTTCATAATCACTTCTAAGAGCGAAATTTTATCAAATACTCAGTATCAGACTCACAATTTTGGTAAAACAAATTCAGAAATAAAGCACGTTCCTATATAGTGAAAGCAGCTAGAAAACGGTTGCACTGTTTTGTAAAAAAAATGATGAATTGTACACAATTTCTACATAAAACGTCAAAATATTTAAATATTTTAAATTTATAAACTTTTTGTGCAAATTATATGCATTTGTATACATACAAAAAAGTACATATTCTATGTTTTCAAAAACTGCGCACTTTTTTTTTGCACGAAACGTACATATTCTATGTTTCCAAAAACTGCGCACACTTTTTCTATAAAATAAGTACATATTCTATGTTTGAAATATTGTACGTTTATAAGCATAAAAAATTCTGTCTATTTAAATTTTGCAGGATATAAAAATTAACATTCATGGAGGTATTTATGAGCAGCAAGTTCCTCCCATCCTAAACGTAAAATTCTTAGTTCCTTAGTATCCTTCTCTTAGTTCATGTGTGTTTAATTATTTTAAGTTACTCGAAAAAAAAACTACACAATGTCTTTTAAAATGTGTACGTGTTTTTTGGTACTTGATTTTGCATTAGACTGATCTGAAGTAAAAAAAAATAGTTGTGTGTATTAAAATAATTTAAACTGATTACTGTAAAAACGCCATCATTTAAACACTAACCGTCGATAATCCTTTGTGATAAATGATTTTCAGAATTTTTATTTTCTAAGAACTGTTTTAAAAGTATTTTTCATAAACATTTGTTTCAATAAAGCTGAATAATAAACCCTTTTTCTCACACTTTATAAAATATACGTTAAACATTTAAAATTACATAAATTAAACATTGAATAATGTAAAAAATTCAAGAATTTACATGGTAAACTTTATTTTTATATACGACTGTGTTCGCAGAAAAACACGGAATAAGATAATTTATCATAATAAAATACTCAACATACTACAGAAGGATAATTTCAAAGGGCAATAAAACTATATTTACAAAAATTACCAATTTACCTCTCGTCCATTAAATTATTAATTGCAACTAATGAATCGTCTAGAAAGGCTTATCAAAACGTGTTTTATATTACACTAAAGTTGGGCTCATACATTTGTACTACAGATTCTAACAGAATTTTTCCGCTTATTTAATTCCAGGAAAATATCCTAAATTCTATAATTGAATGATGTGGTTTCATTTAATGCCTGAGTGGAAGAGATCGGTGCGGCAGAACCAGACCGTGGATCTTTAACGTCCCACCCGGGATGTTCCCGGCGCTCGAGGATTCGTATGGGTTGCAGTCCAGTCTCCGACGGGCAGGGAAGGCCCACGCCGAGACCACCAATGCATCGCCGACACGGCCCCGGACAACATATATTGGTGCTCAAAAAAAAAAAAAAGAACAGACTACGCCAGAGGCCGACACTGCCAAGACAAGCCTGAACGCGACACTGGGCAGACAAAGAATAAAAGAAAATATTTACAATAAAAAATACCATAACCGCTGGAGCCAGCGCTCCTACGCACCAGGCAGAGTATGGTTTGAAGACTGATGTCTTAGTGTTGAAATGTGAAAAGCAGTCCTTGGCACACCTGTGCCAATTACACAGTTCATAGCCAAGGCGGCTCCAGGAGTTGTAGATGTGGAAGATACTTTATACATAACATATATGTAGAAATTGAGTGTACAGACATATTCATAAACTAGCTGTTACCCGTGACTTCGTTCACGTAACTTTAAAAGAAAAATAAATGTACTAATCAAGCAAAATATTTTACTCCCGATAATTAAAAACGTAAATAATTAACTAACTCTTTATCACATCTCATAGAAGAAAATACGATATTTCTTTGTTATAGGGGCCTTGACATAAATCAGTTTAAAAAAAGGTAAAATTTTGTGCCAAATAACTGCGAAAAAGAAACTGCAACCAATGGAAAAAGGACGGCCAAATAATATCGTGTAAATCGACGAATTGGGTAAAAAGAAATGTCAGTTTTACTTGATAAACCATTTTACTTTTAACGACTTTGAGAAACGTTTTAACAGCCATCATTTAAAAATAATTCATTGGAAATAGTATATGCTTTTTCTTTAAATTCAATTCTTATGAATAGGGAGGAATAATTCTACACCTATATGCAAGGAGCTTCAATTGCAAAGCTTTTTGCAACCCAAAATAATATGTAAACATTACTGTTGCATGTAATTTTAATTGCAAATTAACATTCTTACGGTTCAAATTAAAATTAATTTGGGTGCAAATTACATGTAAATGTTACGTTTGCATGTAATTTGGGGTTGCAAAAAGCTTTGCAATTGCAAGTGTTACGTTTGCATGTAACAGCAAATTTGTGTCCTTGGTTTAATCTATAGCTGAAACAAATCTTGATTTCTTGACAATATGCTGACAGGCGATTTTCGCTCTGCAGAATAAATTGATTCATAAAGTTTGAATATGTCGAAATATGTTTTTATTTTTCGGAAATTTTACTGTAACAGACCTGCCAAGTCTCCGGCTTTTTGGATACCAGTATTTTAGTACAGAAAATGTTGTTTTATTGAATTCTAGCATTCTGTGATTTGAAAGAACAACATTTTTCTCTAAAGAATTACTGGTGTGCAAAAAGCCGGAGACTTAGCAACTCTGCTGTAATCAATATTTTTTTTCACCAACTATTCAAATTGAAAATAAAATATTTTTTTTCAGTTTTAATGAGAAAATGTCATAAAAATATATTAATTCGTTTTATTTCTCCTTTTTTATCCACAAAAATGGAGTAATTTAAGTATCATTTTTAGAGAAATTTCGTTAAAATTTACAAAAAAAATATTAATATCTCGGAATCTAATTCAAAATTTTAAATTCTCAGAGTTTATATGACATCCTCGAATCAATGATAACCGGTGTTAAGTAAATCGCGTTGCATTAAGAGGAGTAGTTGCGAAATACACACAGTCAGATTTTAACTTAATAGACTTGTGTTCAATTTTCTTTTCCTATTAATCTTATTGATGCTTGTATTATTAATCACAGAGTTCAGAGAATAAATAGAGATGAAATGTTCATGTTCGACGTGATGCTGAAAATGCAACCCTACAGTCGGCCCAAACAACTGGTGGCTTGCTTTGAAAACCTCTCCCCGTCCAATGAATTAAATCATTGTTCCACGTGCAGCTTCCCTCCATCGAGTGAAGTCAGCCCTTGGGCCTATTTGAGCGATAACCGGCTTCATATTGCAAGTCGATTTTACGGTTCATTACCTCTCTATTCTTTCACTGTACTCAGTGATTATGAATGTATGAAATTAATACACGCTCCATTTGAAACATATTTAAAAAATCCCGTTTTATTATGACGTCACTTTGATCCCAGAGAAATCTCTTTTCAATGATATAACTCTTGTTCATTTTCTTTTCCTGGCAATAATGACGTGAATTTTAGCAGAAAATTCACATTTGTTTGTAACTGATATTCAAGCTTATTATTAATCAGTATCAAAAAAATATTTCAGTTAACAATATAATAAGTTATAACACCTTGTAATAATATATTCCTTTTAAATGCTAAAGGTGTAAATTAAAAACATAATATAAATTAAAATAACAATAATAATAATTAAAAGGAATATATTTCAGTTACTCATCTTAAATATGACGTCCATTATGTATATACTTTTATTATACACTGATAGTCATGCTCTTTGTAATATTACGAATATTTGAAAATACATGTTTTATTTATGACGTCATATTTGTTCAAGCCAAGAAGGATCCTTTTCATAGTTCCATTGTTCAAGCGAAATCTTTTTCTTAATAATATAATTATTGTTAATTCTTCTTTCTAATTATAACGCAGTTTTTGACAGAAAATATATTTTTAATGTAACCGATATTCATACTCCATGTATAATAACAAATACTCCATATTGTTGTTTCAAATATCACAGAAATTCATCTTCTTTTGAATTATTTTCATTTTTCACGTGAAAATTGCTCAATTGAAACTTAATTGTTGAGGAAAAATTATTTTTCCGCATTTTTATTCATTGGCAACGATCAAAGCCCTAGCAACGATAAAGTAAAATTGTTAAATTTTATCTAAAAATGTCCATTGATTCTGTATGAAAATAATCAAATTTTGAATTATTAAGAAAAGTATTTGAATAAAATAAACAAAAACCAGTCTATGTTCATTTCCGGGTTATAATTCACCTATATGCAAAGATACAGGGCCATTAATTTCTCCATTTTGACGTTGGCTTCAGCCTAACATTTGCATTTATAATATTATTAGGATATGAAATTTGTTTATTGAAGATAATTCAAATTAACTGACTGGATAAATAATTACAGGTAAAAAAACATAGATTTTTGTATAAAGCAAATTTGACTCTCTATTCGTAAAAAAATGATGATGTATTAGCGGGTCAGTATGCGATACAGCATTAAAATACGATATCTAAATGAAGCTAAATACTTCAGAAATGTTTTATTTTCTATCTAAGTGCAGCTTCAACTCCATCACTACGAGAACATGCACTTTTAGGTATATTTCCGAAGAAATATTACCTATTTCATTCTCCCCTAAGTTGAAATTTCTGAAAAATTTTTGCAGATCTACACCGCTCATGACTCCCAGAACCCAAAATCACCCCCAGTTCAAATCTTTATCTATCTATCTATCTATGTATGTCACTTTTTTATAGACACGATAACTTCAATAATTCTGCGCAAATCACTTTCAAACTGATACATAAAATTAAAGGGCAGAAAATCTCGGTCAAGTTCGTTAATGGACAAAATCGAACCAGGGGGGGGATGGGGGAGCTATTTGTGAGAAAAGAAAAAAGTCATAACTTCTTAATTATGATGCGTATCGTATCCGTTTAAAATTATTATTACTTCTAGGAAAAGGGCCGAAAATTTATGTATGACAGATTTTTGATATAATTAAAAATTGCCCCAAGGGGGGGGGGGGGGTAAGTTGGGTTTCAGAAGAAAAATATTCATAACTTTGTCAATTCACAAGATATCAAATTCGCTTAAATTTACTATAAACCCACTTAATATTATCTAAAACTTTTATATTGACAAGTGTTTTATAAAACCAACCCTTAGCGAAAAAAAAGTTTCTTGCTGGTGTACAGACTAGGTAGATGTCGAAGTGTGTGGTCCCAACTGCCGCATAATGGAAAAAATGTCATTTCAGGTCATTTTTTCTGCAATTTCCAACAAACAGGCGTCCCACGGTCTGCGTCTTCGATATCTACCTGTTTCTATAGGCCGAGCCGTCAGGGATGTTTATATAATAATAGATTGGCGTTGCGGATGCCTTACCACGTCTAATATTCGCATTGCAATGAATATTCTTCTGTTGATAGTATTTTGCTTTCCTGCAACATTATGTCATTTTTTAGTAGGCAAATGAAAATCGATTTGTACATAGACTACAACTATAAATTCTGAATTCTCTTTAAACCACTATAAATTCTGAAAAAGACAGAGATATTAAACAAAATCGCGAAAAATCAAGTCAGATTCTCACGAATGTTAAGTTTTTCGGCATTTTCATATTCACGAATAATCAAAACTCATAAATGTTAAAACCGCGAATGTTGAGGGACTACTGTATTTTGGATGGTACATTTTTTTTTTCTGAAAAATGATATTTTTCTGTATTAAGTGATTTCTGTCACATTTTATTCCTAGAACCCTGACATAGTTGTAGCAAAGCCAATCCTAAATTATTTATGTATATTTTAACGACGTATCATGTAACATTTAGCTTTATATCCCTGAAGCAAAAATAAATAACAATATTAATCTTATTATATAACTGAGTTAACACAAAAAATATAACGAAATAATATGTCATGAGAACTGTGTTAACAAATTAATCATTTTTAAAGACAATAAATCTGTTTGCTCTGCTATTTGTCAGATTTATATTATCCGTTAAATCATGAAATATAATTAATGATTCGTAAAGAGTAAGCTACTTTTTCAAAAGGTATTCAGTTTTGTGCTAGAATGAAATAGCAATAAAATGAATAATCTTGTTCTTTTTAATTTATAGAGATTGATTATTCTAATCATGACATCTTTTAGATGGTACTATGTTTGTGTATGAAGAACGAGTTTTGTAAAATTATTATCTTTACAAAACTGCTTTTAGAAGAATTTTATTAGTTTTTGTTTCAAAAAGGGGTAATAGAATAATCTATAATCAGCAGTGGCGTAGCGTCAGGAGGGCGGGGGCATGATCATTTTACTACCAGTATAATTATATACTTCATTTGGCCTTATTTAATCTTTGAACTGTATGAATTAAATAAGGCCAAATATAGTATATAAAAATACTGGTAGTAAAGTGATCGTGTCCCCCTTGACGCCACGCCTCTGATAATCAGAGGTGCCAAGTTCCCACTAATCTTCCGTATGATGTGGTTTAAATTGACCCAGTTTAACAACAACACTTGAAACCAGAAAAAATATTGGATATATCTTTATTTATTTAATTTCAGGTTTCTTCGTGTAATTTATTTAATTTCAGTTCTTAAAAGAAATTCTGGTGCGAACGTGTTAAACCTGGGTCGAATTAACCCACATATTACGGAATATTAATGAGAGCTTGGTACCTCTGTCTATAATGATAAATGATTCAACAATTTAACTGTAGAAGTTTATATTTGCGAATTGATGCATTATCACACAAATACATACTACGATATTTGGTGTAGTCAGTCCATCTTCATCTTTAAAAATATATTTACGAATAAACAAATGCTTAATTTATGAAATATAAAAAACAAATACGGTCTTTCGGCAATATAAATTATATTTCGGAACTTTCGTCGAATCTAACAGTAAACCAAAAAATAAATGCATTTTTCCTATGACCAAAATTTACCGAGATACGATACTCTTAATTTCATGAATGTTTGACGTTTTCTAGCACTAAATACGAAAACCAAGAATAAAAACCACCGTCAAGCATATATTATGTAACACTTTCCAACACTTCCAAAATACTTTTATAAACCTTTACCGTTTAATAAGGTGAAGGATGATGTTTAAATAAACAATTTGGAAAATATCCCAATTTCAGAAATTATCAACAATATTCAGAAACATATCTGAATTATTCTGTGCAGCCCTATATATGATCTATAGATTTGTATGTATACAACATATAATGCAAAATTTTATTTCATTTAGGAAACACGTAGTTTAAAATTAACTTTCTGGAATTTCCGTGAATAAACGGAAATGTACTCGAGATCTTTTGTGCTGCCCTGTATATTATGTAAAGAATTTATAGACACCAGTAATATTTTAAAAAAAATAGTTAAATTTAAAAACGCGTCCCGCGACTGAAAACGCATTTCAATCAATTATTGTTGACAGGGAGTATCTTAACAAAATTATTTTGTGTGTTCCTGTAAAGGAATGATGAATGCTATGCACATAATATTCTATAGCAGGGGTTCTCAAACTTTTAGACCGACGTACCACTAAATCGAAATTCATACTTCCGCGTACCACCAGGTATCAAAAGTAAATAGGAAAAATATGTGAAAGTGGAACTTCCCATATTTTGTTCGATTTCAAATCACCATTTTAACCCTTTCAGGGGCAAAGTACTTCTTTTCGTAAAATGCTGAAATGATTGACTGACACCAGATTTTACAAACAAATTTATTTGAAAATAAGTAGAAATTTTTCTTCACGTAATTAATGAAAGGAAAATTTTCATTAGAAAATTCTGGTGCCAACGTGGCATTAAGGGATTAAAATCAGGTGGTCCAAAAATGAACCACCGCCCTTGAAAAGGTTAAATAACTTTACTGTATTAAAAACCGGTTTCCATGAAATAGAAAAAAAATTACACGTTTGGTACAGAAGACGAAAAAAATTTCAATTGACAGATTTAAATAAATAAAGAATAAATTTTAAATAAAACTTCAACACTAAAAAAATAAAAAAGTTTTAACTTCTCTTATTTAAACAAATTCCTCCTACTTTCACGGATTCAGACTTTACCTTCAGATAATACAATTTAAAAAACATGTTTAAAACAGTTTTTCTGCTTATTAAAACTGTTTCATTGATTAATTTTTAAATTAGGTTTTTATTTACATATTTTTATTTTTTCCCGTATAAATATAATAATTACATGTGTTTAATTCTGGAAAGATGGTTGTATCATATACAGCTTGTGCGTATTTCAGACAGTTTGCTATTATAAGCATTTTTAGTAACAACAACAACAAAAAGCGTTTACAGTCTCTAATTTTCATTCGAAAATATCGAAAGTGATAAATTAATGCCGTTTTTGATTTATGGTATTTCATTTTACGTACCAGCATCGCACTTTCGCGTACCTGTAGCCAGAGCTTTGCGTACCACTACTGGTACACGTACCATAGTTTGAGAATCCCTGTTCTATAGTATGCCTCTTGTATGGACCTGAGTGAGATATATCAACATCTTTGAAATAGCGAAACATTATTAAAATAAATCTCAAACGAGTTTTCCCCTTAGATCGTAATATAATGGAATTCTTTTAAGTTTCCCTGTATTCTTTAACCCTTTCCCGCACAGTGGTCCCACTCCGGGAACACCTAATTTTAATTCCAAATTTGCATTCGACACCAAGGATATTTAATAAAATTCTGCTTGTACTTTGAAAGCTTAAAATAATGAGTTCTTATTTTCTAAAAAAAGTCGTTTGTAAATTCCGGTGTCAGTCAGTAATTTCTCATTTTACGAACAGACTTTGTCTGTGCCGGAAAGGGTTAAGTACTATGCACACCATATTCTATGATACAAATCTTGCAGTGCACGTTAGTGATATATATCAATTTCAACATGTTTGAAAAAGTGTGACATCATTAAAATAAAACGCAAATGATTTTTCTACGTTGACCATAGTATAACGGAAAATATTTCGAGCGTCCCAGTAAAATAAATATAAATGCTACACACACCATTTTCAATTCCAAACATGTCATAGTAAACCGTAATAACATATATCAATTGCATGACAATCCGAGTATATTTACGCGTTTTAGAGCACAGACAGACAGAGAGACAAAATGAATTCATAAACAATTTGGAACTATATTGGAAAGTGTTTAAAACATTTTCACAAGGGTCGTACGTCTCAAGGGATTAGATTATCAGATTTTGTTTATAATAATATTTACCCTATTTAATGAAGAAATTATTTGTTAAAATATGACACCCATTATTTAACAAAAGAAAATCTAGTATCTAAATCACCCGAGGCGTACGAACACTGTTTTAGTGCCCCAAAAAGCTGAAAGTTCGCAAAATACAAAGTATACTCTGTAGGCTTTTGTCGTACTGGATGGTAAAATTTAGTGTTTCACAATTTAGAGCGTAGAGTCTGGTGAAAACGTTTTTCAACATAACCTATAGCAAAAAGACATTGTAAAATAATTCAAATGTATTTCTTTCTTTCTTGATTTGGAATTAACGGATTTTCATATGATGAACAACATTTGAAACATTTTTAGTACTTCTCAACAAAGTTAAGAAAGGTTTATGAAACCGGATTGTCTGCCCGCTTGTCGGTCTGTCTGTATTCTGTCCATAAGGGGAGGAAAGGGGAGTATTACCCCCTTAATTTAAAAAAGTGGGTTTTTCATGCAGAAATAACCGATCTACATTAGATTTTGTATACAGGTTTATTCTGATAAGGCACTTCTCTGATCGGATTTGGAGGTTCATTGCTTAAGTATAAAATGGAGAAACGGGCTGGGATAAACTCCTTTAATTTAATAAATGGGTATTTCATGCAGAACTATAGATTTGCTTCAAATTTGGTATACGGGTTTATTGCCGTTTTCTTTATTTTTCGAGGGGCATTATTCTATGGAATAAGAGTATAATATACAATTAGTGTGAATAGCCTGTGAGCTCAATGTCATCAGTTTAACCCTCTAATGCCCATGGTAGCATATATGCTACCATCACTGTAGCCAATTAAGTAGATTTTTTAATTCAGATATTCCATATTTGTTCCAGAAATTTAAAATAGCAATATTTGCTTCATTTATTAACAAATTTTTCGTCATTAAATAAACCTAAATATATTACTGAAATTTTCTGGTGTGAAATGAGAATTTTCTGAAATACGGAATTTCTAGAACGTTTTAATTCCTATGGTAGAATTACCATGGGAATTAGAGGGTTAGCTGCGCACATTTGTTTTTATTACTCTCTGTTATCTTTACAAGAATAAATCATCTGATTCATGAAAATTTCCGGTTATCGACGGATTTATACGTTTTATTAGGTCTTGATCAAGATTTGAAGGTTTTTAAAAAAGTCTCTGTCTGTGTGTCTGTATATGCAAACATTTTGTGGGCGTTCTGTCTCAAGAACAAATGCACAGAATTTAATAGAGCATTAGATTCAGTTATACCTTAATATAAAATGGTGTTTATTAGTTTTTAGTGTAAATTGCCCAACAGATGGCGTTGCTATGCTTCATTTTTCACGATTTCCGCAAGAGCTATATCTTAAGAACTAATGCACGGATTTTAATAAAACTTCAGATTCAGTTAGATAACATAAGTTATTAACATAGTGTTAACACAAGTTATTGCAAATTACGGTTTGGTGTATACCACCCAAAAACTGGCGCTGATGTGCTACATTTTTCTCGATTTTCAAGATAGAACTAATGCACGAAATTTCATCAGATTCAGTAAGACGTTGACATGAGTTGTTGCTGATTAGTTTCTTGTGTAAATAGATTTCATTTTTTCATTCTAAAATGCATAATTATAAAAAAAAGCTTTTGAGATCTTAACATGTATGAAATTGAAGAAAGTTTTGAAATTGACACATCCGCAAGTTTATAAAAGCATTCTACAATAATTGAATTAATATCAAGTGACTTGCCAAATGTAATTTTCGTAACTTTCTGTTCATTTGCATTGTAAACATGAGTTCATGCTTATAAGGAGCAATTTAATAAAATTAATATTATATATATTTTCTAAATGTAAAATTTATATCAATTTATCACCCCCCCCCCCACAAAAAAAGAAACATTTAATACAAGTGCTAAATGTTATCTTTTCAATAGACTAAACAGTAGCTTTTGAAATCACATTGAATAGACCAATAAAAAACAAAAAGTTCACATATATGCATTTTCATATATAGATAAGTATATTCCTTAACACTAATAAATATTAATATGGAAATACTTATATCCTAAACAAATAACTTTAAAAATATTACTGAATAATGAGAAAGGCAAACGACGCATCTTTCGTTTACATAACAAAGAACTTTAAGAATAACTTAGCTTCGCCATCTGCCTTATTTAATTCTGTATTTTGTTGGAGGAACTAGAGACGTATTATTGCGAAATATAATTCAATGCAGGAAATATGCCTGCGTATATGGATTTGAAAGAGAGTAAATTATGAATAATATTTACAGGCTCACGAATCACAAAGAGAAAGCGTATACTTATTAAGACCCCAATAGAAACATAATATACCGAGGAAATGCTAAACAAAACGAAAACATCGACGTATTTATTAAATTTGTTACAGACTACGCAATACTATTACATGTTCAATAAATATGAATTTGCATTCGCAATTGTATGAGAAGTCTGTAAAAATAATAATTATAGTTTTCTAAAAGTTACCAAGAAATATTTTTCTTGTTAATGTAAAATGGACGCATATTTGTTTCAGTTACACGTATTTATTCCAGTGTAACAAGATTTGATTGTTACACAAAAGTCCAATTTTTACAACCGTCATATACACGTGTGTCCCAAAATTTCCCGAACCGATCCTATGAACCAGTGCTTCCCAACCTTTTTTCTTTCACGTACCCCTTGCTTAGGCTTTTCATTTCGGCGTACCCCCATTTCTCATAATCCCCCCCCCCCTCTCCTCCATATATTATTAACATTTTCATCTCCCGTGAATGCAAAATCCATATTTTAAGAGTTATTCATTATTACATTTTCTATTCATTGAGGGAGCACTGATGTTTCAGTATGAATTCTAAAGTATTAATGTTTAGTTTTTATCAGTTATGAGAACATGCCTATTAACAGCTGCACTCAGGTACTCTTGTATTTCAAAATAATCAGATTGTTTCGAAGAACTCGTAGTTCCCGAATCATCAGGTTAAATTTCAATCACAGTTGCAGTGATCTTAAGACTTCTAGATTTTAACCAGTTATCCCTTTTAAAATATAAAACCAAATCATTCGAATAATAATAAACACTTCAAATAAAAATTCATTAAAACGAAGGAAGCTTTTCGATTAGTATACGTATAAAATATATAAGTACTCATGCAATATTATTTACAGTGGGCGGAGCTAAAGACATAGAATAATCAATGTATTATTAAGTCTAGTGGGCTTTTACGTTCATTTTGAGTGTAACATATTGGAGTTACACCTGAGAGTGAGACTAACTTTGTAATTCCAAACTATCAACTTTCTTTATGTGTTTTAAGTTAAACCATTTTTGTGATTTCCGCCATTACCGATATTATTTTCACGTACCCCCAGCAGTCCCGCCACGTACCCCAGGTTGGGAACCGCTGCTACGAACAAACACTTAACTGAAATGAAAATTTTGACCTATGTTTAATTCAAATATTCCGCACTGGGCAGAACACACTTTTTACAACGAGTGTAATGGTTCTCAGAACACCTCAGAACACCTCAGATACCTCCTTTGAAATAGGCATCAAATAGTCGGTCGCAGTCGCTGGAGGTGGTCCCCTTTAGGTGCAATTTTTAACTTGGGAAACAGTCACCGGGCGATAAATATGGGGAGTAAGGAGGATGGTTGTGCGAGACTACCCGTTTAGAAGCCAGAAACTCCTGCACAATGATCGGAGTGTGTGCTTGTGCGTTATCGTGCAAGACAGACCAAATGGCCTTGCTCTCGGTTACCGAGGACGAACTCTGCATACTCGGGCCATGAAACCTTTCAACACTTCCAAATAGCAACGTCCAGTAACAGTAGTACCTTCAATTTTATGTACGTTCGTTTTTCGACCTTCGCGAGATCCGACATGATCATGTTACACTGTTACAACAAACCAGAAGCACTTAGCATCACACAACAGATACCAACGTGAAATTGTACCGCTTTAAAATAAGAAGTGTAGTCGTGCTTTCGACATCACCTGCAGACACACAGCGCCATCTATTGGCCGGTAATTTTACCAGTCCGGGAAATTTTGAAACGGCCTGTGTAAGTTACTGGCTTCTGATTATACTTTATACACTTAAATAGCTGCAGATGACCTAACAATTTATCACCCAGATCGGTTCTTAAACAGTGATTCGTATACTCGAATGCATAAACAGGGCGTGATGGTTTGGCGTTCAAATTATTTTTATACCATTTATTTAGAATATGATCTAGATCAGTGTTTGTTTGGATGCGGATCGTTGTCATGTCCAGCAGTTCTCACGACATTATCACTTTTCACAGAAAACAATAAAAGTCTATTGAGATAATCTTTGCAGTCAGGGCCCGACTTGGACTTTCTAGGGCCGAAGGATAGATTCTGCGGCGCGCCCTTCTATCTATCCACAGAAACTGTTCATTAATTACGCTGAAGTGACTAGTGCAAAACTTCATACCTGCTGTATGTATACATATATTTCGTTACAAATACTATTCACATCTGTATATAGTGTATTACAAGAAAGATGGTCAGGGTGGAAAAGATGGATTCCTACTAGTAAAGAAAAAGTTAAGAAAAGTACTAGTAATTAAGAAAAAAGTACTAGTAGGAAATTAGTAGAAAGAATGATGGATTTGTTCACGAATTTTCTTTTATTTATCTACGTAGTCATTTGACGTCTGAAAGAAAAATGCCCTTAATTGGTCATCATGAATGCTTTTAAGAAAATACCAATAATGAATTTCATTTGAAAACAATGGACTACTAAGTTGCTATAATAAAACTTTAATCATTAGTATTCTAATAATATAATTTGTTATTTTTGCACGGGGGTAAAGAGGAAGCAAAACGGGAAAAGGGAACACCGCACTACCTTACTAAATGTTTAAAATTGTAAGTGTAAGAATATCGGTCACTTTTGACCAATTTTAACACTTTGGCAATCTCTTAATAAAATCCTGATTACTCCCATGTGTCCCGACCTTAAATGGGGGCAGCTAACCAGCATACCCCTGCGTTAGTCAGGCCCTGTTTGTGGTAGCTTTATAATTTTGAAAACTATGAATAAAAATCCGCTTTTGGTTTGGAGTGAGACTGAGTGACGGGCATAATGAATGATTTTGATATTGGAATAAATCATTCGGGCATCCGTAAAAACTTCACATTCTTCTGCAAATCTTCATATTTTGTATTTCAATTAAAGACAGGAATTTTGTAAAAACAAATAATTAATTAATTAATTAAGCACCACATACTCAAAAAGTATATTTTCCAAATCCAATGAAAAATAATTATAAAAATATTCTGTGATGCCAGAATGAAGTGCTTGCGGATACGAAAACAGAGAAACAGCAAAATTGTATCTTTCATACCCCAAGAAAAATCAATTTTGCTTTTTAGATTTTAATGAAAACAGAAGATGTAATAAGTATTATAAAGCAAAAACAATGGAATAATGAATAAAGAGGAGGAGACGGACAGTGTAGTGTCTACCAGTTGCAAGTGAAGTAACTGTGGTTGTAGTCACAAGTTACAGCCTGTTGTTTGCCAACATTGAATCCAATGGGCTACTTACATTAAAAACGCAGAATGCTTGATTGGCACCACTTTTTTGAAATGGTATAGTTCGCCTTGTTTTTGCCTTGTTTTTGCCTTATTTAATGTGTCATTAAGTAATACTGATTTTTCTTACTCAAAAAAGTGGTGGCAGTAAAGAAAAATGAATTTGAAAAAAGTAGCCAACACTTATCGAATTAACAGAACCTGATTACCAGCGGGGAAAACTTGTTCATTTAAATTTGAATATAAAGCTGTGCCTTGTTTAAACGCCTTATTCATGCAAGATTTTCTTCATAAGTAATGGGAAAAATTCTATTTATTTTTACTAGTGAAAGTGTGTTACGGCTTTGTTATAATATCTGTCACTGATATTGACAGGAGGATTGTTTATTTTGTCACAATACACGGTGTTCCAAACAGGGCCTGATTATCGACGGGGCACACTTACACCAGTAAAATGTATTAGAAAGTTTCGTCTTCTTAAAACGCGCTATTCAAGCAAAATTACTTCTATGAATAAAGAAACAATTTCTATTCTTTTTTACTGGTGGGAGTGTGCCCCGTTGGTAATCAGGCTCTGGTTCCAAAAACATTGACCTCGGCTTTTTTTCTGGCAAAATGTTTTCCTCGGTTTGCATCTATATTATCTAACCCGGAATACCGGGTTGGTTCCGCTAGAATCTTTTAATGAAAATTATCTTTGAGAATAATCATATATTATCTATATCTGAATTAATTCAGATATTTTTTTTCATATTTTTTCGTTATACTTAAGATTGAAATAATAATAATTCATTTTGCTTTTCCACTTACTTATCTGAAAATAAAAAAATATATTTTATTAAGACACTGTTGTTTTTTTTTTTTTTAGGTAAGTTTTTTTTCCTACCATCAAGTTCATTTAATGCTGAGTTGATCAATCAAAAAACATTGGTAAATATATCTCCTATATTATTATCAGTGATTTTAACTGGATTTCTTTTTTGAACCAAAAGAAACTTACTCTATAAGTAAATGTTTATTTCAGATAATCTTGATATTAAATGATTAAATTAGACAACGATAAATAAATATTTAACAAAAATTCAAAATATTTAAAAATAATGCAAATCGGTCAAGTGCGAGAATAACTCGCGCTAAAAGGGCTCCCTACATTAAATTTATTAATTAATATTTTTTAATTAAAATACTTCTACTACCCTTAATTTTTTCATCATTGTAGTTTCATTAAATTCTGAAATAGGAGGGGGACATATTTTTCCAGTATACTTTCGACGGTATCTCTGAAAATATAATACCGAAAATTAAAACAAATATTTTTTTGAGTTCCATGCTACGAGATCTTTCAAACGATACCCTACACAATTTACAAAAATACATTTTTTTCAATTAACTTTTATCTCGACTAATTAAAGACAATTTTTTTTCCGAAATGCATTATTGAATATCATTGGGTGGTTCTGCGATAGATACCTCGAGCGCCCGTCAACTTCCCGGTTGAAGACCCGAAAAGTAAAGTTTTTATGTAACGGAAAAATGCGTTTTTCTGAAAAACTATGTTACCTAGGAAAATCGCTACAGTTTTCCTGCAAGGATTAAATAAACTCCTACTGCTTCTATTTTTTGATAATTCTAGTTTTAGCGGATTCGGCAACAGAGGAGGGGTGAAGAGGTGGTGGGATATTTTTGCAGTGCATTTCCGATAATAGATTTGAAAATTTAATACCTAAAATTGAAAAATATCTATTTTTAAGTTTGTTTTTACGAAATCTTTAACACAATATACAATAAAAAAGCTTTTTTCCCCCCAAATAACTTAATTAGCAGGTGTGCAAAAATCTAGGAGCCAATTGGTTGATTCCCACCATTAAAATTTATCAGTTTTTTTCGTCAAATTTTATACTTCTCCTAAATTTTATCAGTATTCTTATTAGGCAAAGAATGCTAACAATTTAGTGGTGGGAATCGCCCCACTGGCGCCTAGATTTTTGCATCCTTGTTAATTCGTCCCCTAAATTTTTCCTAAACATACTTGTGAATTGCTAATAATCGCAAATATTGCTCAGTAATTGTAGCAGTGGCATGAGAAGTTTCAAATATATTCAAAGAAGAAAATCAAATTTTTAATTTGGATACTGAATCTGATAGTTTGAATTAAACAAAGTCAAATCACATATCAGTTTGAAAATGAATATACAAATTATACATTAGATTAAAAAAAACTAGCAAAATATACCTTATTTATTCAAACCCAACACAATTAAACTAGAAATGTTTTACGAAGTCTTTTTCCTTTACATGTACCTCGCATGAATTTTAGTCACTGTGTTATTTTAATTATCCTTCCGAGAATAAGAGACAAAAAATAAAGTTGCATTGACAAGAAACAAAAACATAGTTAAATTTATAGATGGCTTCTATCAAAATATTCTTTATAAACTCTGTAAAAAAAAGTAATATATTCCACTTGTTTGTTTCATAAATTCTCATGTATCGCTTTCTTTTTCTTTATACCAAAAGACAAATAATGAATAATTTCATTTAGATTTATGATTTCTCTTCTTTTATTTTTATTGTAGTTGTTTCTTTGTTGTTTGCATAAGATTAAGATAAATGTAAAATTTTGTTTGTTTTGTGGCTCAGAGGATAAAATACATTTTCGTGTATATTTCACGCATAATTTTGTTATTTATACATGAATAAGTTATGAAGACGTTTGAAATGTTAAAGAAAATGAATCGCCTACACATAAATTCAAAAGCAGTAAAAAAATTAATAAATTCAGCAATTCACAAAAATAAATTTTTATCCAAAACAACTGATTAATTTCTCAGATAAATTCAAATGTTTTTTAAATAGATTTTTATAAAATGATATGTTTTCTCTTTATATGATAGTTAAAAATCTCGCTATGAATTTTAATAATAGTTTTTTATAAGGTCAATATGCCGAAATGTGATGACCTATAAATCCGGCAATCTTCTTGTGTTTCAAGCTTTTCGCAAGAATCGTACATACTTGTAACATTATCAAACCTACGCGTTTCAAGAAAAAATATAAGGCTTGCTACTGAATTTTAAGGTTTTCTACTTGGAGAATTACACATGTCAGAAAAGCTATTAATTATGAACAACACTTCCTTAGTCTGGGGAATAAACCAGAAATCAAGATCGCCATTTCGTATTTCATCTTTCTATGTCAAATTTCTCTATAGATGTCACGGCATTGAATGTCTGTTTCGTCTAAGCAAAAGTGGGAAACGACGGCACTTTTTGAATTAAAGTTATTCTATCATTTTCATAGCATTCTGGTGTTGGATTTTCTGAAAGATATAATAGCTGGTGAAGCTGTTAGAATTGGATCATTGAAATGTGGAGAGCCTTTCAGCAAATATATTAAGGTAGGTATATGTGCTATTTCCACATACTAAATTAAAATATATTGTATAGCAGAAATTGTAAATATTTGAACTTTGTTGAATTAAAATCATCTCAGGCGTCTCAGCAAAGGTGGAGAAAGAGAAAATTGGACAGAGAAACGAGATTGGATCTCATAAAAAAGCAATGGTACAAAAAAAAACATTTTACATAGAAAGCAGAAAAGAAAAAGGAAGAAATAAACTAGTACTTGCTCTAATTTATACGAACCTATTATTGAGTGCGGAGAGGGCGCAGACGCTCTATCATATCTTATAAAATGCTACTGCAAGAGTTTAATCATAGCCACGAACTTTCCTTTTTTTTAAGCAAATTAAACTGGAAATTTTACTATGCAAAATAATTTGGTCACATAGAAAAAAGAAAAAAGAAAAAAATTCTAAATATATTCTTTGGTTTAAAATATGTTTATTTGTGATCAAAACACCAAAATGTTGTCAATTATAGTTTTAAAAATATAGATAAAATGTTTAAGTGATACATATAGAAACAACAAAAGGCTTATAAGAACCTTTTAATGATTAACATACGTTTCAACACTCATACGGCGCCATTTTCAAGATATATAACGATAAAAAAATATTCTCGCAAATTTTGAAAATAAACTTGAAAACATAAAACACGAGATCATTATGTAAAAAAAGCAGGTGCTTGAAGAAGCCAACTGTAAACGTGAAAATTAATATTTCGTTATTGCTTTTTTAAAACTGAAAAGTGCCTCGTGCCAAATTTTAGGTAATTCAAATGAGGCAGATTTATTGCAAATGTTTACGTTGCGCATGTAGAGTTCTATTGATCCATAGATATTAGATGGGAAATAGAGTCTTGATGGATAAATTATTTCACTATTTTTAAAATCAATTTTTAAAGCATCGGTTCATTGTAGCCTTGCCAGTGCTGTAATATTTTTTTCATATTTGATATCTCCCATATGCTCTTTTAATCTTGTTTTACACTTTCTAGTGGTCATTCCTATATAATATTGTAACATTCCATCTGCTCTGGTGGTGGAATGGGTCATTTGAATTACAAAAATTTGGCATGAGGTACTTTTCAGTTTAAAAAAAAAGCAATAACGAAATATTAATTTTCACGTTTACAGTTGCCTACTTTAAGTACCTGCATTTTTACATATATGATCTCGTAATTCACGTTATTCAAATTTATTTTCAAAATTTGCGAGAACAGTTTGTTTATCGTTATATATCTTGAAATGGTTAAAATATGTCGATCATTAAAAGTTTTTATAAGCGTTTTGTTGTTTCTATTTGTATCACTTAAGCATTTTATCTATGTTTTTAATTATAAATAGTGATCTTATTCTGTGATTAATTATAGTTTAAAAATAAAATTTAGTGGAGTAGCCAGGGTTTGTTCACTTTTACGACAATTTTTTAACCCTTTCCGGCACAGACAAATTCAGTTCGTAAAATGAGAAATTACTGACTGACACCGGAATTTACACAAGACTTAAAAAAAAATAAGAACTCCTTACTAGAAGCTTTAGTTATTGAAACAAAATTTTATTAAAATATTATTGGTGCCTCATGCAAGTTTGGAATTAAAATTAGATGTGCCCAGAGTAGGACGACTGTGCCGGAAAGGGTTTTAACAGAATTTTTCTATTTAATAATTAAATAGCAGAAATTGTAGACTCCGTGTTTAATTGCTGGATCTGTAATATTTTTTTGCACTTGAATACGGCAAAAAAAAACTATATTAAAAATTGTGGTAAAAGCGTACGAACCCTTGTAGCTAGGAAAACATTAAGTCTGAAAGTGAATTTTATCCAGGCATTGTTAATAGTAAGTGAGTAACTACAATTTTAATGAAAACTTTCAAACATTGGAAAGGACCAAATGGTGTTATAAAATATGTTTTGAACTGGATAAAACTAACGAAGCCACTATTGTTGCATTCTTAATCTTGTTTTAATATAAAAAGTGTCCTTTATTTATTTGAAGGAAAAAAATATCAACTGTGCGGTTAAATAAACTAATTAACACATTCTGCACTTTAATTGAAATTTTCTAATTTGAAACAGTACTTCTCCCATGTTGTAGACATATTTTTGCAATAAAAATAAAATAAAGTAATTAAGATTTGAATTTTATAAGTATAAGAAATGTTTCCTTCATTTATGAATCAAAATAAACATCATGGAAAAATAATTAATGCGTCTTGGTTTAGATCAGCCATACTCAACCTTTTTTTCTCGCGGGCCGCAAACATATCTTTGGGACGCTAGGCGGGCCGCAACACACTTTGTATAAGAGTGTAAAAAAAGAGTAATTAAAATAATAAGATAAGAAAAGCAGTATAACAAAGCAAAATAAAAAGTCAATATAATTAATTGTATGGAACATTTGTAGTGGAAGGAATGTTACAAAAAATTTTAACACCACTATTTCCAAAAAAATTACTTCCAATTAGGTTCCCATTGAAAACGATGAAGAATTATGCCGCGAAGATTGTTGTTTAGAAATAGCAATGTAAAACTTTTTTCTGCCATTTTTTTCACGACAATCGAACAGGCATTATTAGCGATTGATAAGTATAAAATATAATAATATAACTATGCAGCATCACCAAATTCTAAAGAGAAAAAAGCAAAACAAGATAATTTCTTTAATAAATCATTCATTTTTCAATGCAAAAACTTCTTATTTATTTTGTAATGTAGAAGTATCTAGTGCAAATTTAATTAATTTGGAATAATGTTTCATTAGTGTATACCACCACAGCACGATTTACATGAAAAAAAAATTGTTTGATTGAGGAACTGATATTTAAGATGTTTTAACATGATTTGAAATTAGTAATTAGAAATAACTGGCGAATTTTGTTTTTCCATAAAAATATATAAAGTAACAGCGAATGTGCTAAAATCTTTTAAAGAGCATCTTAATTAATTTTATAATTAGAGATTAATGATTATGTGTCTCGGGCCGCACATAAAAGGTCGTCGGGGCACATGCGGCCCGCGGGCCGCAGGTTGAGTATGGGTGGTTTAGATATTAGAAAGGCAATATACTGTATATACTATAATATACTGTAATATACTATATTTATTGAATATACTATGAATGCATGCATTTTATATTTTATTGGGGTAGAATTTATTTTCAAATAATAATAGTAATGCATTTTCATTATATATGATTTTGTATTTCATATGTGACAGTTTTATTATTTACAAAGGTATATATTATTTTTAATCTTACACCCTTTGGATTTATCGAGACCAAGACTCCCTTATCATAGATCAGACTTGACAATCCGGAGAAAGTCTATGGGAGAAAATGTCCGCGGAAATTGCCAACTTATTAATTGACTTTCTCCGGAAAGTATCGCCGCCTGGAGGATACTTCCGCAAATTTGACTAGTCTCCGGCTTTTTGAACACCAGTATATTTTTAGAGAAAATGTTGTTCTTTTAAATCCCAGAATTCTCCGATCAAACAAAACAAAATTGTCTGTACTAAAAAACTGGTATCCAAAAACCGGAGACTTGGCAGCTCTGCTACCGATACTAGTTCCATAGTTGCCAACCTCCCAATTTTTTGAATACCAGTAAAATCTTACAGAACATATTCTCTTTATTAAAATAAAGAAATTGTACGATCACATAAAACAAATGTATTTACATAAAAATACTGGTATGAAAAAATCGGGAGGTTGGCAACTATGTACTTCATAAGCAAATGCATAGAACAAATGGAGCTGTGAAAAAATTTCGTGTCGTAAATACTCCTATTACTGACGATTGATGGCGCTAGTAGCAGGACAAGTATAGCGGTCAAAGGTAACTTGCTGATTGAGAGGTCTGATACTATGATAAGGAGATCTTGATCTAGACATTAATTGTATAAGAAGATATGCTGATAGCATAATTATTTATATTATAGCTTTTCCTCCTTTGTTATTCTAAACAAACGCATCTATGAATTCGAATTTTTCATTTTTCTCCTTTATCAATTGCATTAGTGATAGTTTATCCAAATTACTTTTAAATTATTTTTAGTTAAAAAATTCATTGATTCTATTCCCTATTTAATACATATAATAAATATTTCGATATACGTAATTAAAGAAGGCCTAGCTTCAAACATTTATGATAAGAGTTTTATTAACAAAAATATTTTACATTTAGAACATATTTTATAGATGATAAACAGTGTTTTCTTCTATAAAAATCACATAAATTATTTTTATTTTAATTTGTAAAACAATATAAGATCTCTCAGACATTCCTAATTTCCTTTAATCTGCATGAATACAGATAAAATAATCATCTAGAACTGAGGTGTCAAACTGTGGCCCACCTGATACCACTAAATTTTAAAAGAAATAGTCGAATTTTTGAATTGCAGAAATTCGATGTAACCAGTGGCCCCTTCGCGACGAGCGTCTTTTACAGAATCTTTACCACCACCATCTTTACAGAATCTTTACCACTTACATTTTAATCTTTTACCACCGGTTTTTCAACAGAGAAATTTTCGCCTAATTGAATCGCAGAAATGCTATGATTAAATAAGGCAAAGCTTGCAGTAAAAAGTAACTGGTAGGAATAATCGATGATTCTGAGCATCTTATGCGTCACGTATACGTGTCGCTCTTCCCCAAGGGGTTAGATAAGGAAAAGTATAGTATATAAAATTTTAGTGGTATCTGGCGGGCCACAGTTTGAAATCCCTGATCTAGAATAGCGTTTCCCAAACTTTCTTCTGTCCAGTTTCCACTTGCTTATGTGTTTCGATCATGAGTACCTCGTATTACAAGCATAAACCAGTTAGTAAGTTCTTAGGTTAGCTACATAATCAAATGACTCAAATTCAGTTCGCGAAATGTATAGTATTTTTCTCTATTTCAAACATTGCGATTTAGATTAATTAAGGCTGCTCGTCAGTAAACTTCCCATTTCTCCTCTCTATTGTTAATCATATGGGCGTAGGATGCATTCGTATATTTAAAATATCTTCTCAGTAAATTAATATTTTTAACTTCTGTTTTCTTTGTACTGTTCTTTAAGGATGTCTCTTTTTTTCTTAGTTATCATTTTTTTTCTAAAATTTGTGCTTAATTTATAATTTTATGTGTTAAAATCTTAGCGAATCTGAATAAGATTTTAACACTTCACATAAAATTAAGTACATATTTTAGAAAAAATTGACAACTAAGAAAGAAATACACCCTTTAAGAAGTGTACACAGTAAACCGAAGTTAAACAGATTAATTTCTTGAAGAGATATTTTAAGTATACGAATGCATCATGCGTCCATCAGAGCCTGAATATCAACGGGGCACACTTCCACCGGTAAAAAATAATAGAATTTTTTTGCTTTTTCATGGCCGTAATTTTGCATGAATAGGGTGTTTTGATAAGACGAACATTTCTATTAAATTTTACTGGTGGAAGTGTGACCCGTCGGTAATCAGGCCCTGGCGTCCATAGGATTAACATTAGCGAGGGGACCCAGCTAAAAATGAACTGCAGTTTTTCTATAGAAGTGAAGTGATTTTGAAGTTTTTCTACAGTCAACTGTAGATTTTCTGTAGTGCAATCTCAACTGTGAAAATACTTCAGTTATTTTGCAGCTAATGTGAAGTAATTTTGCAGTAATTTATTTCAAAAAGACTGTGAGCTAATATCTGCAAAAATACTGTAGTTTATGTGAAGTGATTAGAGAATCATAAATTTAAAAAATAATGAGAGTTTACATTTGTAGAATTACTGCAGTAAATGTGAAGTAATTTTACAGTCATATCCAGAAGTACATTTTCTGACGTATCTGCAGTATAACTGCAGTTAGAGTGAGGTAATTTTACATAACTCAATTTATAGAAAGCTTGTGTTATATTTTCTGTAGTTTATCTGCAGTTTTTAAAGAGATGTTAAAGTTTTTCAGTTTCTGATATTGTTGCATGACTTACTATTTACTTTATAATTAATAATGTTTTTAAGACTTTTATTTCAATGACCTAATTTTAATACCTAGGTAAGTCCCCGCACAATTCTTTAAGTGAAACAAAACAAATATTAATAGAAATTAAACTTTTAAATTAAAAAAATATATATATACATATAAAAATTAATCAATGTTGTTTATCGTTAAAAACTCAGATCTAATCAGGGGCCGAATTACAGATTTGGGGGTCCTGGACATAAACATAACAAGGGCCTTCTGTAACATTTTAAGTGCAAAACCAATGCATTAAAACCATATCATATGTCATACTAATTTGCTATTCTTACTATATTATATCATTATCTTACACATTAATTAAAAAAATAAAATTGCTATGAGCCATAGACATATATTACAAAACATATTTTAAAAATCAATTAAAGCTTTTAATTATATATATATATATATATATATATATATATATATATATATATATATATATATATATACAAGATTTTATTAAACATCACTTTTATAATGTTTCAATCAATAAAAGGATTTTAATAAAAATATATAAAGTTCTCATGCGTTATTTTATTTAACTATCGTTCACAATTACTAGAACCCTGTGATTATAGAAATTATTTTATTTTAAAAATATTTCCAAGTGAAAATGTCTGAAAATTTCATGCACACATGAATTTAACTTGTAATAAATGTATTATAACAAAGTAATTTGTTGATGTACTTATTAAAATTATTATTCATTTTTAAACTTAATCGTAGAAAGAAAAAAAGTCTAATTCAGCTTATTTTTTTAAATCATGTATTCATTTACAAAGTAAGAATTAATTTTCTTATTTTATTTATAAATTAATAATTATTGAAATTAAATTAAAATTATTTTACAAGCTATAAAAGTATAAACAGCTCCCTTCACATTTTTAAAAATGAAATTGAAAAAAAAAAACTAGTTCGCAAAATAATTCAACTTATTTTATTAAATTACACATTCATTTAAAAAGCAACAATATTTTTCTTAGTTTATTTAAAAGTTATTAATTATTAAAATTAAATTAATTTTTTTATTACAAACCATAAAAATATATACAGGACCCTTCAGGAAATTATTAATGAACCCTGTACAAAATTTCTATTAAGAAAACAGGTGCCTTCACAAAATTCTCTTAGTAAAATAGGTCCCGTCACAAAATCTAATTTTATAAAAACATACTCTTAATTTTAAAAAAATATTATTCATAATTTTTTTAAGTTAAAAATATATAACACATTAAAAATATATATTTCCTAAGTTAATGCTTTATCTCAATAATATCCGCTAAGGTATTTATTTATTCCACAAATTTAAATAATAAATTAATTTCGAAGTACACGCGTAATTCTTTTACAAGCTATAAAAAGCATAAACAGTGCCCTTCACATTTTAAAAAATAAAACAGAAAAAAAACTAGTTTAAAATAGAAAAGAAACTATTTAAGCATTATATTCACCTCAAAATCCCATTTTTCTCACCGCTTAGGAACGTACAAACTAAAAAATTACTGCATAGCTAATCCCCTTCCCCGATATGACCCCATGCATTTCACTTGGCACTAAGACTCAGCGGTTGAATGGATAAGACACTGGACTGTTAACCTTGAGATTGTCAGATCAAATCCCACCTCCGAAAAAGAGGAAATTATATGTATTTTAAAATATTAACATAAAAATATGTTAAGATAGCTCACAGATGGCGCCACTAACAGAAAGAAATTGCAATTTTTTTTTTTTTTTTTTTTTTTTTTTTTTTTTTTTTTTTTTTTTTTTTGCAAAATTACTGCAGTTTATAAAACTGCAGTAATTTTGAAGTTGTATCGACCTCAAAAATTCTGCCGTGGAATCGGCCAAATCACTGCAGTTTTCCGACTGTACTTTTTTTGCAGATTTACTGCAGTTTATTTTTAGCTGGGGAATCGGGAAGTTCACTGACAAGCAGCCTTAACCCTCCAACTCCACAACAGAGCAAACTCGTACCTAGAAAAATTTCAAATTGTATCTGTTTTTAAAACATGTTTTCAATAATTTGAATTTTTGATTCACGAAAAGAAACTTTTGAAAAATAAAATAAATATCACAGATTGATTCTTCATTAAATTTCTTATAGGGATTATTTATTACATTTAGTTATCACTACATTGTAACCAGCTTATACGCAGTTGATGATACGGAATCTCAAATTGCACTAGTCTGGAGTGTGTAGATGCTGAGCTAAAACGTGGAGTCTGCGGGTTAAAAATAGCAACCAAATACCAAAACAATTATAAGTAGCATTACATCATACAAAAAGCATATTTAACAAAATTAATCTCTTCAGGTAAGATGTTACGTATACATTGAACTTCAATGTCCTATATAAGGTGAGTGGATTCTCCAAAATGTCTTTATAGTTTTGACAATTTCTGTTTTTAAGTACGTTTTAGAAAACATCCCATGATATTTTCTCACCATTCAGTTTACTTTCGAAAGTCAGTTCATGAAATTGTCCTTTCATTTGAGGTGCTTCAAGAAAAGTATTTTATTTCGGCTTCGGTCATGGGTGGAAAATACAGTGATCCCTCACTTATACGCGATGTTCAGTAATTACTTTATCATACCACTTTTTTAATTCAGTAAAATTCGATTTATAAATTCTGCGATTTAAGAAGCTGAAAATTACCTTATAAAAAAACTGGTGCTGAAAACAGATTTCCGTGGATCGCGTATAAGTGAAAGATCACTGTAATGTGTAAAATATTTAACCACTTGGAGGGCAAGCACGTGGTCTAAAAATGCTACATTTTGCGATGTTTTGACACCAATAAATTTAAATAAAGAATTTTTACCTTTTCAATCCGCAAAAATCTATAATACATATTTTTTATTTAATAATACTGGTGGCAAAGTTATATATTAAAAAACTGTATATATTATATACCGGTGCCCCTCAAGGGGTTAAATCCGTCATTGTCTTTATTCATCGCTTTAAAATTTTTTTTAAATAGTCCAGCTTTTATATGTGATGTAGGTATATATATATATATATATATATATATATATATATGTTTGGTTTCTCAATTAATGCCTGTTGTGCAACATGTTTCGTACCAGGGATACTTTCTCTCGCAGTGACTATATTTTCAGGCAGAATTGTTTATATATAAGCTGCAATTTTCACATCTGGGCGAAAAAGTCCGGGACAGGAATCGAACCCGGGATACCTTGACAGAAGCTGTAACTGGTTCGAATCATGGCCCAGTCTTTTTTGCCCAGTTGGGAAAATTACAACTTATATATGATACCAATTTGAATAATTGTGTTATAATTAATTTAGAATTGTTTATCTGAGTCACGAATTACGCCGATTAATTCAGTCTGAGAAATAAGGTGCGGTGCTGAAAAAATAGACAAAGGAAAATACCGGTTCTCTTCTATACATGCACTGCGATGTAGTGTAACTTCAACCGATGTAGTATCTAAATCCAAAGTATATGTATCTAGTGGTCATGGCATTACATATTATCGTATGCATGGACATGTCTTAATGAGAAGGGTATGTTAGAAAATATAATTTTAAGCCTTATTTTTTCGAGAAGCCGGCGTTTTTGATTAATAATAATATATCAGCCATACACGTGATTGACACGATATATATATATATATATGTGTATTTTTTTAAAGCAGAAAAAGGCATTGACTTCTGCGTACATTTTAACCAATCAATAAAATAGTCCTTGAACACGAGTTGTGGCCAGATTTTATAACCATGCTTTATATTGGTCGCAAATCTTACAGCTAAAATAAAGTCCGTAAGCTTTCTAAACCAGCTGAGACAGTAACTTGTCTTGTTCTTTAAATGTGATACGTAACAAAAAACGATACGATTGTTTTTGTTTTTGTTTTTTTTGCAAAGAAAAGATGATATTTTAAGCCAACGAAAATTGTATACAAACTAGTTTTGCTTAATAAATTAAATTAATTGAATGATAAAGTATATTAACCCTACAGTGATGAATTTTTCTTTTAGAAATGTGTTTTTTTTATACTTTTATAAAGAATTCGGCACCAGAAATTTTAAGATATATTTTTAAGTTTATATAGTAGCATATTTATGTTATTTTTACAGGAGTAATATTTCTATATAATTATAGTGGTTGCAAAGAACTTGATTTATTAAAAGTTAAATAGAAAGTGTTGCCAATTGGCTACACTATGCACTGTAGGGTTAACTTAAACAATACACTTTGCATGTTTCTTACAACGAAGATGCTACACAAATTCCGTTTGTGAATAAAACACGGGGTATCATTTAAGATTGCGCATGTGCGAATTCAAATCGTCGGCTATCAGAAAAAAGTCGAAACATTTTTTCAGAAGATGGTGGAAATAAAACAAAGAGAAAGAGATTTTAAAAATAAATGAAAATTACAAGCTTCTAGCTATAAGGTTTTAGTAAATGAAAACTATTTTAATATTAAAGGTGTCCTGCAACCAAAAGGAAATAAATGATATGTGATACAACAATTTGATTCACATTTTTAAATTCATTATCTTTAAAGCTGTCAGAAATAATCCTTATATTTACAGAGACGGTCGACTGTTGAAATTAACAAATTTTACACATTTTGAATACATTGGGTTGTTCGGAAAGTTCTTTCCGTTTGAGAAAATTGGTTCGTAGCGGTAAATTCTGTCCTTTAATTATTAGACATTAATTGCGATATCTAATGTCTAATAATTGACGGTTAGAATTTTCCAGTACGAATTGGTTTTCCCAAACGGGAGGAACTTTCCGAAAAACACAATAATAAAGCTAAAATATCCCATGAAAATTACAGGGAAAATATAATATCTGTTTTTACATATTCAGAATCATTCTATTATTTAAACAAATATTTAAAAATAAGGTAAAAAACATTCAAGAACAACTAAGAATTTTTCTAATTTAGAAATTCATCCATCTATTATAGTCTTTAAAATAAAATATAACTCGTCCCAGCATATCTTCTTGGTTTAATTGAAATTATTTTTCTTTAAACAGTTCATTAAACTTTCTACAGAATATTAAGATTTTTTTCGCTTGAACAAGCATTCTGATTATCTGATTCCTTTGTAGCAATCTTTTTACATGTTTTTTACCTGATAGTTCTTTTTGTTTAATTTTCTGTTAGAGAGAGGTATATTCTCATTAATTGTATTTCAAACAATTCTATTTCAAGTCATTCGTTATGTTATTTTTTCCCATTTTTCTAATATTTCTTTTGAACATATTAAATAAAGAATGTCTTTCTTTTCGTGGATATTACAATAGCCTGTCTTGTATTACTATTATTATTTTCATTTTTTATCAAGGTAAAATATTGAATAAGACATTTCAGTCTTTTGATTAAGAAAAAAATTCACTAGTCTTAAAATTTTTTATTATATAGTGCCTTTTGTATTTTTCTTCTCTCCGACTTACTGTACTTTTTCAAAAGTATTAATTAATGAATAAGATCTATGCTATAATTTTATTCATTTGTATCTATTTCAAAAAAGAAAAGAAAGCTTCAGTTATATGATAACAGAGAATTATTATTGAAAGAAAGATTCGGAAAAAGGTGTACAATTAGGTTGATACTTGGTAGTTATGTTGGTGAAGTACTCGGATTTAGCTGTACGTTTTTTGTTAAATTTGGTTCATTTGTTCGAAAAAATATAAAACTTTTTTTTTTATCATAATGCTTTCCTATAGGAATCCACCACAAATTTTTAGTGTTCTTCGCTTAATAAGAATACAGATAAAATTTAGGCAAAGTATACTAATAAAATTTGACGAAGAATACTAGTAGAATTTAGTGGTGGGAATCAGTCCATTGGCGCCTAGATTTTTTCACCGCTGGCCATGACAGAAAATACGTTCTACAGTGGAAACTAATGAATAGTCGGCGACCACCCACACACCAATGTGAAGCTGAAACCTTACACATTCAATAAATAAAAGCAAGTGCAACAGGTTATAGTTAATTGTATGTAATATAAGTCACTTACCTTAGAACACAAACTTCAAAAACTGGAAAAGCCGTTCTAAAATTATAAAGCATGGAAACACATTGTTCAACGATTGTCTGGTTACTCACTCCCATCAAACGAAATAGTTTGTCCACAAACCACGCAATGGCGGCGCTCTGGTGACGTCATTATATTGTGTGACTACTTTCCCCACCTTGGTCACTTTGCCCGGCTTTCCCCTATATATTAAGTTATTTAACCCCTTAACGGTCGCGCCCGATAAGTGTAGTGTATTTTTTTTTATTCAGATTGTTTGATTACCCACACTTTTTTGAAATAGAAATAGTCACCTTACTTAATAGCGTATAAAATAATGAGAGAATAAAACCAATTGCACAGTTTTAAAAAAAACTGGTGGGAATTAAGCAATCTGAATTTTTAAAAATATCCTACACAGACCGCGAGAATTAAGAGGTTAAAAACAATTTTAAAATTTTAAATCATTTTCTACTTTAATTAAAATATTTATACTCTCGGCGTGATCTAGCATATTTTTTATTTTCCTAAATCCTTATTAGACGCTGAAAATATAAAAGCATTTTATGCGTTAGAGGACACGTTTTTTGTTCATTTGAAAAAAAAAAAAAAAGAAATACAAATAATAGAAGAAAATTTTATGTCTTTCATTAAAAAGTATTTTTTACTCATGGAATCTACTTGCTTAAGTACAGAAATGGAAACCAAAAACTTTAAACTTTCAACGATTGTGTTGTCATCTAAAGTTCCACACATCAGTGCAAAGTCATAAAAAATGTAGTGCATGAAAGATTGTTCGAAAAGTGTAAAAGTGTTTCAAAACAAAGTAAAAAAGCTTTTAAAGATTTTATATTTCGTCATTAAATGGTAGTCAAATGAAGCATGAATTTGTGTTTAAAGAAATCTTGAAAGTCGAACAAATTATTTTTTTTTTCACAAAATAATAGCACCATTTATATTTTATGTTTTCTGAGATCCTATTTTTGTTTTCGGTGTCTCTAATATTAAATTCTATTTATAAGCTGATATTAAATGTTAATTATGAGCTAATATTAAAGGCTAACTATAAGTAGGCAAATAAGCAGACTTTCAACTATGTTCGTCATTTTTTCAAAACAATTCTTGGAATAGTGTGATTTTTTTAAATTTTTTTTAATACACAACCCTTTCTAAAAGTACGTATTATTCGAGGACTCCACTGTCTTTGTCAGTGTACAATCAAAAATTTTTTAATTAAAAAAATCTCGAATTTCCATGGTTTTTTTTTATTTTTTTAAAGTAAAATCATATCAAATTAACACTAAAACGTCGGCGAGGGGTCATTTTGACCCGTACCAAAGAAAATGTTGATGCGAACCGGAAATTTCTTCATAAAATAAGTTAAATATACACCTCACAAAAATAAGTTAAATAAATAAGTTAAAAGTTTTAAAGAAAAATTCTGATGTGAATTATTTTATGAAATTTAAGCAAAAATTCACACCGTTCTAGTGTTAACATCCGATTAGAATTCCATTTTCTTAGGCAGGATAGGCCCCACCAGTGGCTGATAGGTTCTGTTCTCAAAGCTGGTAGAAAGGGGGTGCTGTGTTCAACCCCCTGTCGCACTCGTCGACCTAACCGTTCGGAGTTTTTCGTAATTTTCTTCGAACCTTGCCCTAAATACGGGTTAGGATTCCTTAGAAAGACTCCCATGGGGGGCATTCCCCCCAGGGCTTATATCCCTCGTGTTGATAATCGGCCGTCATAAAATCAAACAAGAACGAAAAATCATGCGTCAAGCATAGATTATGTAACACTTTCCAAAGCTTCCAAAATAATTTTACGAATCATACTCTTTAATAAGCTAAAAGATAACATCTAAGTAATCCGAATACTTTTATTCAGTTCTGTATAGGATCTATAGATTTGTATATATACTACATAGGATGCTAAATTTTAGTTCAGTTAGGAAACACGTAGCACAGTTTAAAATTCTCCGTCTGGAGTTAAATAATACGGAAATGTGTTCCCGAACTTTTGTGCTTCCCTGTATAGGATCTACAGAATTTATACACACCACGTAATATACAAAAAGCGATTTAAAATTAAAATCGCGTTCAGTAACTTAAAACGCACTTCCAGGAATTATTGTTAACATACAGTAGAGAATTCTTTTGTGTGTCCCTGTAAATGAACGGTGACTGCTATACACACAATATTCTGTAGTAAGTCTCTTGTAATGAACCTTATATAAATTTCAATGCGTTTAAAATAGGGAAACATTATTTAAATAAACCGCAGACGATTTTTCTCCATAGACGTAATGTAACGGAATTATTTTGACTGTCCCTGTAAAGTAAGTATAAGTGCTATGCACACCCTATTCCATATTAAGCTTCTTCTAATGCACCTTAGTGATATATATAAATTTCAGTGCGTTTAAAATAGTGAAACATTATTTAAATAAACCGCAAATGATTTTTCCCCATAGACCGCAATGTAACGGAATTCTTTTGAGTGTCCCTGTAAAAAAACTATCAGTGCTACACACTTCCATTGAAATAGGGAACATGCTATAGATAACGATTATAACATATAAAAATTGCAGGGCAATCCGAGCATATTTACGGGAGTTAGAGCACGGACAGACGGCAGACGACCAGACAAACCGACTTTTCAACTAGGTTGGAAAGTGTTAAAAACCAACCAACATTAAGCAGGGTAGACTGAGTCGGCTTTGCTCACTGGACGCGTACTGTCAGCCTTCGGACTCTGATATCTTCCGTTTGTACTGAATAGGACATTTAAATAAATTCGTGTAGAAATATTACACTTTCTATAGGTCTTGTGGAAAATACATATGTTCGATAAAACGGTGCAATTTAGTCAGGGATGAGATTGCTCCGCTTTTTTGCATACCAGTATAATCTTAGAGAAAACGTTGTTCTGTTAAATAGCAACATGTTAGGGGACGTAATGAATGAAAGCAAAATGAAATGGTACGTAAAAAGTTCAAACTTGGGAAAGCTATAAGTATTTTTACCCACATATTTTCATATTATTAACCAGTCACAAATATGTTTAGGAGAAATTTAGGGGGCTAATTAAGTTACTTGAAAACAAAAAAAGAAATTGTATATCGTGTGAAAGACCGCGTAATACCGAACACATAAATATATTTAATTTAATTTTAGGTATTACATTTTCAGAGATATTGTCGAAAATGCACTGCAAATATGCCCCCTCCCCTCTATTTCTGAATCTACTGAAACTAAAAATATGAAAAAATGAGGGGTAGTAGAAGTTTATTTAAACTTTACAGGAAAACTATATAAGACTTTCTAATGTTTTGTAGTTCCTGCAAACAAGCAAGAACTGCAGTTGATCAATAAGCCTCATATTTATTTTTTGCCTGAATGTTAAATATAACTAAATATTGAAATAACATTCGTAGTATTTTGAATGTCTGATTAATGTTTGTTCCTTTGATGTGATTTTGAATTTTTGTGTTACTTATATCGTCTGTACCATGTTTAATTATCGAATGAGAAAAATGAATTTTACATTACTTTTAAAAATTGGCAGATTGTCACCACTAAATTTTATTGGAATTCTTCGTCTAATAAGAATATTAATAAATTTTTGTAAAGAATAGGGTTGCTAGTTTGGCTTTCTTTTTTATCCAGAGATGACGAATTCATACCAGAAATTTTGTGAAAAAGTTTTTTACTGTAAGTAATCTCTAAATTTCTGTCATTAAATAAAGCAAAAATTTCTATTTAAAATTTCTAGTATTGTTTCAGAATTTCTGAATAGAAAAGGAGTACAAACTGGCTTCCTTGCTGAAGAATACTCTTAAAATTTAGTGGTGACAATTGGACCATTTTTAAAAGTAATGAAAAATGCATTTTTTCACATTCGATAGTTTGACATGGTAGCGACGATATGTGCCAGTCCGAATTATTACTTGTACTTTTTGATAAAATTTGTTTTTAATTACTTTTTTAGTGAAAAATATACAATACAACGTATGAATTTGAAAATAGATAATTATATATGTAAGTTTGATTATGTACTTAGGATGGTTAATATGCTTATTAAAAAGTAAACTATAAAAAAAAAATCTGCGGTGCATAGGCCCGAAGAGTTACGGGTTTTAAATACAACTTTCACTTTATAAAAAATATCACTTCTTTAATTATAAAATTCCGCATTCTTATGGAATGAAATGCTGAAGTTTGCAAATTAAACATTGTCTTGTATTTAAACAGTTTAAACAATTATCGAACAAAACTGAACGATGAAAACAGAAAATACAGATACTAAATTATATTAAAACAGTCAAAATATATAAGAAAATGCTATTTTCTTTTTTAATATATCCGTGTGTCTAAAATGACTTTTTTAAAATGCTTGCATTTCTCTAGGAAGTTTAAAATAAGTATTTTCTTTTAACACTTTTATTATTACATTAAAATCAGTAGATTCAGGAAAACAAAATCTATAAAATCTGTGAATTGCAAAACGAAACCTTATAAAACATATAAAAGTTTTGAGGCAGAAAAAATGCTTTTCAAGTTTTATTTCAAACCAATAGGTATATGCAGTCAGATGGAGCAGAAATTTTGTTTTCTGAAAACAAAATGAAAATTTAATGAAGAATTCGGATTTTTCTTTACATAAATTCTCCGTCAAATTTCAATCCATTCTTATCGAATTTCAATCGGTTTTTGTTACTTCATATGAATAAGTGGTTTTTAAAACATGTACGAATTTAATTCGTATAAAGTGCTATGCAATTGAGATATTCTCCGCACTCAAACTCAATCCATTCTTTGAATACCACTTTTATCTAAGAAATCTACACAATAGATTTTTTTTTTACAAATTTTGCAAACACCTACCTGAAACTTAACCCCTTAATCGTCGTGCCCGAGACATTCACGGGCAGCGTAGGTTACGCCTGTTTTATTCAGATTGTTTGATTCCCACCAGTTTTTGAAAATAGTGTAATTGGCTTTATTCTTGCATTATTTTATATGTCTATTAAATAAGACGAACATTCCTACTTAAAGAAACTGGTGGTAATCAAGCAATCTGAATTTTTAAAAAGTAGCCTACACTTATAGGGCGCGACGATTAAGGGGTTAAGTTTTGTTGGCAATGGTATAAAATCATAGCATGACAATGCGTCTTCAGTTATACTGGTATTCAAAACACGGATCAGTGGGAAAAGCCGTATATTAGAGAAATGGATAAACTCTAAAATGATTATTTTCTCATATTTATTAGTTTTATTATCAAAGTTGCAAATTTTAGGAATTCAGTATTTATACTCTTAAACTCGCTTTTGTCTGGTTTGGTTGACCTTACCAATGTGAGAGAATACATTTTAAAATTATCTGTTATTATATATTTATACATAGATAACAGTCATTATAAATAATACATTAGTTGCCATATATCTCGTATTTAACCCTTTAATGGGCGGTGGTCACAAAAAAGGACACCTAAATTTAATTCCAAAACTGACAAAAGGCACCAAGAATATTTAATTAAAATTTTCCTTTTGTTAAGTACCGGAAAATAAGCAAGTTTGTATTTTCTAATGAATTCGTTTGTTATTTCTGGTTTCAGTCCATTATTTCATCATTTTACAAACAGACTTACTCCGCGCCGGAAAGGGTTAAATAAGATTTGTCACATACTGTTGTCATAAATATATATGTTATTACAGCCCATTTTCAAATGTGGTTTTTAAAGAAATTTAAGTACAACAGTGCAAGCAACATTCCCGTTTTTTGAGTGTTTTTGAATAAGAATCTCCCTCGTATTAATTTCCACTGTTAAATAAAGGGAATATTTCCATTTGCATAGAGCTGCCAAATCTCCGGCTTTTTGGATACCAGTATTTTAGTTCAGAAAATGGAGGATTCCGAAATGGTCGGACTACTGAATACCAATAATTATTAACAGAAAATTTCATGGTAGGTTTCTACAACATTTCCGTAAAAATTTATCTCCGAAGGTGATCTGCAAAATTTGGAAGAAAAATCTAAAAATAAAATGTTTCTAAGAAAATACCGGTATACATTAAGCGAGCCATTTGGGAGCCTTGACGATGTTTTATGTAATCGGTACATTCTGCGATTTAACACCTTGAGGGGCACCGGTATATAATATATACCACTTTTTCATATATAACTTTGCCGCCAGTATTATTAAATAAAAATAGTATTATTGTTTTTTGCAGAATGAGAATGTAAAAATTCATTATTTAAATTTACTGGTGTCAAAACATCGCTAAATGTAGCATTTTTAGACCACGTGCTGGCCCTCCAAGGTGTTAAAAGAACAACATTTTCTCTAAAATAATACTTGTACGCAAAAAAACAGAGACTTGGGAAGTCTGCATTAGGATATAATTGCACTTAAAAAAGCTATATTTGTGCAGCTATGAAATATGAATTTCCAAAGGACAGAGAAGATTATTAATTGACTATATGGTGCAAATACACTAGCATAAAAAGCACCTACGCATCTCAGTGCTAGAAATAACAATTTCTGTTGTGCTTTTATTCTCTGTGCGTCTCTAGGGTTACCTCCCACTGTTTGCGTTTGGTTCAGTGTTTTAGAAACGGGTAACATTTTCATGACTTGCTATTATTACACCTTATACTTTTCTACAATTTTCATTTTACTGTAGCGAATCTGAGTTAAATTGCAAAATAACACATATTACTTACACATTGTAACGTTAGAAGTAATAATAGTGAATTAAAAATCATCTTAAAAAATACATATGTATCAAACAATGTCAGTTGTACGTTTGTGACCAAATCTTGGTCAGACATGGGTCTTGCCGTTTACATCTATATCCATGTTTTAATCTTCACAATGGAAGAAATTTAATATTGATAAAGAATTATTTCTTTATTAAAGTAATGTTACACATATTTTACACAATATATATATATATATATATATATATATATATATATATATAATATTTTCATATTAAATAATTTAACATCTCTCTGCATGCTGGGAGATGAATAGGTATTTTTTATATTTAATTAACAATATGAGAGCAGTTTATGCATTACTTTTTATGATTTTGCCAAGTAATATAATGTTGCAGGATTACCAGTTTGGCCTCTTTTTTATCCGAAAATTCCGAATTGAAACCAGAAACTTCGAATCATAAAATTTGATTTATTTAATAACGGACATTTCTAGATTACATAAAGTGGAAATTCTTCTTTCAGAATTTCTGAATACAAAATGTGGTCAAAATTGTAATCCTGCGTTGTAATACACAGCTGTTATATCATTTATGACATATTCTACAAATACCTGCTTTTACAAATTGGGTGTATCAATGTGATTATAAGTGCATTATTCAGATATTCAAATTCGGAAGAAAATAATAGCGATGAATTTCAAATTATTCCAGATGCTGGAAATAGCAGCAATCGATCGCAACCCACTTTTCAGCAATGATAGGATCAAATGCAGGACTAATTTCTGATACATCATAAGCTTGGATTATGTTTGTTTTAGAATGTTATAAAACCCATCCATAGGTGTGTTTAAATGCTCTGTAAATTTATAATGTTTTTATTTCTATATGGAATTGCCTTTTTCGCGTGCACCTAAATATAATCTAGTGTTATATGATATTAAAATTTCAATTTAAGGATGGATGAAATACAAAATAATATTTTTGTACAAAGTTATAACTGTTTATTTCTATTTAGCGAAATTTTAAAACATTACTCTTATAGACACGTAACTGAAGTAATCTATTTATTAAATTAATTATTTTAGCTTACTGAACATTCAACTAATATTTTTAACTATTAAATATATTATATCAAAGAAATTAATAGTACGGCGATTTTGTAATCTTCAGCAATTGTCGAAACATCAATAATTATCAAAGTGTAGCTATGTCATGCATGTTAAAAACTATTTATAACTGAATATTTAACTCATTACAGCCATGTAACGAGTATACTCGTGTTTACATAGCTGTCATAATTGCATTCCTAAATTATGATTTTCGGTTAGCACTACTTTGGAATAATATTCGCCTCATGTGATTAACTAACGCGAAGTTTATTATTAGAAACAAAATGTAGTAGAAAAGCATAATAAAAATGCGTCATAAAAAAGCTATTTTATGTAAAAATGCCTATCAACAAAATGTTAAATTACAAATTACTACGAAAAAGGGTTTTCGCCAATATTTTCTTTTTTAACCATTGAATGAATATTTACAGATTTCAGCATTTTTGTCACGTTCAAACAAGGTACCGTAATTTCGCGCGTATGCGCCGCGGCTTAGTTAAATCTTTTTCAAACCGGAAATTTTATTGAAAAAAAGAAGTCAAATAAGTGCTAAGCAGAAATAAGTTACATTTCATTTAAAATAAATTCTGGTAGGAAATCAAAATGTTTGAGGTGCGGCGTATACGCGCGAAATTACGGTAGTAAGGTTTATGGTATTGGCTGGAGCGATAATAATTTTGTTTCGATACTTAGAGTCCCCCTCAAATGTTCCAACTAAAAGAGACTGATTCAAGAAAAAACATGTAAGTTCCTATAAATTAATATTCTACTTGTGATAGAGCCGAAGTTTTATCTATTTTTCTTTTGACATTATTTCCCTACAACTTGAAGAACTTCGGAAGAATTGCACAATTTTTAAGGAAATATATTCGGGAAAATTACTTGTGCCTTTTCCAAATATTTGCCCACTTTATATAATGTATGAAATGTAAGTTTAAGAAACAGTATGGAATTAGAAGCCTTTCTTCAAAGTTAAAAATAATTAGGTTAATCAAGTTTTTGCTTACTCACTCAGACGGGCGGTAAATTAAATCTGCCTATTTATAGTAATTAGCAAATAGCTGATCTGTCTAAATTGATTTTAGGTGCAATTTTAGGTCTATTTACAGTGGCGTAGCCAGGGAGGAGGTCCAATTCCTCTCGATACCAGTAATTATGTAGAGTTTTCTTCGCAGATATGATTATCTCAGATATGATTATCGCAGAAATTTCTCCGATTAGATAAATCAAAGAAAACTTTACAAAATTAGTGGTATCCATTGCATCTGGACCCCCCACACTGGCTACGCCACTGTCTATTTACTTTTCAAAATTATGATTTTTTCGTGGGGAGTCGATATTTGGTCATTTCTTTTATTGTTTGTTACTCGTATGAAAGAAACCCTTTGAACTTATTTGTAATTTAAATAAAATGAAATTTTCAATAACCTTTATTCAATATTTCTAATATATTTCACAATTTATACTTGTCTCACCTTATTCATATTATTATACTTTTTTGAATTTATCTGTATTCAAGTGGCGTACACTCTTTTGAATTTTCAAATAGTCTAGCGCCAATATTTCAGATTAGAAAATCTCTTTTTAATATATCAATCCACAGTATGGAATCAACTCGATTAATACTAGTGCAACATTTTCTTCAATTAATTGAGGCGACAAAGTCTGTTAATCAATCAAAGGAGGAGGTATGTTACACATACCACATAATATATATATATATATATATATATATATACCACATAATTATAATCTCCAAATGCCACAAATGGCAACAGAATTTTGGAATAAAATATGGTTTTTTGGCCTTAACCCTGGAGTCGACACGGGTTTTAATTTTTATTAAAATAAAATTTTATTATTTTCTGTTGTCATTATATATTTGTATTCTTTTTTTTTCTGAAATCATGCGAAATTTATTCTTAAAACATAATACGTTTTAATGCAAGTACCAATACTATATAATATTATATATTTGCAACGAATCAAAAATTGGAATATCCTTTCTTGCAATACATTCTGATTGGTCTTTTTTTTAGATAGATTTTTTGTTCATGATAAATTTTTATGCATTCCTTTAAAGAATATCCATGTAAACATATAAATATTTTTATTCGATTTTGGAAAAATAAAATGTTTACATAGCTTTTCCGAAATTCTGTAAGGAACGAGAATTTTAAAAAACGTGAAAAACCATTAAATATTGAACTATTTGAAGGTGTGTACAGGTTTTCGACAATTTGTAAGATAATAGTAGTGAGTATTTTTACGTAATCACAGAAATATATTACAAATTCAACTACTAAACATGGTGACAAAAATATCTGCGATTTTAATTATGAATATAATTTTTTTTTATAGCACATTTCTATTTGTGCCCATCATCTTTTTTCTTCTGTCTTTCTTGTAATGGACAAGATTATCGGAAATCTTAAGCATTAATCTCAAACTATACATGTTTTTTGAATGTGTTGCTTTTTCTGTAAAATTTTAGAAAACATAGTATCAACTATACTTTAAACATAACTTAACATAATTGAATATAGAACATTAACATGAAATAGAAATGTATCATATGCTAAAATATTATTAAAAGTCTAAATTGTGTAATTCCAAAATAATGAATAAAAAAATATTTTATTTTCACTTTCATTTTTGCGATTTGAGACTCAGACATGGTATATTTTTCACATTTGTAAAAGTACAAATTTAAAATATCCAGATTATTAATAAAAACCACAATAGTACAGGGTTCGTATGTGTACCGTTACTTTTCCAGGTTACATACCAGTATATTTTACCAAAAAAAATACATAACGTTCAAACGTGCGAAATTTAACCTTATTTAAGAAGAGATTATCTAAAAGAAAATACTGGTACCGAATACTTTCCTGGTCTTAAAATTCCAGGACCCGTACGAACCCTGTAGTCCCCCATTTTTTTAATAGAATTTTTCACTTTATTTAACCCTTCTTTGCATGAGTTTTTCTTTTACAATTGTTTTTTTTTTTTACATATATTGAATATTAGACAACAGAAATTTTAAGATAGATTTTTAACTTTGCTCAGCAACATAGTTCATGGGAAATTTACTGGATTAATATTTCTATATAAATAGATTGGTGGCGAAGAAGTTGATTTATTTATTAAAAGTTAAATAAAAAGTGGTGCAAATTTACATCACTATGCAATTAAGGGTTAAATGCAGAAGATTATTACAAATCCTGAAATTAAACGCGGCGTTTACAATTTTTGCTATTTAAATATTAAATAGACAATTTCTATTGTGGTAAAAGCGTACTACCTCTCTTACATTTTTTGTAATTCGCTGCTGGAAGAATATCATTAACCCTTCTTTGCATGAGTTTTTCTTTTATAATTGCGTTTATATATATATATATATTAAATATTAGACACCAGAAATTTTAAGATAGATTTTTAACTTTGTTCAGCAACGTAATTCACGGGAAATTTACTGGATTAATATTTCTATATAAATATAGTGGTGGCGAAGAAGTTAATTTATTTATTAAAAGTTAAATAAACAGTGATGGAAATATACATCACACTGCAATTAAAGGTTAAATTTATATATTTTAATACAACAAAATTAACGAGCATAAAATAAAATGAGTTTACCAATTTTGGATCAAATAAGAAAATGATTTTACTTATTTTGAGATAAATAATAAAATATCTCAAAGGACAAATTTTAATCCTCCCCACCCCTTTACACACTTTAAAATGTTTCCACTTAGAAAGATTAAAAAAAAAAACTGATAACACACGCGAAATTTTTCTTCTTGGTTAACTACCTCTTTTTCCGTACTATTCTTGAAATTAAAAAACTCCCAATTTCATCATTTCAATTAATTTTAATTTAAGATTTTTTTTTCTTTTAATAATTTATTAAATATTTACAATGATAGTCACATTTACATATTTTTTACAGTTGAACAATTATTCTGATTCGCGAATCGCTTTGTAGAAATACTTCTTATTTCCTAATTTTTTCATTGCTCTTTTCTGAAATTTAGATTTCGGCTGTACATTCTCATTAATTGCGTTTTGTCCATTCTTTTTCAAACAAATCATCACATTTCTGAATTTTTAATTTATTTTTTGAACGTTTTAAATTAAAAACAAGTTTCTTGTATGGGGTCTATCATTATAGCATGTGGTTTCTCTTTTTTTTTCTTCTTTTTTCCTTTTTTTTTATTTTTTACGAATGCTGAGTACGTAAAAAAACACTTTTTCGTCTTGTTAGTATGACAGGATATATATATATATATATATGTTGCGGTCAATATCACTAATCCGGTAACTATTAATAATAACCGGATGTTATTAATAATGATCGGATTATTCATACTGACCGCAACATATATATATAATATATATATATATATATATATAAATAATATAAAATATATATAAAAATGCGTAAAAGTTGGCAGCTATGACGTTATTGACGAATCCGATAGTAGGTATTCCAAATGACTATGTGTACAACATGAAAGATTCCCCAGATGATTATGCAAATTTCTGGAAACCACTAAAAATTTATAGAAATTTTTGCCTTATTGAATCCGGCGATTCCGGAGATTTAATAACATAAAATTTACTATAAAATTTTAGTGGTAGGAAATAGCGTAAACGTTCGCAGCTATGATAACGTTCATCCTGTAATTAGACTATCACGCTATATTCGGGGACCCCACTTGTTACCATTCAAAATAATCATATTGACGTGCTCTATCCGAATCTGTACATATTAGACGCTGAGTACATTGTGGGTACGCTGCGTACCCTGTATATATATATATATATATATATATATATATATATATATATATATATATATATTATTTCTGCGATTTCAGAAATAATAAATAATGAATCAGACGTGTATTATAACTGTATTCATCCGTAAACAATAAAAAACATCATGTGTCAAGCATAGACTCATAAAAACTATTATAGTTACTTTTTTGTAATTCTCTGCTGGATGAATATCATTAATTATATATATATATATTAATATATTTCAGAAAAATTAACAAGCATAAAATAAAATGAATTTACCTATTTTGAGACAAATATTAAAAGATCTCAAAGGACAAATTGTAATCCCCTCATCCCTTTACTCACCTTAAAATGTTTCCACCTAGAAATATTTTGAAATAAACTCATAGCAAACCCGAAATTCTTCTTCTTTTTAAACTACCTCTTTTCAGTATTATTCTTCATATTAAAAAATTCCCTATATCATCATTTCAATTAATTCTAATTTAATATTTTTTTTCTTTTAATAATTCATTAATTTTACACAATGATATTCACATTTACAGTTTTTTTACAGTTGAACAATCATTCTGATTCGCGAATTGCTTTATAGAAATACTTTTTATTTCTTATTTTTTTAATCTGATTGTTCATTTCTGAAATTTATTTTCAGCTGTACATTCTCATTAGTTGTGTTTTGTCCGTTCTTTTTCAAGCAATTCATCATACTTCTGTATTTTAAAATTTTTTTTGAACATTTTAAATAAGAAACATGCTTCTTTTATGGGGACTATCATTATAGCATATGTGGTTTCTCTGTTTTTTTTTTCCTTTTTTGTTTCTTTTTTTATGAATGTTGAGTACGTAAAAAAAAACTTTTTCGTCTTGGTAGTATGACAGGATATATATATATATATATATATATATATATATATATATATGTATGTATGTTGCTGTCAATATCATTAATCCGATCATTATTAATAATATCCGGTTAATATTAATAATGACGGGATTAATCATATTGACCGAAACATGTATATATATATATATATATATATATTCTGCTTTCTTCTTTTAACGGATTATTATGCGATTTCAGAAATAATAAATAATGAATCAGGCGTGTATTATAACTATATTCATCTGTAAACAATAAAAAAAAATATATGTGTCAAGCATAGACTAATAAAAACTATTATAGTTACTTTTTTGTAATTCTCTGCTGGATGAATATCATTAAATTTATATATATATACTAATATAATACTGCAAAATTAACAAGCATAAAATAAAATGAATTTTTATAATAAAATGAACTTTAAAATGGTTACACCTAGAAAGAGTTTGAAACAAACTCATAACAAACGTGGAATTTGTCTTCTTCGTTAGCTACCTCTTTTTCAGTACTATTCTTCAAATTAAAAAACTTCCTATTTCATCATTTCTATTCATTTTAATTTAAGAATTTTTTCTTTTAATAATTCATTAATTTTTCACAATGATAGTCACATTTACATATTTTTTTACTGTTGAATAATCATTCTGATTCGTGAATTTCTTTGTAGAAATACTTTTTTCTAATTTTTTAATCTGATTGCTCTTTTCTAAAATTTAAATACCAGCTGTACATTCTGATTAATTGTCTTTTGGTCCATTCTTTTTCCAGCAATTCATCATATTTCTGAATTTGTAATTTATTTTTTGAATATATTAAATAAGGTACATGCCTCATTTACGTGGAATATTATAATAGCATATCTGGATTTTCCTTTTTTTTAAATATATTTTTAATGAATGCTGAGTACGTAAAAAAATCTTTTTCGTCTTGTTAGTATGACAGCTTTCTATAGTAATGTAAGTTTTATATATTTTACTTTTTTGGGCTTTTTTTTTCTTTTTTTCTGTCGGATTATTATTATAGATCAGTTGTTTTTATAAGTTATATTCTACAATATGATTTTATATTTTAAAAAAAATATAATAATTAATTTGTTATAGTGTTGCAAGACACTATTTTACTTTTTTTCAATAATTTTTAATGTAATAGATTTTTAATTAAAGAAAGAAAAACATTAAAAAAACTAGTCGTTGGGGGCCACCGTAATACTTACCCATCATGGATATGCATAATGTAAAATATTGAAATAAAAATGTGTAAACTACTTATAAAATGCATTGCAATTCAAATAAAATCGTGGCTTGATGACGTCACAAACTTTAAAGGCTCGATTACTGAATTGCTTGAAAGAGGTTTTTCCTTATAACTCCAAAAATAATAATCCTATTAACTAGCGGTTTATTGCATCTGATTAAGCGTCAAATTTCCAATTAAAATATATCTTTGAAGTGAAATTTGGATGAAATACAGGGTCATGAAAAATCGAAGAGTGTGGAAAATAGGATTCCAAATATCTCGGTAACTAATTATCCGATCGACTTCATGCTTTATTCAAAATTTATGTTTTTTTATTGTCTTTTATATTCATTTCTTAAAATAAACAATTTCGAAAATTTTTATATACCTTTCATCAGAACGAATATTTCGAGAGTCTGAAAAAAATTGTTCCGGTTAATCGAGGTTATTGAAATGAAATAGGCTTCTTCCCATTATTACATACTAAGTACATACCAAATTGCAAGTCTCTATCTCAATTTTTTCGGGAGATAGAGCGTTTACAGACACACACACAGACACACAGACGGACGGCAAAATTTTTTTTCTAAAAATATGTTTTTCGGAATCTCCAGTGTCTGAAACGTGTAAATCCGTCAAAAAAAAGTTTTTCGATTTTCAAAACGATTACAAGACTTACCCTATACTACGTATGATGGGTAAGTAATATGATTAAAAAACCGCTCATGCATCGGAGCATTTGGTTCAGTAATTATTGGGCACAGATGGTGGCTACTTTCAGCATTTATAGTGATACCAGCATATTTAATAGAAAGCTGCATTTCTAGCTGAATTTATTTTGAAAGAAAAAAAATTAAATTTCAATGAAAATGGCTATATACTTATTTATCACATTTAAAAATATATGTTTATGAATCTATACTATGTATACTAATATTATAAAGGAGTAAAGATTGTTTGTTAGTTTGTAGGGGGTAATCTCTGGAACTACCGAACCGATTTCAAAAGTGATTGTGGCAAATTGATGGTGACAACCCCTGCTCCAACATATGCTATATTTTATGTCGGTGCCACTAATCCCAGGGGGGTGCAGGACCGAAAAACGTTCTAAAATTGCAATTTTGTTTATACTAAAGGAGATAGAAATTTGAAATTTGGCATTGTAGCTACTTATAAGATGTAAATGCTCTCTAAAAACAAATAAAAAATGAAATTTAAAAGGGTGAAATGAGCGAAAAGCGTTCTGAAAACATTCTAAATTACAATTTCTGTGGAATCTCTGGAACTATCGAACCGATTTCAAAACTGATGTAGCCAAATTGATGGTGACAATCCCTGCTCCAACATAGGCTATATTTTATGTCGGTTCCACTAATCCCAGGGGGTGCAGGAGCGAAAAAGTTCTAAAATTGCGATTTTTTGTATACGGAAGGAGCTAGAAATTTGAAATTTGGCATTGTAGCTACTTATAAGATGTAAATGCTCTCTAAAAACAAATAAAAAATGAAATTTAAAAGGGTGAAATGAGCGAAAAGCGTTCTGAAAACATTCTAAATTACAATTTCTGTGGAATCTCTGGAACTATCAAACCGATTTCAAAACTGATGTAGCCAAATTGATGGTGACAATCCCTGCTCCAACATAGGCTATATTTTATGTCGGTTCCACTAATCCCAGGGGGTGCAGGAGCGAAAAAGTTCTAAAATTGCGATTTTTTGTATACGGAAGGAGCTAGAAATTTGAAATTTGGCATTGTAGCTACTTATAAGATGTAAATGCTCTCTAAAAACAAATAAAAAATGAAATTTAAAAGGGTGAAATGAGCGAAAAGCGTTCTGAAAACATTCTAAATTACAATTTCTGTGGAATCTCTGGAACTATCGAACCGATTTCAAAACTGATGTTGCCAAATTGATGGTGACAATCCCTGCTCCAACATAGGCTATATTTTATGTCGGTTCCACTAATCCCAGGGGGTGCAGGAGCGAAAAAGTTCTAAAATTGCGATTTTTTGTATACGGAAGGAGCTAGAAATTTGAAATTTGGCATTGTAGCTACTTATAAGATGTAAATGCTCTCTAAAAACAAATAAAAAAATTAAATTTAAAAGGGTGAAATGAGCGAAAAGCGTTCTGAAAACATTCTAAATTCTAATTTCTGTGGAATCTCTGGAACTATCGAACCGATTTCAAAACTGATGTAGCCAAATTGATGGTGACAATCCCTGCTCCAACATAGGCTATATTTTATGTCGGTTCCACTAATCCCAGGGGGTGCAGGAGCGAAAAATGTTCTAAAATTGCAATTTTTTTATACTGAAGGAGCTAGAAATTTGAAATTTGGCATTGCAGTTACTTATAAAATGTAAGTGCTCTCTAAGAACAAATTAAAAAAATCGAAATTTAAAAGGGTGAAATGAGCGAAAAGCGTTCTAAAATCATTCTAAATTACAATTTCTATGGAATCTCTGGAACTACAGAACCGATTTCAAAAGTGATGGTGACAAATTGATGGTGACAATCCCTGCTCCAACAGCCTCTATTATAAAAAGCTATGCGATGCTGACGACTGGGTTTTTCGTTAATTGTTGCCACAGATGAATCTCGGAAAATGAAACCTTTGAAGTTACTGAAAAAAATAATAGCTCGAAAAGTATTTGTCAGAAAATTGTTAGACAAACTGCGTTTGAAAGGTAAAAAATTGTATTTTTCTTAATATAAATTTCAAATCTAATGATAATGCAGTTTTTCAAATATTGAATTTCAAAAATTACCAAATTTCACAATTTAGTACCATAGCGAAACCTTCATGCGTAAAAAGATAATGATAAGAGCGACGTGTCCTGACGTGTATATTGGCACGAGTCACAAATTATAGTAGCCTTATTATTCTGTTAAAATATAAAAGTGAACTCTGAAAGGTCAATATTTTGTTTGCTTAAAAGTTCGTTAAGGGAAATTGACCAGTGTAGCGGGCGTAGCTTGCCAGTACCCTAATATAAATTTGACAGATTTTCTACTCTAATATGTTTTTGAGTGTAAAATATTTTTCATACTTTTATATGAGTATAAAGGGATTCACAGGTTTCCGGGGATTTATTTTTACTTCATATTAAAGGGTGTTTATTAAGGATTTTCGCGACAAATTCTGAAAAACTTCTATGATGTTTCTGTATTTTTAATTTATTTTTTGATTACATTAAATAAGGAAAATACTTCTTTTATGGGGAATATTATAAGAGCGTATCTGGTTATTAATTTATATTTTATGCCTGTTGAGTTCGCAATTAAATTTTTTTTTTCTTGTTCGTATGACAGTTTTCTATAGTAATTATCATTATACGTATATTTTTGTGCTTTTTTTTCTTCTTCTTTTAAGATTTCGTTCATCTCACGAAACCCTGATCGACTCGCTTCTCTGTCTGTCCGTCACAAAGCCGATTTTCAGAAACTGTATAAGTTAGAGACTTAAAATTTTGTGTACTTACAGCTGAATATCTACTGTCACGCTGAAAATCATAAAATTTTGAAAATGTCTTCATTAACGCAATACATTAATTAAAACCTTAAAAACCCACTCATTAATGCATAAAAATACTCAACAAAAGCACAGAATTTATTTGAATTGTTGCCAATTTGTAAAATAGCGTACATAATAATATTCCCTTTCAATTAAAAAATGTATTTACACGTGATTACCAAAAACAGAAATAAAACTTTAAAAATTTAATTAAATGATCACGTGTTAAAAACAGTAATCGTAGAAAATTACGTAATAAAAAATATACTTGCGCTTGAATATTAAAAAGTAAAGAATTAAATTATTACGCGCTCAGAGCATTAAATAGGGAAACTTACGTCATATTTAAAATGCTCAAATAACAATATTTCCAAACAGTTTCAATATAGAAGTATATTTACACGAGATATTAATTTATTTCGACAAAATATTTTACCCATTATTGCACATTTAAAACAGGGTAAATAATAATATTTCCCTTCAATTAAATATTTTTAAGTTTAATAATAGGAAGAAAACTTTGAAAATCATGTCATATTGAAAAATATACATTTAAAACGTCTTACAGAAAACAATTTCTGGTACTGCTCCATTATACCGTTGCAACTTTCCAGTAAAAAAAACTATCGCGAAATTATTCACCAAACTGTAATGTCCAAAAAAAACAAACAATGGAAACATGTTGTCGTTAGAATCTAAAGCCCCACTCACTAAATTGTCAACTATCAGTAACTTTAAACAATAAAATTTATAATACATTAATGGAAAGAGAAAAAAAAAGTAATCTTCAATATTTTTTCTTATTTACAATATTTTTCTTAATTATCCCGCGCTGTTCATTAATAAGTGTTTATGACGTCAGTTGAAACGGATCAGTTGTAGCAACATTTTTTCAACGCTTTTTCTCTTTTAATATCATGGCGCGCCGTTTAAAGTCGTTATTATTTTTTAAATTATTGAAATAACTAATAAATGGGTAAAATATCACTCAAAATACAGGTAAATGTCGAATAAAAATTTCTCGATAAGATAACAAACACGTGTGACGTATCTGATGTCAATTGAATGTGACAACATGGTAATGCACTTTTATTTCCAATATTTTCGCGACAGTTTTTTTTTCCTTTGGATAGTGATCGACGGGATAACGGATAAATACCCAATTATTTATAACATATTTGTCATAAATAAAAAATTATCCGATAATAAATGTATTCATAACCGACATAAAAAAATTATCCGATACAGACATTGTTTATTTAGCCATTTTTCACTACAAGTTGATTTTCAAATGTTTAATTGATGTTATTTTATCAATAACGAAAACAGTTGTTAGCTCTTTTGACAGCAGTTGATCCGTCCTTAAAATACCTCAGTGAAAAAAAAAAAAAAAAAAAAAAAAAAAAAAAAAAAAAAAAGAATGGAAACCCGATTACAGCAGATCGCCACTGGTCGCTTAACACATTGACGGACAGTAGGAACAAGTAAAGTTCGAAAATTGACTATTTTTGTAATTTTTAGATTATTAAAAGTATAGTTTTACTCTTTCTGTTTAAATAAACTTAATTTTGATTAATTCAGCACCTTTAATTAGGTTGCACTACTCCCTTAATAACCACGTCTGGATGACTAGTGTTCAGGGTAAAATACAGTCAAAAAAGGTGATAACCAGTATATTCTTATAGAAAAATTTATGTTGATTATTCGATCCAATAATCAATCTGAATTTTTTCTATAAGAATATACTAGCAATTACCATTTTTTACTGTATTTTTCCCTGACCACCAGCCACCCTGCACGTGCATACTGAATCTGCAACTCGTATAACAGGTGGAAAACGAACTTCAACCTAAAAAAATGTTTCCAAAACATGACACTGGGCTTCTACTTGTACGCCGGTAAATGCACATTTGTGCTGCTGTAGCCGTAGTATCTAAAAACGACCGTTTTGTTTTGGACGGCTATTGCCACATAGTGAACTTCGCTTTGACAGCTATAGACGCAAGTGTCCGTCAACGTATTAATTATAATTCAACCTTCCGTATTCATTTTAGAGTTAATCAAATTAGCGGAGTTTTTTTTTTTTTTTTTTTTGAATTTGCGGTGTCAAAACGGGGGTTGGCGACCGTAGCTCGTAGGGGGCAGAGCTTCCCAGTAAAAAAAAAAAGAAAAAAAACGCTAATAAAGAGTGATGTCATTAATAATGCGAATAGGGATTATTAATAAAGAAGGGGAGAGAGATATTATTATGACAGAGTATAACACTTACTTACCTACACACACTTACCTACTTGTTTTGTTTTTATTTGTTTTTATTATGCGATTTTGTAAATAATAATCATGTATCAAGCATAGATTATAAACACTTTCTAACACCACTTCCGGAATACTGTAACGGATTTAGCAACATAAGTCGAGCGTTTAAAAATGCGGGGTTTTCTTTTGAGTGTTCCTGTAAACACTTTCAGTTTTCAATAGCGAACATACCATATCGTCGCTACCATGTCAAACTATCGAATATGAAAAAAGACATTTTTCATTACTTTTAAAAATGGGTCGTTTGTCACCACTAAATTTTATTAGAATTCTTCGCCTAGTAAAATTTCTAATACAAATTTCTGTGAAGAACTGGGTTACTAGTTTGGCCACCCTGTTTCTTCAAAAATACCGAATTCATGCCAGAAATTTTGAGAGAAAATCTTTAATTTACGTAATCACGAAATAGGCTGTCATTATGTAAAGCGTAATTTTATACTTTAAATTTTTGATATGGATTCGAAATTTCTGAATGCAAAAGTAGGCCAAACTGTCAACCCTACTCATGTTGCAAACCTGAAACCCTATTAAAATTTAGTGATGACAATCATTCCAGTTTTAAAAGTAATGAAAAAGGCATTTTTTCACATTCGATAGTTTGACATGGTAGTCACGATATTAAAGCTGAATACATTTATCAATTATGGAAAACCGTGTATATTAACCTATTCGGGACCATGGGTGCATATATGCACCCTCAAAAGGAGCATACAGAATTTGTTTCAGGCACCAGTAAAAAATAAATGTATTATTTTCTTTCTCTAATTCGAGCACTTTTGCGATAATTTAAGTAAAGGTAGCTTTTTTAAAAAAAAAGTGGTGCAAACCGAATAAAATTTGTGTAAAAGCCGTCGGTCCCGAAGGGGTTAATGAGAGGTAGCGCACGCACAAAAAGCAGACGGCAGATTACTGACAGACAAACCAAAGTCATATACACTTTTCAACTATTTTGTGAAAATTTTATTATACAAGCTATCCATAAATTAAAATATATTCCAAAATTTTCTCTATTCGTAAAACAAACAAAAGTGAAACTTTGAATTTTTAACACCTTAATTATTTTTTTTGTAATTTTGTAATGTTTTACAATTCTGTAATTAAAAAAAAATGATTTTCTAACAGTTATTCGTTTTATAGGTTTCCAAAACTTTTGTAATTCAAAAATTCTTCGAGATACAAATTTATTTTCAAGAAACTGCAGGTTTTTACAATTACATAGATGTAATTTTCCTGTATATTTCTCTTGTTTAATTGCATTTGTTTAAAGATAAGCTTTTAAGAGTTTATAAGTAACTTTTAAACAAATATAATTTCTCAAACTTTTATACCATAAAAATTTCCAAAAAAGATTTTCCTTTCAACATCCTTAAATTACATTAAATTTTGTACAAGCAAATACAAAATAATGCGTTGAAAAAAAAAGCATTAAAAAAACATAAAAGGTTTTAGAATCTCAAAGAATGCTTTTAAAGTTTCCATTTCAAACCATTAGATGCGGATTCGGAAGAAATAGAAATAATTTTTCAGATATACTGTGAACATTTAACACGGCAGTCCAATTTTACAGAATATAACTTCTCAATCGAATTTCAGTGTTGACATTCTGTATTTATCTTTTCATTTTTGAGAGTATTAAAGATAAATAAAAATCAATAAATGCATTGTGTTTAGGACTTGTATGATAAAATGTTCATATATAAATACGGTCACATTTTAGTATTATATTAAACAAGATTCGTGCGCTTTTACCCCATTTTTTAATAGAATTGTTCGCCTTATCAAGGTGTGTATACTCTTTGGAATTCCAAATAGTCTGTCATCACTTTTTTCTGATTAGAAAATTTCCAATTAATATTTAAATAGCAGAAAATACAGACACTCGTTTAATTTGTAGCACTTTTCTTCATTTAAATAAAACGAAAAATTCTATTAAAAATTGTGGTAAAGAGAACTCTTTGTTTGAGAATTTGAGAATTTGTAAAACAAATACAAAGTTTTTTTTCGGATATTTCATTTGTTATAGTTGTCCACTTAATTATTTGAGTCTTTTTCACATTCTCGTGACTATCCAAATTATCGTAAAATAATGCTTGAATAAATTTGAAAATTCTCAGTTATAATATATATATGCACGAAAACATAAATTGTTATTCCCGAGTGTCCCAAAAATGACTGATGGATTTTAAAATTCAATAACTTGCAAATGGTGACAGATATTTAAAACAAAAATCTTGCCGGAGGTATAAGTATGATGTCAGGAGTTTTGTACTGTGATTCTTGATTTTAGTTCGGATTTCAAACAATAGATTGCGCTGACAGCGATTGGCGTTGAGTCGAGGCCGAAACTGACGCCACTCAGCATTGATGCTCCGCCCCCTGAATACTATATGGCGGCTATCGCAATCGTTTTTTTTTTATTATTTTTTTTTAGCGTTTGAACCGTCCCTTGAACTTTAACCAGGGCATGATTACCGACGGGGCACACTCCCACCAGTAAAACTTATTACAAATTTTCGTCTTATTAAAACGCTCTGTTCATGCAAATTACTGCCATGAATAAGGCAAAAATGTCTATTCTTTTTTACTGGTGGAAGTGTGCCACGTTGGTAATCAGGCCCTGACTTCAACACCAATAATATCTCAAAGTTTTCTTTGACTTATTTGATCTAAAAAAACTTGGCATATTACAAAAACTCCTGACAGCATGCATAACCCTACTGCAAGAGTTTTTTTTTTATATATATGTCACCATTTGCAATTTATTGCATTTTAAAATCTATCAGTCATTTTGGAGTCACCCGGTATAAATATGTGACTACTTACTCTGTTAAAATTCTGCAGCAAACTGTGCAGTCATTTAAGAGTTTTTATAGAAAACGGTTACATAACCATTGTTTATGATTATTCTGATCAATGAGAATGATTCGAAATGTGGTAAAGTAACCCTTATTTACAAAAAAGGTTGAATGGTTGGACAGTTTGCTGCTTGTTTTTAACAGTGTACGCTTCCGTATATATAAAAATTAGAAGGCCAATCTTGGTAATCACAGATTTTGATTATTTTTATATATGTTGTTGTGTAGAAGCCCCTTAGTCTTATATACAACCTATTTTATGCAACGGGCATTAGTACTCGAGAAACAGCGGTTCTAATATTATAAAACAACTAAAATACCGTAATTCCAAGTATACAATCCGCGGATCAAACAATCACGATTCTACCCTGAAATTTTATTTTATAAAACATAAATTATTAAATCGCTGTAAATTTGACTTCAGTTATTGAATAAAATTTTTGGGTCAAAACTTAAGTATCGTAATTTTCGGCCTTTAATCAGCGGATCAAACAATTACGTTTTGATCCAGAGTTTTTATTCAATAATATAAGTCAAGTATTTACAGCAATTTAGTAAGTTGCGTTTTATAAAATAAAAATTCTGGGTCGAAATATGATTCTTTGACCTACGGATTATAGGCCGGAAATCACGGTATTTATGTTATGTTGTAGTATTAGACCCCTTATATCTTGGGAACTAATGATCATTGAATAAAAGCCGTTGAACCTCAAACTAAGAGGATTCTACACTGCACAATATATAAAAATAATCAAAATATGTGATTACCAAGATCGGCCCTATCCATGTAAATTTCGTGCGAGCTTTTAATACTTGGTAAAACTTTGAAGACTCGCTATATACAGTGACCTCTCACTTATACGCAATACACGGAATTATTTTTCAACACCAATTTTTTCCCCTTTATTAAAACGTAGAAATTGTAAATCGAATTTTACTATTTTAAAATAGTGGTACGAAAAAGTAATTACTGAACATAGCGTATAAGTGAGGGGTCACTGTATTCGCTATTTTGGTTCTGCAGATGTAAAGTTTTCACTGTTGAGAAATCCAGCTATTAAATGTGTAAAATAGCACATATTTCACACACACTATCTGGTCAAAAGTATCCGGGTATATTGAATTTTAGATGTTTTGTCGACTATCTAGTGCAAGTATGACGAACTTTGTTGTGTATGCGTGCCAAAAACTTCAGTTTTATTATATATCAACATTCTGACGTGCCAGGAACATTGTAACTTCGAAAATATCTTAATGAATAATTAATATTTATAGATCTTTCACTGACATTTTTTCACTTATACTAAATTTGACAACTAAGTTTTTGATTATGCTGTATCAACTCAATAACATAGCCGTATCACATCGAATTCCGTATTAATAATTTTAAAATGAGAATTTTCCCTATTGTATATATGTCTGATGCCGAATCTGGTATATATTTTGCCATTTCTTATTACTTGAAATAGAAGATGTTTCAGTAGGTACATTTTTGCTTAACTACGTATTAAAATTTTATTTTCCAAATAAAATAAAAAATAAAACATAAATATAAATATAAAAAGTAAAATAAAATAAAATAAATATAACAATACCTAAAATAACACAAAATTCTAAACAAAATTAAATAAAACATAATATGAAGTAGAAGCGTGTTCATTATGTAAATCCTTATTTAACTCTACTAGTACCATTGGTGACTCTATTGACCCCCATTTATTTTTGTTTTGAAATTTTTCACGTTTGGAACCAGAAAAAAAGATAGTAAAATGAAATAAACACCTCGGAGGAAATTTAATAGAATTAATTTAATTTATTTCTTGTTCAAATCATCCGAAACTTATGAACACTGAAACTTATGAACATGAAAAATTAAAACTTGGCACTAGAAGGGTTAAACTATGTTTTAAAATACAAATTTGAAAAATAATACCATAAATATCTCATAGAAAGGTAAAATTAGTTGGCAAACATGTATGTTGAGTTGTTTGGCGAGAAAATGGCGCAAGAGAGCGCTTACACTGACATCCATAATGAGTTAATTCATTCAAAAGTAACTGATTATTTTTTTAAGAGTTTATGTATCTGTTATACAAAACAGTACTTCTTATAAAAGTCATAAAATAGAATTTGCTGCATGAACTAGATATTATCTGTAAATTATTCGCGTGCTAGAAAAACTTTTTTACGTGCCAAGTTCGGCACGCGTGCCACAGGTTCGCAATCCCTGATCTAGGGATAAACATGATGAATTCTGGAATTTCAGGAATATAAAGAAAATGTTTAACCTCACATTTTTCTGCGACGATTTAGTCACGAAAGCAGCTAGGGGACCAACAATGAATTTAATAAAGAAAATACTTCCTTTAATCATATAAATAACATATTGGAAATGATTTGTAAACCTAGTAGACGATTATGTGGCTCTGTATAACATTTGTGTTTATCTGTGTAAGCATAACACATATATTAAATAAAAAATACCTGAATGTTTTTGTTTACATAGTGCAGGGGTTTCTATCAAAATCAACGCAACCTACATGAAACGTGACAAACTGTGTTTGAAATAATATAGTGCTATTTGAATATAAATATCTAAAATATTTAATAAATACTAGCATTTGTATAAAATACATTTTAATGGCGCACACGCAAACGAAAACAAATTCTTTTTTATTATTATTCAGTTGTTAACTATACAAGACAACTCATATAAAAAGGACAGTGTGGAATATCATGGAAATTCTGAAAAATATAAGCAATTTTGTCAGGGCTCCCAAATGGTTTGCTTTTTGAATACCGGTATTTTCTTAGAAAATGTTTATTTTTAGCTTTTTCTTGCAAATTTCGCAGAAACCATCTTCAGAGGTACGTTTTTGCGGAAATGGTGTACAAACCTACCATGACATTTTCTGTTAAAAATTATTGGTATTCAGTTGGCTGATCAGCTGGAAGCTCTGTATTGTTACCTGAATTTCAGTTTCCTTTTTAAAAGTGTTTGGGTGATAAGGGATTCTCTACAAATTGTCTTTTTTCATTTATAATTTTTTACTGATGTTTTAGATTTTGTTGTAAGTACCATCGAACGAGCTTGATCCAACAGCAACAAAAGACCTATCAAAATGGAAGCATCCGTTCAAAAGTTAGGCGTGGACAAATATTAAATAAATCGTTTCTCAGCAGACTAATAATAAAAATGACAATTTCTGAAAAATCCCATATCATGAAGCTATTTTTAAAAAGCAATTGAAATTGAGTTCACTATATAGCCGATATTTTTCTGAATTTTTACTATAGTCGACTGACAATTTTATATGAGTTGCACTACATAGTCAACTACTAACTTATCGAAAAAACTGTTATTGTTCACGGGTACGCAATTAAAATTATTTTATATAAATGCTGACCTTTCGTCAAATATTTAACATATTTAAATTCTAATTACAGTATTTTGTGTCTACTGCACTTTATAATAATCCTGCAAGCGGCGTTAAATTTAGTTCAAAAGCCTGCTTTCTATAAACAGAAAACCTGCGAAAATGTTTTGATTAATAAAAAAAACGAAACTTTTATATATTTATCAATATATTTCTTTGAATAAACTTTTATATATTTATTAATACATTAAATTTAGTTAGAAATTAGCGTTAAAATTAGCGTTACATTTAGTTCAAAACCCTGCTTTCTATAAGCAGAAAAACTGCAAAAATGTTTTGATTAATAAAAAAAAACGAGACTTTTATATATTTATCAATATATTTCTTTAACGAAACTTTTATATATTTAGCAATATATTTTTTTAACGAAACTTTTATATATCCATGCACATACGAACTAATTTTACAAAAATGAACAAAAATGTCCATTTAATCATCTGCTACATTTTTATATTACTCAGATAATTTTATTTTACAGGGTAATCGCAAATATTTCTTTTTATTATAGTTGTTGTTCATCATCTTATTTACCTCGTAATTAAACAGTTGCTGAGACATATGAGGTCAAACATGTTATTTACTTTCCTGAAACTCTAGGAGAAGTGGTCAAATAGTGGTCTCTATATGTTCGACAAAACGTCTAAACTCGAAAGTATCGTTATACGTTCGATAAGATGGTGTACTTTGTTTATAATAAGAACTAGATGGAAATTAAAATTACCAAAACTAGTTTAGTATCCTTTCAAAGGCGATGTTATGTTTACTTCTCATTTAATTATAAATCAGAACTGACGAAATAGTACCAGAATTGGTAACAAAAAAAAGGATTGTTTTCAAAATGCGCGTGAAGAAAAACATTTACTTGTTTTCAAATTATTTTTGTTTCGTAAATTCTGGTGGAAACAGTTGTTACAAGATTTTAGCAACAAAATTATCTTGTTCCTGCTACTTCCTGTGTTAATTCAAAGGGAACATGTATTCTGCGGCGTCTAATTTCGATCTTTTTTTTTTTATTATTATTGTTTTATTTTGTGAAAATATTACTTCCAAGGTGGCAACAATGTAAAATATTCAGCAATATCGGTAGAGTTAAAATAATGTCACACATTACAGTCTGAATAATATGAAAACAGTAAACAGTTAAATAAACTTGATTCATGAAAAACACAACACTCAATTGAATCAAATTCACCTCTGTACTATAATAATTGTTTAAAAACAACACAAAATGTCACAAAAACATGTATGCATCATTTATTAAAAACTTTTACTTTAGGTGTTTTAAAAATATACAAAACTGTATTTCACATTAAAAAACCTACCGCTTTCGAGCCGTCCTGGCTCATCATCAGGGTTAAAACATCACCACGCAGATACACACAAAAAAACACAACTAGTCTAAAACACTGTAAAAACATCAATGTCTGCTGAAGACAAGGTCAAACCATTATAAACATGGTTGGCACATTCCCACCCTTAATGTTTTTAATGTGCAGTTTTGTATATTTATATTTTTTTGTATATTTGTTTTTAAATGCAGTTTTGTATATTTTTAAAACACCTAAAGTAAAAGTTTTTAATAAATGATGCATATATGTTTTTGTGACATTTTGTGTTGTTTTTAAACAATTATTACAGTAAACAGTTTTTATATTAGTTACATAAATTATAATATTTCTCTTTATTCCAGAAGATCCATACTTATCACTATCATACTCGCATAACAAGATCATAACAGTTCAAAATAAGCATTACTTTTGAATAATTTGGCAAATAATAAAACGTAACAGAATATTAGCTGTTAAGAAGCAGCTGTATATCGTTTCCATTTATGACGCATTCTGCAAATATTTGCATTTGTAAAATTGATTGGATCAATATCAGTGCATTATCCAGATGTTGAATTTCAGATGAAAGATATATTTCAAGTTATTCCAGATACAGGAAATAGTAGAAATGGACTGTCACTCCCTTTTGAGCAATGATGGGATGAAATGCACACATAATTTCTGATAAATCATAATTTTAGATTATCTTTAGTTTTTATATCTGTAAAAATTAGTCTATTGACATTTTAAGATGTATTTAGAACTTTATAGTGAAGCATATGATACTGCCTTTAATTAAGATTTGGTGCCTTACAATATTTAAATTACAATCTTAGAGTGAATAAAAAGAAGCAAAGTATTTTGGAGGTAGAGTATGGCTGATTATGTATAATTTAAGACATTTATGTGCAATACAGATAAATGAATGAATAATTAGATATTTGCATTAACTCACATATTTTTGCTCGTACAATGCGTATACTTTTATTAAGACATCGTACATCCTAACGACTATTTCTTTATTTTATTTGTACCACATTTTTTTAATAATATTAATTTTATATTTATATTAGGATATTATCAAGAGTTAACAAAGACTCTTTTTTGCAAACAACTCTTATACCATTAAATTGAATATAAAAATAGTTACCAGTCCTGTCTCGTAATCAAAGGAATAAAGAAATATTTGAAGTATGTCAGCTAATTTAGTAATGATAGTAAATAAAAAAATAAACAATTTTAGTTTTATTTTACTAGTTTATATCGGACACCCGCGAAAAATGCAAGCGCAACTCATATCCGCACTTACAAAAGCTCCAGAATTGTATAAGTAGCCGTTTAAATGGTTTTCACTAAAATTATTTCTTTTTAATTATTTTTTTAGTTTTAATCACTTTGTAAACTACATATTAATTTATTTTTTGTTAGCTGTAAAGTTTTCATTACAAATCTCGTTTTTTTATTATTTTATATAATCCTTCATACTTAATTGATCCGTATATAAAAGTGTTTCATGGTGATGATTGAGAGGCTTATTTCAGTTGTTAAAGTTGAATGAAAATACAGATACTACATTTTATAGTGTAATTTAAATTAAAGTGGAGGGAGAACACATGTTTTAAAGTAAATCTGTGTTTATGGAGTAACTATAAGTCAGGATTTATTTGAAATATTATTTATTATAGCGATTCTAAAGGCGATAAAAGTTTATATATACCGGGTGTCCCAAATATGACTGATGGATTTAATATTGAATAACTTGCAAACGGTGACAGATATTGAAAATTTTCTTGCAGGAGGGTTATGTATGATGTCAGGAGTTTTGTTACTGTGATTCTTGATTTTAGTTCAAATTTCAAACAATAGATGGCGCTGACAGCAATGGGCGTTCAGTCGAGCCTGAAACTGACGCCCTGACTGCCAGCACTGATGCACCGCCCCCTGCATATTAGGCCTGCCCGCTTACAAAAATGACGGCTGTCGCAGGCGGCTTTTTTTTTCAAAGTTTGTACGGTCCCTAGAATATCAACACCAGTAATATCTAAAAGTTTTCTTTGAGTTATTTCATCTCAGGAAAACTAGGGGAAGAAAACTTTTAGAAACTATTGGTGTTGAAGTTTGAGGGACCTTTTAAATGCTGATAAAAAAGCAGCCCAAGTATTCAGGGTACGGTGCATCAATGCTGATTGGCGTCGACGTTTAGGCCTCGACGGAGCGCCTATTGCTGTCAGCACCATCTATTGTTTGAAATTCGAACTAAAATCAAGAATCACAGTAAGAAAACTCCTGACATCATACATAACCCTCTTGCAAGAATTTTTTTAATATCTGTCACCGTTTGCAAGTTCATGGATTTAAAAACCCGTCAGTCAATTTGGGACACCCGGTATATATATTTATATATATATTTATAAAATTAAAAATAATATTTTACAACAAGAATTAATAATGTCTTAAAATAATAATTACAAATTATCAAAAATATTTAAGCTTAAATATATATGCGCACAACATTAAAGCTTTTAGAAAGAATCGCATTGCAAAAAAAAATATTTAAATACATAAAACATTTTAGAAATTAATCCAATAAAACAAATGTTGTTTGTTCTCTTAGATAGATTATTTCAATTTTTACGGTTCACAAAGCAAAAATTTATCATATATAAGAATTTGTATTTCAACCTAATATGCCTTTAGGTGCTGAATGCAAATTTATAATATTAATAGCTCTTTGCTGTTGAAGTTTCAATAAATTATTGTTAATAATATATATATATATATATATATATATATATTTAATTTGGCGAATCAAAGTAAAGGAAGCTTTCGAAGAAAACATAATTCAATCCATTACAGAGTTAAAGGGGGCTTACATTTGAATGCCAGTAATTCCGAAATGAATTCTTTGCCAATTTTTTGCTCAGAACATTACAACAAAATAAAGCAAAATTTACTTTTCTAATTTACTGGTATTCAAAAGCAAACATCCGTGAGAATCCTGCATTGCTGTACATATCGTCGGTACCATGTCAAACTATCGAATGTGCAAAAATGCATTTTTCATTACTTTAAAAATTTTGCCGATTGTCACCACTAAATTTTATTAGAATTCTTCGCCTACTAAAAATTCAAATACAATTTCTGTGAAGAACAGGGTTACTAGTTTGGCCTCCTTATATCTTCAAAAATTCTTCGCCTAGTAACTTCGTATCAATAAAAATTCCGTAAAAAACAGGTTGCCAGTTTGACCTTCTATTTTATTCAGAAGTGTAGGAATTCATACCGGAAAATTTGAGAAACAAAATTTTACTGTAAGTTGCCACAGTATGTCTGTCATTAAATAAAGAAAAACAATCTATTTTAAATTTCTGGTATGGTTTTCAAATTTCTGAGTAAGTGAAAAAGGAGGCCAAACTGGCAACCCTGGGGTATAATGCTATTAAAGTTTAGTGCTGACAATTGACCTACTTTTGAAAGTGTTGAAAAATGCATTTTTTCACATTCGAAAGTTTGACATGGTAGCGACGAATATTCTAATTTATTTACAAAATTTAATCTAGTTTGTTTAATGAAAGAGACATTTTCGAATAGCTTTTTTTTTTAATTATCTATATTCTGCTATAATACGTAGATCATAACATATATATTTTTTAAATAATGTTATCATACAAATAAAAATTAAGTATTAAATTGAATAAAAAAAAAGAATATATATCTAACTCATAAACAAATGCAAACGATAAAATGTTAAAAATATCGCATTCTATTGGTATCTTTTACATTCTGTGAGTACAATTTTACAGCTATTATTGAATATAACAATATTGCTAATCAAGGAACATTGCTAATCCAGGTGTGTACACTGCTTGAAATTTCTAGAAATCTGGCACCACTATTTAAGATTAGAAAATTTTAATTTGTTATTTAAATATCAGAATTCGTAATAGCCTCGTTTAATTGCAGACTTTGGAATATTTCTCTGTGATAAAATAAGGCTAAATATTCTAATCAAAAAATCTTGTAGACCTGTACTCACCCTAAAACTACTGGGCGTTGTGACATCTAGCGATTTTTTTATTCAGATATTTGGATTTTTTTATGAAATATTTAGAATAATTTTTTCTTGCTTTATGTAATGATAGTGATAGACATTTTGTGTATTTTTTAAATTAAAAAATAAAATTTCTGATATAAATTCAGAACTTCTGAATAAAAAAAATCCGTCAGATTTAGATACGCTGTAACTAATACATGTGTGTGAAAATAAAAATTACAACTAAATATAAGTAGTCCTATTTCCTTGATTAACCCTCTTTTATAATTCAAGCATTAAATACATTCTGATTCTTCGATACAGCCAGAACACAAAAATTGTGTTTTAAAACAATGTTTTTCTAGATGATCAGAGTAATAAACTAAGTAAAATAATAATTTCACAATGATTAAAGAAAAATTTAATATCATAAAGGTATACACTAATGCATTTTCAGACTGAACAAGAAATGAGATAATATCAATACATTTAATTCAATATTTGTAATATTTTCTGGGGAAACACATATATTTGCCTTACAAACGTAGGTTCCTTCAGATAAACGCGTCTTGCAAAATATTATATATCAATGCATATGCTATCTGCATGTCATCGCAACGAATGAGTTCATATGGAAACGAGAAATCTGATTTCGAATTATTCGAGAACATGCAGATATCAATGATGACAGATCAGATGCTACTTTATGATTAATGACAGTTTGAAATGCACAGAGTTAATTCGAACTATATGATCCACATGGGAAACGTTTTGTTTCGGTACATATTAAATACATCTGTCTGTATTTAAGCTAAATTTATCATTATTCTATGCGAAATATGACTAATTTCGGACGTAACATTCAAACACCCATAAGTACAGATCAAATTTCAAATGCATTTACATGTATTATAAATGATAATATTTGACGATACATTAAGAGATATACTGTTTGAATATGAACATTTTAAACTCATTTTAGTGTTCAGCCAACGTACAATTTTCATGATAATTAAAAAAAAGTGTATTTTGCAATATTTATTTTAAATTTTTATTGCAAGTAATACTCATGCATTTTGCATCGGATAAGTTAACAGATTGTTGACGGGGCACGCTTTAAATCGTGTTTGTTTCCCCAAGCATAATTGACTAATTGACTAATTGAGGGTTTTTACCTTATAGAATATGGATTTATATTATGTTGTCCAATTTTTTTTAGATTGTAAGACGTTTTATATTGAATCCGTACAAATTTAATGATAAGTAAACTTGAAATACCTATCTAGAAAAAAAATTAATGGACGACTTTCAGAAGAGGGCGGATTATATACCGTTTTGAAATCAAGATTTCATACATAATCGCTGGTCAACAAAGTGTTAATGTATAATACAAAATCGAAGCATCGAAATTTCAGGCACTTTCGTAAGTTTGTTTTAAGAAATGCAAAATGTTTATGCAAATGTATTTTCACTAAATTACTATACAAATATCGAAGTAAAAATCTGTTGTTTTGTTTGGTAAGTTAAAAAATAAATAAAAAATGTGGCTTTACAAGTGAAGAAAAAAGAGGGAAAAAGAGAAAAAGAGGGTCAAGCGTTGGTCGCAATAATTGCTCAATAGACTTAACCTATAACAATGAAATGATATAAATTTGTCTTTTTTCTTCCCTAGTTGCGAAATAACTGCCCACAATGGAGGTCAGTAAAAGAACAACACATCTTAAGAGCCAAAGGAGAAAAAATATATCACTAGTGCAGAATATGCACCTCCTATAAATGTGAGAGAAAAAGTAGAAAAGTAAAGACGATAAAAGAAGGATAGACAATTACTAAAAGTATAAAATGTCGACAACCATGCAGAATGCACACTATCAGTCGAATATCTGCAGCGGTCAAGCTCGTTTTGTAAAACACCGATCCCAACGTTACACAAATCCGATCTAGTGTGAAAACGTTGTGAATAGAAGACGAAAAGATTAATGGGGCAGGAAAGAGTTTATTTATGAGGCTTAGCTGAGCGAACTAATCTGCAACTTATAAGGCGAAGAAAGCCATCAAGATGAGAATTCGACATGGGAAATATGGTAAAAAGTATAGAAAAATAAAAATGATTGTATTTCAAGCTGTTCCAAAAATGTATCAACAGTCAAAGATCTATGCAAAGTTGTGATATTCCCTTAAAAATATTTTTTTGTCTGCTATATTCATGTATTATCTTATTTTATTGCTTTTATTCTTGTTCTTCATTCGAAAAAATATACACAGGGTTCGTACGGCTCCTGGAATTTTGCGACCAGGAAATTCTACGGTACAAATAGTTTCTTATAGAAAATCTCTCCTTAACCCTTTCCGGCGCGGAGTAAGTCTGTTTGCATATGCTGAAATAATCGACTGACACCGGAATTTAAAAACGAATTTATTTGAAAATAAAAATTTGCTTATTTTCCAGCACTGAATGAAAGAAAAATTTTAATTAAATATTCTTGGTGCCGTTTGTCAGTTTTGGAATTAAAATTAGGTGTCCTTTTTGTGGACACCGTCCTTTAAAGGGTTAAAAGAAGGTGAAGTTTCGCGAGTTTAACCTAGATTTCTTTTTCTATAAAAAATATTGGCAACACTCCTGGAAAATTCCCTGATCCGTACAAACCCTGTATACAAATAATTATTATAAAATTAGTACAGGGTGACAACACGATATTGTTTCGATACCGTTTATTAAATTAATACATTATGCAACTAATTATTTTCCTTTTCTGGTAAGAGTCGTAACCGTTAACTGTTGTGACAAAATTTTGTTGCATGAATACTGTGAGTGGCCTGTGCGACCGCTTGATCCAAAGAAGTATAATCATAGATGATGACATACATACCTAAAATTCACTTATTCAGAAGTATCTAGCAAAAGTACTAGGGCTCCAAATGAAACAGAATTTCACAAATTTCTGTAGTAAGACTGAAAATTGGAAGTTCAACTGCGAAAATATAAAAAAAAGTAGCCTATGAGACCGATAACAGTAGTTCAGGATTAATTTAATAAAATAAGTTATGGTAACTACTTATTTACTAATAAAGATAATTAGCTTATTTTCATTTTAATAATAAATTATGATTTAAATTAATACACTTTATGAATATATTTTAAAATATTAAAAAACGAGACAAATGTTTAATTAAAATTTATTTTTATGCAATAAATTATACATCTCTGTATATTCTGTGTACCTGTAGAAAACATTTTATCATTTATTCGACTTAAAAATATTTTATGTGAAATAAAAAGTGTAATACGCGCAGCCATTAACAAAAAAAATAATGAATATCTGAAAAAAAATAATAATGAATATCTTTAAAAAATTAGTTGATTAAAAAACCTATATTTTGCACTCTTTTTGCACTTTTTATCACAAATATAACATTTTCTGTCTTTTTTTCTCAATATGAAAATCTGAAAAAAAAAATTACTCTTTTCAAAATTAAAATTTTCGCCTTTTCCTGCAAGTTGAATTTGCATTTTTTAATACATCAAAATTAACGAGCAGAAAGTTGAATAAATTTTCTTATTTTGCACGTAAAAGTATTTAAAAATCTTTATGCATAAAAATATATGCAATATGTAATCTCTGTAATCTTGAACAGTATAAAAAGCTTCAAAATATGATTTTTTTCTATATATTGCATAATAACTGCATATATTTTTACACGTAGCTTCTTCAATTTATTTTAAATTAAAATCATGTCCCTGCATATCTGTCTATCATACCTGCATATCTTTTAATTCAAAGATTTTTCATTTAATAACTGATTACTTAATTTTTCACTGTGATATTCATAGTTTTTGTGCTTGGCACTCAGAATGATTATCAAATTTCTTTCAGACCTTTTTTTTTACGTCTATTTTTATCGGATAGAACTTTTTCTTAACTGGCTGTTAGCGGTACTCTCTCATAAATTTTCTTTTCCTTTCTATTCCCAACTCTTCGTAATTTTTCTGCTCTATAATTTTTTTTTAATTTATTGTTTAAATAGAATCTATAAGGAACATGTTTCTTTCTTGGACAATATAACAATAGCAAAACTGGTTTTCCTATAATTAATATCATCTTTTACCAATGCAGAATATGGAATAAAACGTTTTCGACTAAAATCTAAGAAAAGTTTGTGTACCTTATTTATCTCCTTTCGGTTTAATATGAGATTTTAGAAATAATAGTTGATGAATCAGATCTATTTTAACTGTATTAATTTAGAAAAACACCCAAAAACACACTTTGTCGTTGATGTGAAATTGTTTTTAATGACATCGACTTTTAAAGTGTGTTTTGCTTTTTATGCATTTATTAATGACGTTTGTTTTAAAAGTAGTTAAAAGTGCTGATAATTACAATTTCACATAGTATTAACTATTACTGATCTCGTGGTATGCTAAAATTCATTTTTATTCAAGATAGACTATACATAGGGTTCTGCATTTTAAGTGTGTCACAAAGAAAATGAAACTTTTTTAGTAAATATTTTAAGACTTGTGATTATATTTCCCATGTTTAAAACGTAAGTATGCAAGTCTATCTGTATATAATTTTTGGCATCAGTACGCGGCCTGTTTTATCTTTACTATCGCAGAAAATATTTTAAGACTTGTGATTATATTTCACATGGTTAAAACGTAAATATGCAAGTCTATCTGTATATAATTTTTGGCATCAGTACGCGGCCTGTTTTATCTTTGCTGTTTTTATTTTGTTTAAGCAGAACTAAGTATAGCTTTTTGTGATGTTTTGATCTTTCCCTAAATGGGAAATATTAGTCTGGATGTATAAGATGAATCCATTAATTTGCACTGGTTTTTTCTCTGCTCCGACATGTCTTAAATATTATCAAATTTATGGTGGTCTTGTAGCAATAAATTTTGAAAACCGCTGCTCTAAAGTACATCAGTATGTAGACTGTTGTGGAGTTTTTGATGAAACCAATGGTTAACGACTTATGATATGGACGGACGGATATTGTTTGAAGATGTATGTTGTCGGTGTTACTGTAAAGAGAATAGTGTTACTTGGTATGTAAGGTGACTGTTTGAAAATTAAACCTATTATGTAATTAGAAAAAAGGGTATCTGCTAGTTTCGTGTTTGTTCATATGTAATATTTTCAAAATTTATCTGCATAGTATTTATAGAATGTAAACCAATTTATGTGTACTACTATTCAAAGTCTGATTATCCCCTGGGCAAATTTCCACCAGTAAAAACAAATAAAACTTTGTACCTTATTTGTGACAGATATTCTTCATAAATAAGGTGTTTAATTAAGGTGAAAAGCTCTATTCAAATGCACAGGTGGAAGTTTATCCAGGCAGTAATCAGGCTCGGCCACTATTATAGGGAAAATTATAGCGTGATACCAGTAGTCGTATCCTCTTATTTAATATCATTTGAAATATTCAAGCATTAATTTCCTTTTGAATGTTTCATATAGAGAATACAGAAATATCAATCATTTTATATCATATTTTTTTCAGCTCATCTAAACAATGAATAAGGTTAAAAAGTGTATTTTTTTACTGTCGCAAAGATTAAAGAAAAACTTTAAAAACATACTCTACATACATATTCAGATTGAAGAAGAATCCAACCATATCATTATTTTGTATTATATTCTGAATAAATCTTATCGTCCGTTTTCAAACACCAGTCCATACAGATAAACGCATTTCGTAAAATATTATTCACCAATCCGTATGTTATCTATACGTCATAACAACGTAGGAGTTCATACGGAAACGAGAAATCAGATTTCGAATTATTCTACAACATGCAGATATCAATGATGACAGATCAGATTCTACTTTATGATTAATGTCAGGTTGAAATATAGAGTTAATTCGAACTACATGATCCACATGGGAAATGTTTTGTTTCGATGCGTATTAAGTACATCTATCTGTATTTAAACTACATTTATCTTTCTCCCATGGAGATACAGCTCATTTTAGACGTATAACCAAGACTACAATAGATACAGATCAAAGTTCAAATGCATTTTCATGTATTATAGATGTTAATATTTTGCAATATATTAAGAGATATACTGCAATAGTTCTAACAAGGAGAGGTACAAGTTTGGTAATCTCAGATTTTGATTATTTTTATCTATTTTGTAATGTAGAAGCCCCATAGTCTCAGGTTCAACATATTTTATACAACGCTCCTTAGTTATCAAGAAAATAGGGAGAGTGTAATATTATAACAAAACTTAAATACTGTAATTTTCAGCCTATAATACGTGGATCAAACAATCATGTTTTGACCCTGAAATTTCATTCAATAATTGAAGTCAAATATTTACAGTCAGATTTAGTAAGTCACGTTTTATAAAATAAAATTTCCGTTTCGAAATATGATTGTTTGATTCGCGGATTACAAGCCAGAAATTACGGTATTTAAGTTCTGTTATATTATTAGACCCCCTATTTCTCGAGAACTAAGGAACGCTGTGTAAAATCCTTTGAACCTGAGAATAAGGAGCTTCGACCCTACAACATATATAAAAATAAACAAAATCTGTGATTACCGAGCTTGGCCCTCTGCTTGTTAATCTTTTATTTATCGCGTATTCTTTGCAGACTTACTTATACCGAGCTTATTCCTTATTTGTTTTTACTTTTCAGAGTCATAAATAGACAAAGAAAAAAAAAACAAAAACAAAAAAAATGAATGGGTACAAATAAACACGAGTCTATTTTTCATTTAATGTAAGCTCTATAGGTAGCATGTTTTGTAATACGATGTATGCGTTCATTTACACATGTATAGTTGTTGAATTTTCGGTGTTAATCCTTTTATTGTCAAAGTACCTTTGTTGCTAAAACATTGAAACGATTGATGGACACAAGGATCTAAGAATTGAATTTATTTATTTGAATATAAGTAAAAGCTTGTCTTCACGTTCACTATATAAGCAAAATTTTATTCCTAAATTCTAGTTCCAGTGTGGCATTTGGGGATTGAAATGAACTGGGATATATAATATCCTTATTGCCTTCAATGAGTTAAATTGTTAGATTACAGTCATAATCAACATCTAGTGCTTTTTTATACTTTGTTTCTAAAAGAATCAATCAGAAGATAGAATTTTCACTGCCTTTTTTAGTAGGACCTTGTATTATATTGTTTAATCACCCAGAGTGTTTGTGTTTCCATCTTAGAACCTCTTCTCCAATCCACTTTGAGAAACTTTAAAATGATGTTTTTAGTATGAACGTTTGTTATGAAATTATCGTTTCATCTAACTTAAAAAAATAGTTTTCATGATAACTTAAATTATAAATTCTTATATTGTAAACATTTTTGTCTATTTTTTAATGCAGGTAATTGTAGGGCATTTTTCTTAAACGCACGGCTCCCAGTAGAACCGTATTTTAAAAAACAACTATTTTCAAAGAAATATCTTATAAAATATTTCTTCCAAATAATGGATAAACCTATCTTCAAACTTATTTCTTTTTCAAATGCATTAAAAAACTACTACGAAAAGTTTCTTCAGAAATACTGATATTGAAAAAACTGGCCACTTCGATTAATGCTTATTAATTTTCTCCGTATTGTCAGATGTTGTCATACTGAAATACCAGATAAGGTGGGTGTCACTGATATTGTCATGCTACTTTTTAAGAATTTTCCATGCCGTTATTTTGAAAAAATCTAAACCGTTTTATTTGTTAACGCTCTCGGGTTAATTGACTTTCATTAAAAAATATTGAATTCCCCGTGAAAATAGTTGAATTAGTTAACCCTTTCAGGGGCAAGCAATTGTGTTCTTGTAACGTTGAATTGCCACCGGAATTTACAAAAGAATTTAGTTCAAAATAAGGAAAAGCCATTTTTCAACTTTTTCCCTTCAAAGTTAAAAAAGTAAAATTTAATTAAAAGTTTCTGGTTTTAATTGGATTAAAATTAGGTGGTATATAATATATACCACCGCCCCGCCCCTCAAGGGGTTTAAAAAAAAAAAAAAAAAAAAAAAAAAAAAAAAAAAAAAAAAAAAAAAAAGTAGCCATACAGAAAGCGTGTGTACATGATTTGGCCAGCATTGTTCCATGATTCACAAATCGTGATTTTCTTCAATTTAAAAATGCTATTCTGCAAAATTAAAGAGTTTTGGTGTACGTTAAATAAACATGATACTCAAAAATTGTTTAGGTATTTCAAAAGTGAATATGAAACAGGTTTTTCCATCAAAAATGAAGTTTTTTACAAAATTGACATTACAATTTAAGTTTTTATTTAGAAAAAAAAATTGAAATCCTTTTAGAGTTTAAAAGAAATTGTTAAAACAAATTACTTATTGCAGTTGTAACAAATAAAAATGTCTTTATCATAGGTTTGCATGGTGCATTTGATATGGTCACCTGGCTGACCATATCGTCGCTACCATGTCAAACTATCAAATGTGTAAAAATACATTTTTCATTACTTTTAAAAATATGCTAAACGTCACCACTAAATTTTAATAGCATTCTTCACCAGGATAGTCAGTTTAACATCCAGAACGTTCTTTTTACAGTCAGAAAATTCAAATCCACAGCAGAAATTTTATATAGAAATTTAAGCTTTATTCAATGGCAGGCACTTCGCGATCGTTAAAAGTTAAAGTTCACGGAAATGTACTAGTATTATTAGTAGACGAAAAATTCTAATAAAACTTAGTGGTGGCAATCAACCCATTTTTTCAAATAATGAAAAATGCATTTTTTCATATTCGATAGTTTGACAGGGTAGCGACGATATCATAAGCAGGTCGGCATTCACGAACATAATTTGATTTTGAACAAATTGTAAAATGTACACCATCAAGGACAGCACCAGTTGATAGAGCATTAAAAACTGAACAGAGTAACAGAACAGAGAACAGAGAACTAAATATTATATCAGGGTTCGTACGCTATTACCACATTTTTTTTAAAATGAATCTTTCGTCTTATTTAAATGCAGAATAGCATTAGAAATCTTGTAATTAAACGAGGTGTCTACAATTTCTGCAGTTTAAATATTAAATCGAAAAAACTATCAAAAAATTGTGGTAAAAGCGTACGAAAACTGTATATATATTATTTTTATGCATATACACTTATTTTTTTCTTTTTCTTTTTTCTTGACCAGTGATTGTGATTATCCGATTTTTTTTATCATTTTTTTACGTTCTTTTTTTCTATTGTATTTATTAAAAAATATATAAATAAATAATAATAATAATAAAAACTAGATTTTAGTGGTAGCCTCTCATTATAATCGTCTTTCAGTCTGTTTTATTACAAGGTCTTCGTAATTTTTTTGTTTTTTTATACGTACTATTCGAATAGATTAGTTAAAGAACATGTTTCCTTTTTGGGCAATATCACAATAACATGCATTGTTTTCTATTATTATTTTCATCTTTTATCACCGCAGAACACCGAATAAAACTTTTCATCTAATGAGGAAAAATGGTTTGTTTATGTAATTAATTTTTTTCTTGCCGGTTTATTATGCGATTTTAAAAATAGCAGTTAATGAATCAGATCCGTATGCCGGTGTATTCATTTGCGAAAATACATAATAATGATAGAAAAAACATGTAATGAATGCATACATTACATGAATGCATTTTGAAATCGATAAAATGTACTTCAGAATTGTATTTTTAAATAATACATAACCAGTCTTATGAATATAATGTGATTTAGTAAATGTATACACAGTTCGAATGATTATAACTTTACTTTTTTCACACATAAATAATTAATAAATTGCAAAAGAATCTGCATAAAATGTACAAATTTTCCTCTTACCGAAAATCTTAAAAATTATTACAGTTCTGGTTAATACACTGCTGATAACGGTTGGTTATTTTTTCACAAACTTCAAAAAACATGTAATTTGTTGTTGTGGCGTATTCTTGCTTAATTGCGGTTCCGAAACGTTGTCTGTGAACATCCATTTGTTTCAAACTTATCTTTTATCCGATTAATTGTAAGTTGCATAGGTGAATCTGCCGAAATTCCTGCGATATTGTCTTTGTACTTCTGCTACATTTTCATACTTCTAATAGCATTTTAAAACAAATGTTCATTTTTGAATAGTTAATTTTGGTCTACTCATTATTTCCAAGTAATTACACTCTGAAAGGAAAGAAAAATAAGAACGTTATCAACCGATAAATAACCTATTGTACACATTTTTTTTTTATCATTCTGTGTACACGCATAGCAAGACTGTATTAAAGTATATAGGAAACTGGGAATGTTTGTCCATACGGAAGGTTTGGACCTCTTTGATCCTTTATTTTCATTAAATAATCTTTTTTTTTTTTTTTTTTAACAAGCAAAACATGGTGGTAGCATATTATAAGCCTTTTCCACTAATTAATGTTGTTTCTCAGATATTTGTAGGGATAATACAAATATAGAGACAGATTTTGCTGATACTCCTCAAAAAGTATTCCACTTGCCAAATGTAAGCTCCTATACCTGTTGCAAAAACGTTAAAAACTTGTTTTGCTGCATTGTATGCTTTATTTAATTATCTAAAAGGGATTATAGTTGATTAAATCTTGATATAGATAATGCCATTTGTTTCTCTTTTTTTTTCTTTTTTTTTTTCAAAATGGAAATTGCGGGGTGTTTGACTGATTTAATTGTGCATGTTTGCATATGGGTATGTTATACCCGTGTAAAATCTGTCGTTTTTCATCTAGTGCAGGGGTGTCAAACTATGGACCACCATATATAACTAATTTTTTAAAAAAAATAGTCGACTTATTGAATCTGAGATATTCGATGATTAAATCTATTCTCGATGCGGAAATTATAAATATTAATTTTCGTTTTTCACTATGTTGCTAAAATTATTTTTTGTTTAACCCTTTCAGGCACAAAGTACTTCTGTTACTAAAATGTTGAAATTATAGATTGACACCAGGATTTGCGAACAAATTTATTTGCAAATAAATAAAAACTTTCTTCACATACATTATAAAAGGCAAAAATTCATTTCAAAATTCTGGTGCCGTTGTGGTATTTGGGGATTAAAATTAAGTGGGACAGAATTTAACCCACCATGCCGGAAAGAATTACTTGAAGGAAAAAAGTGCAAAAGAAAATAAATGCATAACAGAATTTGTAATGTTTTCATTTAAACAATATCCTTCCTCAGCTGTATATTTTAAAGTACAGAAAAAGAATGAAATAAAACCTAAACATTCCCACAATCGTGGCTGGAAAACTTTTCAAAAACAGTAGTCATCGTTTGTACGATATTACCACAGTTTTTAATAGAATATTTCGCCTTATTTAAATGCAGAAAAGTATTACAAGTCCTGCAATTATACGAGGCGTCTACAATTTCTGCTACTTAAGTATTAAATAGAAAAATTCTATTAAAAAACAGGATTTGTACCCTTTTGCCACAATTTTTAATAGAATTTTCCTATTTAACCCTTTCCGGCATAGGCAAAGTCTGTTCGTAAAATAAGAAATTATTGACTGACACGTTAATTTACAAACGACTTTTTTAGAAAATAAAAACTCCTTATTTTAAGCTTTCTTTGAAGAACCAAAATTTTATAAAATATTCTTGGTGTCGAATGCAAGTTTGGAATTAAAATTAGGTGTGCCCTGAGTGGGACCACTGTTCCGGAAAGGGTTAATATTTAAATAGAATAAATTGTGGACTCTTCGTTTAATTGCTGGTTTTGTAATACTTTTCTGTATTTAAATAAGGCGAAAAATTCTATTAAAAAAGTGTGGTAAAATTGTACGAACCCTAAAAAATTGTGGTCAAAGCAAAAAAGTGTATATCAAAAAGTGTTTTAAAACAAAATAAAAGGGCTTTTAATCCTTTTATATTTAAACATTAAATTTGCATTCAGACGAAGCATAATAACTGGTCGTTATGAAGTGGACTGACTGTATTGAGTTGAGATTGTCCTTTTAACTTTTTATTAACATATAACATGACAGTAGACGTTCACACACACAAATTATTAAATCGAACTGCATTTTTATAAGTAATATCGCCGCGTGAACTGGGCGGTGTTTAGAATACGTGCGTGTGCTTGATTGACCCACAGCTTTATAAATTGTTTTACAAAATGCTCCTAGGTGGAGCTGTGATACAACGCTCCCTAGATGGAGCCAAACCCGTACTTCCGCGACGGAACAATAACTTAAAAAAAAAGAAAATCCAAATACTGAAAAAAACAATACTTATTTTTCACTGTAGAGTAAAAATATTGTGTTAAATTGTTTATTCCCATTCTGAAATTTGTGATTTACGTTTGTTCTTGCCAACTTCAGTTATAAATGTTTCAAATTTTATACCTACAAAATTGACGTGCGCTTGAATGAGGAGTCATGATAATTTGACTGTCCTCTGTATATTTTACTATAGATCACTTCTTAATATCAGTGACAATTCTGTAATTAGGCAACAAAACAATAAAGCAAAATATTGTGAATAAAAAGTTGTTTTAAAACCAATTATTTGAATTTAATAGACAATGTCTGCTTGAAATGTTTCGCTACAGTTATTTATCTGAATTCCTTTTTGAAACAATATTTTAGATATTTGAATGCGCCTGTTACACGACGACGGCACGATATGAATGGGCAGGATATCCCAAATATGAACGGCGGTTCGGTGCGGGTTGGGTTGGCGTTAAGTTTCATTTCATTGCAGATCGGATTTGATGCGGGTTGTCTTTAATATTTTCAGGTTGTAATATTACTCTTACTGTTCGGATTCACCCATTTTTTTTAAATCTCTATAACATGAAAAAAAGTATATATTCGAATATAAAGGAGTATATATATATTTATTTTTTAACATAAAAGATAAAATTACTGTTAGAGATATAATTCTTTATAACTGTTTTATAAATATTTTGTAGTAGTTTCGGGTTGATTTTATATTAAATATTCAGCTTTCAGTCGGCACAATACTCGCGCAGGAATCTATGTGTTATTCACTAAAAAATACATTACATGCATATACTTACCGTAATTTCCGGTGTATAAGCCGCAGCTCAAAGAGTCGTTTTTCGACCCAGAAATTTTATTCAATAATTGTAGTTAAATATTTACAGCGATCTTTTAAGTTACATTCTATAAAATAATATTTCTGGGTCGAAAAACGACTCTTTGAGCTGCGGCTTATACGCCGGAAATTACGGTAACAACACTGCTGAATATGAGTAACACTGATATGTTTTATTTTTAAAACATTTAGCTTTGAATTTTTTGTGGTATAAGTAAAATTAATTTACTTTACACATAAGGTAATCCAAATACTTTTCTTTAGGCATGACAGCAAATTAAACCTTTATTATATATTTTTGCTATTTCTTTGGATAATACCGTAATTTCCGGCGTATAATCCGCAGCTCAAAGAGTCGTTTTTCGACCCAGAAATATTATTTTATAAAATGTAACTTAAAAGATCGCTGTAAATATTTAACTACAATTATTGAATAAAATTTCTGGGTCGAAAAACGACTCTTTGAGCTGCGGATTATACGCCGGAAATTACGGTACAACCTAAAACATGCCCAAATCAGTATTTCTGGAGATGCATTTAGGATAATACAGTATTATTTTAATAAAAATATTTAAAATACTGAAATATTTTAATACTATTGATGTTATATTTTAATACTAAATTGTGTGATTCAAAGATGATGAATCTATTTCTAGATGAAAACTGATAATGTAAGTTCATGAAAATTAAGATTATTCTGTGGTGTATTTACAACTGATGCGTTGTTGAAATAATACCTTTTTCTAAAACTTTGTGAATTTACATAACAAATAAATTAAAAACATTATTTGTTTACGCATGTTTCGAAAGTTAAATTTCATTTTAAAGAATTTGTTTTAAGTTTTTAATTTATTATTTTTTCTTACAGTTTTATAATTTTAAGGGTATTTCCCAACAGTTATACGATTTATAACTTTTTTTCAACACATTTTTAATTTTGAAATGCATGAAACACGATTTGAATGTCTGAAAGATGATCACTCAAAGAAATAGGAGATTTTTAGACAACTTTAATAAAAATGTCTTATTTATATATCTTCTTTATTTGAATCCGATATTTAAAATAAATAAATAAATGTGCTTAGGAGATAAGTTTAACAAATTTCATGATTCAAATTTTATTTAATAAAATTAAATATATATATATATATATATATATATATATATATATATATATTTTTTTTTTTTTTTTCAAGCTTGCACATTTTTAATACACAAAAAGAAACATTACAAAGAATTGAAAAGTAATTGAAGCCGAAATAATGCTTTTAAAGCTTTCTTTTGTCAACCCATTAGATGCTCACTCAAATGAATCAGGATAGATATTTTGAAAAACAAATGATAATTGTATGGGAATTTTATTTCTAAAGATTAAAATGAAATCCAATTTGAATTTTCTAATATCGTATTTATATATTTTTTCATATCAGAGGATATTAAATACTGAAAACGCACTGCGTCCTCTAAAGAAAAAAAAATAACTACTTTTATTCACATAAGAAAGTCTTATTTGCCGTAAGTGTTCTGAAATATTATAATGTATAAAGTTATGTATTAAGATTTTTTTAGGAAATTTATGAATTAGGAAATTAAGAAATTTAATTTTTAGTCATTTCTGTTACAGTTGTTAATTTGTAGAATTTATTACTCTTCGAATTGTATTATCTATGTGATTTGCTCTACGCGTTAATCAATTTGTTATACAATGTCTCTATGACATTATATATTGTTAGTATAAATTGTGTCACTCATCCTCATGAGCTGTTACACCCTCAACTTCAGTTATAACTGTTTTACTCATTACTGTATTTTGGGGATGAAACATCACTACATCCGAGATCCAGAAGCGATGGCCTACAAACACTAAAATCCCTTATTAAATGTAAATTGTATTTACTGTTGAACGCATACTGATATAGTTCTTACATTTCTGTTATTATATCACGTTGTCATGTAAAACATCAAACTACCTCTATGCAGTGTCTGATTACCGACGGGGCACACTTCCACCAGTAAAATTTAATAGAAATTTTCGTCTTATTAAAACGCCCTATTCGTGCAAAATTACTTCCTTCAATAAGGAGAAAAATTATATTATTTTTTCTGGTGGAAGTGTGCCCCGTTGGTAATCAGGCCCTGCCTCTATGTATGGAATAAAAGGAACCAGCCATTGTTTTACTCTTGGCTACTATTGCGCTTAGCAGCTATTACTGCAATTTCATAAATGTTGGTACCTATTTCCAATTATTAGCAAAACATTTTCCTATTTGTTAAATTTATTCACTTACCAATTTTTCTAATGCATATTTTGCTATTATAAAATACGGATATTAAATATATGAAATAACGAACGTTTTCTGCATTTTGTACCGTTAGAAGTATAAAAAATACGAAAACATCATGAAAAATATATATTATTGGTTCTGCAAAGGTTTATTTCTGTGGATAAATCATTAATATATCTATCGTAAGGTCAGTTTTTGTACGTCTGTTTCCTTTCCAACCTATTATTCAGTAGCGACTCTTCAGGAAATTCACAATCGGTTTACTACGAGAATTTTACTGTAAAAAATTTGACATTGCATAATCATGAGATTTTCTACGATTAAGCCAGAACAAATTTACTTTACGGAATTACTGGTATTAAAGTGATTCTGTACCCGTAACGAACATCTACTGGTCTTATTTTAATGCTGGCACAAGAGTAGCTTTAAAAGAGCAACGGTGTACGTACAGGGCGAATGCATAATTTGCTATGACAACCCATGTTTCAGAATTTCGCGATACTCGCTTAGTCGAGATCATCTGTGAAAGTATAGTTTTTGCAACTGTGGATTTTAAAAAACACCATATAATAATGATAACCTACACATTATCACTAAGCCCAGTTTTGCCAAAACTTTTATTTCATGATCATTGCAATTTTAATGTCAGTATGTCGACATTCAAATCGAATATAAATATACTCTATTTAGTGAAGTTCAACAAATCCTTTTGTGCTTTTTCTGAACCACTAAAATTTAATAGTCAATTTTGGCTTATTTAATTTCTGAAATCTGTGATTAAATAAAACGACACTGTTTATTCCACATTAGTGGCAACGAAAAGCGTAAACGTTGTCAGCTATTAGGCATTATATGTCAATATAACACACTTTTAATTTCCTAACTGATTGATTTATTAATAAAGTTTAAAAAAAATATTAATATAAACCACATTCTGTATAGTACAAAAAGTACAATTAATTCATTAAAAATATACGTAAAAGTATAACGTGATTCAAAACATGCGTGACACTTAAACAAATAACACAAAGTTTTAGTTTAGTAGATATTAAAATGCAGCTACCTATGATTTATGATACTGTCTACAAATATTTGCATCCGGAAGATTGTTTGAATCAATGTCATTATCATTGCATTATCCAGATGGTGAAATTCAGATGACACTAAGAGTGATGGAATTTAAATTATTCTACGTACTGGAAATAATATCGATAGATTGTAGTTATCTTTTGTAAAATGATAGGATCGGATATACAGTTAATTTATACTACATCGTACAGTTGATTTATGAATCATTTCAGTATATATTAAAGTTCGTGAATCGGTAGGTATGTTTACATTTGTTTAGAATTGTCTAATATTTTTCTTTAGTTTGAATTTTTTGCAAATAACATAATCAGGAGTTTTATTATATTTCAATATAATTAAAAATAGATTGTACAGTAGTTAAAGAATGGGTAGCATAAAACATGAAATATTCTTATAAATCTATAACTTCCTTATGAACATTTATTGATTTCTTTTAAAATCAACCTATTAAACTTGCTTCGTTTAAATATCTATACATACTTTTAAAACTTGTCATCACGACTATGTTAGGAATAGTGAATAAAGTCGAATTATATTATGGTGATATTAAAGAAATTTTCGGATGAATTCGTTACTCAAGACGACTCGGTAAATCGTACGAAAATAACAGCTTTTAAAAATCCCCATTACGTTATAATTCATGTGGGCATGTATTCAGTCCATTATTATTGCATGTTAAAATTTTGAGATTTAATATATTTTTTAAAAGTTGTTTACGTTGTTAGATGAGACATATTAAAATACATTGGGAAAATACTGCCTATGGGGTATCTTTACCGAGTGTCCCAAAAATGACTGATGGATTTTAAAATTCAATAACTTGCAAACGGTGACAGATATTTAAAAAAAAACTCTTGCATGAGGCTTATGCATGATGGCGGGAATTTTTTTACTGTGATTCTTGAGTTTAGTTCAAATTTGAAACAATAGATGGTGCTGACAGTGATTGGCACTCAGTCGAGGCTGAAACTGACGCTACTCAGCTTTGATGCACCACCCCCTTAATACTAGACGGCGGCTGTCGCAGGCGGGGTTTTTTTTTCAGCGTTTGAACAGTCCCTCGATCTCAGAAAAACTAGAAGATGAAAACTTTTAGAAATTATTGGTGTTGAAGTTCGAGCAACCGTTCAAACGCTGATAAATAAATCTGCCTGCGACAGCCGCCATCTAGTATTCAGGAGGCGGTACATCAGTGCTGAGTGGTGTCAGTTTCGGCCTCGACTGAATGCCAATCGCTGTCAGCGACAACCGGTAGTTAATTACATCATAAGCGCATATTTATATAATTAGGGCAGATTTGAATTAATTTCTGGAATTTCTTTTTTATTACGAAATTTTGAATCTATATCTGCAATTACGAAAGAAGTTTTTTTACGTTATCTAACCACGGAATGTGTGTCATTAAAAAAAGCAAAATCTATTATTGGGAATTTCTTATGTGAATTCGGGATATCTCAATAAAAAAAGAAATTCCTAAAATACACACTTCGGATGCAAATAGGTTAAACTATGATTCTATTCGTGATTTTTTAAAATTTTCATATTATTTCCATTATAGCCAATGAATAACATTTGGTAAGCACGATTTTAAATTCCGTTATATTACATTTCTTGCCGAAATAGCGAATAGACCAGTTTATTTAAGTTGTATTAAATCCTATGTATGTATTGGGTTATCCGGAAAGTTCATGCCGGTTGGAAAAATCAATTCGTACCGTAAAATTCTATCATTTAATTATTAGACATTGATTCCGATATCTAATGTGTAACAATTAACAAGCAGAATTTTCCGGTACTAATTGAATTTCACAAACGGCACGAACTTTCTGGACAATCCAATACCTTAAAATAATAATAATAATAATAATAATAATAATACACAGAAATTAACATACTCTTTCGACGAAGCCAAATGTACATTTTTAAACTTTCAATACGAGAGAAAATAAATGAAAATTTCTATTTAGTTGACCGCTCTTAATTAATTATAAAATAAAAAAAATTCAAACGCATGTAACATTACCTCCATTTGATCTTTTTGGATGAGGAAAATTTAAAAAGTACACTGTTGGAAAACCAAAATATATACTTTAATAGTATTTTTGAAAAAAAAAGTCGTACGTTTAAGGGGACCGTGGACCTTTATTTGATCAAAAATCGCCCCAAAAATCTAAATTTATTTTTATGTGTATTATTATTCTTCAGTTTGTACTGAACCATTTGAGAAAAACTTCATGGAGCTGCGATAATTTTTCGCATAGTTACAAGCGTTTGAATTATGTACACAATGAATTTTTCGGTGCTTTAGTAAACTTTATACATGTTTTTTTTCAATACGGATTTTACACGTTCTTTAATTTTTTTTAAATGCTCCATGCGTCTTAATTTTGGTTTAAAATTCATGAAATTGATAAGGACGAATCCTGATACCGTTTACAAAGAAACTGTGTACGCATTTTATAATTCGACTTCGTTAAGATAATTAACCCCTTAATCGTAGCGCCCGAGACATTCACGGGCAGCATAGGTTACGCCTGTTTTATTCAGATTGTTTGATTCCCACCAGTTTTATAAAATAATGTTACTGGCTTTATTCTCGCATTATTTTTAATCTGTCTATTAAACAAGACGAACATTTCTACTTAAAAAAACTGGTGGTAATCAAGCAATCTGAATTTTAAAACAGTAGCCTATACTTAAAGGGCGCGACGATTAAGGGGTTAAATTTGATTTATAACTTATTAAAATGCTAAATTTTGAGGAAAAGCGGAATAGAATTTAGAAAAAATCTCTCACAAATTAACTATTTGGGGGATCAAAAAACTGATACACAGATTTGTTTGTAATATAGTTTCAAGTGATCGGGGAAATATCTTAAAAATTAAGACGCAAGGAGCATTTTAAAATTTGGTTTATAAATTTAATTTTTTTTTTAAATCTTAAAATATATTAACATTAGGAAATTTCCTTAAGGTATTCTATATACTTACGGTGAAATCTATATATGGACAACATTTCATATATATATGATGAAAAATAAAATAATTCAATTTTAACGTCCACCGGCCCCTTAAGATTGAATTACTGCCATAATTCCAAAGGAAGACTTTACAAACAAAAAACATGCTATGTAATTGTAGACGAAATAGGAATGACCATGGAAAAGTGGTTAAGTCAGGCGTCTGCGAAGGCTGCATTGTTTAATTTCATCCGGTTGTTAACTTACATTTTTCATCTTGTTGAGCATTCAACCTGTGGTATCTGTTGTTCAGCGGATCAATTTTAACTAGAATTGTGTAATTGTATAATCCATTTCGTTGCATAAATTCTGAAATAGAATAATTAAATATTTTATTTAAAAAATAAAAATATATCTTGAACTGTAATTAACATCAAAATTTTATTTTATGAAAAATATTCCATTTATCTTGAAAAATGTAAAGCAACCGATAAAATATTTTTAAATAAAAAAGTTAAAAATAAAACTTAAATAGAATATTTCACCTCTAAAACATTTATAAATCAAAAAGTAAAAAAAAAAAAAAAAATCTGAAATAGAATATTTTAACCAATAAAACATTTTTATAAAAATGTCTAGAAATAAGTCGGGAATAAAAAGAAGACACGGGATTCGAATTCATGCTATTTTGACACAAATACATCGCTCTAATCATTCAACTTCCAAGCGCATATTCGTTCAGCAACAAAACAGTAAAATAAGTAGGCAAACCTGAGATATGATGGCATGAATCTAAGTATATTCACGTGGTGCAATCTGCGAGACACTAGTTAAACTTTGTGTCTCTTCCTCTTTATTCATCGTTAGAACAGAAATGTAACAATCCAATTAAATAAGTTATTCGATTTAATTTTTCATATCACATTTCAATTTTTCATATCATATTTCAATATATGTTTTTTCATTATCAAAATCGATGTTTGTGAGTGATTAAAACCCTCTAATGCCCACGGTTTCATATATGCTACCACCACCATTTCCATTTCAGTCGTTGTTATAACTCAGATATTTCTTATTCATCCCAAGCAATATTCGCTACATTTAATAACAAAGATTCCTTCATTAAATGAAGCTCAATTTACTATTGAAATTTTCTGGTATGAATTCAGATTTTCTGAATTACAGAATTCCTAGAACATATTGGGAATTAGAGAGTTAATTATAAGAATAATATACCTAATATAACCACAATTTTTGAACAAGTTAGTGTATATTTTAACGAGATTCTGTAATTACCATCTTTAAATTCTGCCATATACGTCATTATTCCACGCGATTGAAAATTGATATACTGCAACGACGATTTTTAACGTTACAAAAATCAATTAATTTATAACAGTTTCATAGCGTAAAAAGCGAAAAACGGATATTGGAAAAGTTTTACTTTAAACCACTTATGAAGAGTTAATTAAGTTTTCTTTGCGATTAATATTTTTAATTAAAAGAATTATTAACTTAATAACTTTGTAAAATTTTTCCAGTGAAACCGTCTTCAAGTTTGGTATTTTGTTATAATAAAGTTTAAAATAGATATATGGCGTTATGGATTATTTATTTCGATAATAATCAAACTCATTGTTTTAATCATTAACGTTAAGAAATATTTAAGAATAAGTCAGTGGAAATTTGTTTTTAAGTTAATTTCCAAAGAATATATCAATATTGTGTAACTAAATTGTTACTGTATTTATTTTGAATAATTTAGAATAATTTACTATTGCATTTTACATTGTAAAAGGAAGAATTGTTTAAATTACAACCGTATTGTAGCAAGTTTTTTTATTATTTTTTTTTATTGTTTATTATATTTATTTTTGTGTATGAATATATTATTTTTTTATACAAAACATACACAATTTAATGATGTATTCTATACGCAATGTTTAATGCAATTTTCAAGTAGTCTGACACTACTTTTCTGATTAGAAAATTTCTGTTTAATAATTAAATAGAAAAAATTGTAGACGCCTCGTTTAATTGCAGGATTTGAAACACTTTTCTGCATTTAAATAAGGTGAAAAATTCTATAAAAAAGTTGTGGTAAAAGCGTACAAACCTTAATTTATGTGTTAAAGAAAAAAAATCGCGCATTCATCTAATTTATATTTAGTACACGAAGGTGTTCGTAATTTTTTTCATACAGTTTTTCCAAAAAAAAAATTCTAAAATTCTAAAATAAAACATATTGTGTAGTTAAGTATTAAGAGACCAGTACCAGTAACGCGACTACATTCTGAACATTCCGAAAATAAATAAAAGTGTGGTCAGAAATTAACTGCAATAAAAATCCTAAATATACAAAAATACAGTATTAGATATCAACGTAAAAATTGTGGTAAAATCGTACAAACCCTGGTTGACACTTTGGGAGAAATTAACTAATTGTTTCCTTCATTGGAGCCATTATTTATTATACGTAAAATGAATGGAGAAAAATTAACGAGTTGACTCTTACGACTGATGGTGTTTTTGTATGCTGGAAAGGGAAAATCGTAAACCAGAAAAATATAAAAGAGAAATATCAAAATATGAATCCAGATAAATGTGGCTAAGAAGTCCAAATGTACACATTGAATAGAAAACATACACTTATTTAAAGTCAGTAGGGTGGGTGAAATGTTTTAGTTGCGGTTTTACATAAACAACAGATAATGGAACCTATGAATTACTAGTAACAGGTGTTTTTGCAAACCAACTTCTGTTTTGAGACTTTCCTCGGGAGGGAGATAAGTAGGGCTTTGGTTCAAATGATAACAAACTTTAAATTTTCCAAAACTGTCATCTAAATTTGAAACCCAAAATTGAATTTGAATTTCTAATTAGTCTAGATATAAATTTTTGTGACGTTTCTATGATTTGTTTTTATATTTTCAATATTGGTTTAATAATTTGGAGTTCATATCTAAAGTGAAATACTTTATTGTAAGGTTAAGATTCAGTCCAATTTAGATGATAAATATTATTAATGATCAATAAACGCTAAATAAATCAATATTTCATCAAATAATTGAGGCTTTGAGTATCTATTGTAACACAAGTTAATCATTTTTACACAGGTTTCTTTAATGGGATTCAGATAATTTAAATACCAGATTTCTAGTAAATTAGTGGCTGCCCTATTTATACACAAAATTTCTATCATTAAATAAAGCAAATATTACTTTAAAAATTCATTCAAATCCCTTGATGCGTATATAATCTGTTATGACGTATTGTTTATGAAATAAGTTCGTATGAGTTTTATTTATTATCATAATTTTATATATTATCTCTGCTTCAGTAATATAAATTGCGAAAGTATTTTTAATTCAAACGATTATACTTAAATAGAATTCATGAATTTTTAATCTCTATGTATAGAAGTGGATCACTGTTAATTATATAACTTATTTATTCAACCATTCGAATATATAAAAGTTTTTAAGTTTATCTTTCGCTTTAAAAATATATTGTGTAATAATTTCCAAAAAATACAGTTCAACTTATCGTTATAACGTACTTTATGTGATAGATTTTAATAACATTTTTTTTTAATACGGACATATTTTCCTTTTTCGCTAACATAAATGCTTCACTAATATTAAGTTAGGCGATAATTTTTCACCAGAGAATATCCTCTCAATTTAGTTCATTTAGTTTTAGTTTTGTTAAAAACTGTAGATAACATTATTCTTCATATTTACTAAGTACTTTTATCTTATAATTATTTTGTATTTTATACAAATTTAAAGAGAAAAAAATAATTCTGTTTTTTTTTTTTTCTGATAAAAATATGCATATCTTTGAAATTATCGTAATAAGAAAAATATCGGAATTTCTTTTATAAATTGCTTTCCGCATTTTAATGGTTATAAAACTCTAGAGTCCAATATCTCTATGCTAAAGAAATAGAAATTCAATTTTGAATATAGGTAATATTTCAATATACAAATCTAAAAAAATATGCCTTTAGAAAAAATTTAAATCAAAACTAAACATTTTAAAATTTCCAATTTAAAAATATAATGATATATCTGTCAATTTTTAATCTTATAGAATTGTTTAATACATTTTAAAAATTAATTTACAGGGAAAAACATATCACCTTTTTTTAAATGCATTAATACACATATAAAATTCAATTTTAATTAAACTTATTTTATTAAATAGACCTAATTGTTTTCACTGCGTCGTAGTATGTTGGTGTGGATATTTATCAGGAAAATATTTTACACAAAATGGAGATTTTTGAATAGTGTACAGGAAACGTCAAGATTATCGTTGTTCTCCATTAAAAGAAAAAATATATACTTAGGCTATAACCGATTTAACCCCTTGAGGGGCACCGGTATATAATATATACCACTTTTAGGTAGATTTTATAAGAAATACTACATATTACATTCTCACCTAAGTTGGAAATTTTGAAAAATTTTTGCAGATCTACGCCGATCATGACTCCCAGAACCCAAAACCACCCCCAGTTCAAAACTTTATATCTATCTATCTATCTATCTATCTATCTATCTATCTATCTATCTATCTATCTGTGTCACTTTTTTCTGACCACGATAACTGGAAAAATTCTGCATAAATCTCTTCCAAACTGATACATAAAATCATAGGTCATAAAATCTCGGTGAAGTTCGTTAATGGGCAAAATCGAACCAAGGGGGGGGGGGAAATGGGGGGGCTTTTTGTGAAAACAGAAAAACCCTCATAATTTCTTTATTTTTATACGTATCGAATCCGATTAAAGTTATTATTACTTCTAGGAAAAGGGCCAAAAATTTATGTATGACAGATTTTTGATATAATTAAAAATGGCCCCAAGGGGGCGAAAAAAGGGGGTTCTTTTAGAAGAAAAAAACTCATAGCTTCGTCAATTCACAAGATATCAAATCCGCGTGAATTTATTATTAATCCTCTTAGTATTATCTAAAACTTTTATATTGACAAGTTTTTTATAGGACCAACCGTTATAGCAAAAAAAAATTAAAAACAAAAAAAATCCCTGCCGGCTCCGCCTGCAAACAAGTTATTTTTCGAAGTAGGTGGTTCCAACTCCCGCATCTTTTCGAAACTGATACATAAAATCAAGGGGCATAAAATCTCGGTCAAGTTTGTTAATGGGCAAAATCGAACCAAGGGGGGGGGGGATGGGGGGGCTTTTTGTGAAAACAGAAAAAAAAACAATTTCTGAATTATGATACGTATCGAATCCGTTTAAAGTTATTATTACTTCTAGGAAAAGGGCCGAAAATTTATATATGACAGATTTTTGATATAATTAAAAATGGCCCCAAGGGGGGGGGGGAAGGGAGGACGGGTTTAGAAGAAAAAAAATCATAGCTTCGTCAATTCACAAGATATCAAATCCGCGTAAATTTATTATTAATCCTCTTAGTATTATCTAAAACTTTTATATTGACAAGATTTTTATTGGACCAACCGTTATAGAAAAAAAAAAAAATAAAAAAAAAAAAATCCCTGCCGGCTCCGCCTGCAAACAAGTTATTTTTCGAAGTAGGCGGTTCCAACTCCCGCATCTTTTCGAAACTGATACATAAAATCAAGGGGCATAAAATCTCGGTCAAGTTTGTTAATGGGCAAAATCGAACCAAGGGGGGAGGATGGGGGGCTTTTTGTGAAAACAGAAAAAAAAAACATAATTTCTTAATTATGATACGTATCGAATCCGTTTAAAGTTATTATTACTTCTAGGAACAGGGGCAAAAATTTATGTATGACAGATTTTTGATATAATTAAAAATGCCTTAAGGGGGGGTAGGGAAGGGGGGTTTTAGAAGAAAAAAAATCAGAACTTCGTCCATTCCCAAGATTTCAAATCCACTTAAATTTATTATAAATCCGCTTAATATTATCTAAAACTTTTATATTGACAAGTTTTTTATAGGACCAACCGTTATAGCAAAAAAAAAAAAAAATTAAAAACAAAAAAATCCCTGCCGGCTCCGCCTGCAAACAAGTTATTTTTCGAAGTAGGCGGTTCCAACTCCCGCATCTTTTCGAAACTTATACATAAAATCAAGGGGCATAAAATCTCGGTCAAGTTCGTTAATGGGCAAAATCGGACCAGGGGGAGGGATGGGGGGGACTTTTTGTGAAAACAGAAAAAAAAACATAATTCCTTAATTATGATACGTATCGAATCCGTTTGAAGTTATTATTACTTCTAGGAGAAGGGCCGAAAATTTATGTATGACAGATTTTTGATATAATTAAAAATTGCCTTAAGGGGGGGGAGGTTTTTGAAGAAAAAAATTCATAACTTCGTTAATTCCCAAGATTTCAAATCCGCTTAAATTTATTATAAATCCCCTTAATATTATCTAAAACTTTTATATTGTCTTTTTTTTATAAGACCAACTCTTATAGCAAAAAAAAAAAAAAAAATCCTTGCTGGTTCGCCTGCAAACAAGTTTGGTTTCGAAGTAGCAATTCCCGACAAACAGGCACCCCACGGTCTGCGTCTTCGAAATCTACCTGTGCCTGTAGGCCGAGCCGTCAGGGATTTTTTTTTTAATATATAACTTTTCCACCAGTATTATTAAATAAAAATATTTATTATTCTTGTTTGCAGACTGAGAAGATAAAAATTCATTATTTAAATTTACTGGTGTCAAAACATCGCAAAATGTAGCATTTTTAGACCACGTGCTTGCCCTCCAAGGGGATAACATTTTTCCATATAGAAATTATGTATAAAAAAAATTCGAAAGTAATGAAGTGAACGAGATTATAATACGCTGAGGAAAACTTCCTCCAGAAAAAACAAATAGGAATTTTTGCCTTCTTTATGGCAGAAATGTTTTATGAATAATGCCTTTAAATAAGGCAAAAGTTTCTATTAGAATTTAATCGTGGACGTTTGTCTCGGTGGCAATCATGGCCTGTCGATTCGATGTGAACGAACAACAGCCGCCATCTTGTGACTACATCCCCAGTTAGTTCACTTGCAACTAGTAAAAATTACACTATATGTCTCCTGCTCTTTACTCATAGCTCCATTACATTTTTATATTCTTTTGTTGCTGTCGCATTGCTAGATTTACGAGACATGAAGACAAGCGATTCATCTGCCTTAAAAATGCGATTTCAATCCTGGAGAAAGTCTAAATAATTTAAGTTGCCTTGTTCAGCTGACATACATGTTTTCTATTCATCATTTCCTTTTTTTAGATTTATTTTCTTTTGTCGTGGACGTTTGTCTCGGTGGCAATCATGGCCTGTCGATTCGATGTGAACGAACAACAGCCGCCATCTTGCGACTACATCCCCAGTTAGTTCACTTGCAGCTAGTAAAAATTACACTATATGTCTCCTGCTCTTTACTCATAGCTCCATTACATTTTTATATTCTTTTGTTGCTGTCGCATTGCTAGATTTACGAGACATGAAGACAAGCGATCTTATTCCTGCGATTCATCTGCCTTAAAAATGCGATTTTAATCCTGGAGAAAGTCTAAATAATTTAAGTTGCCTTGTTCAGCTGACATACATGTTTGCTATTCATCATTTCCTTTTTTTTAGATTTATTTTCTTTTGTCTAACATTAATTTATTCAAATGCAAATAATTTCAAAAAAGCACACATCTTATATTCATGTGATACCAATGTAACAATTCACACGTGAACCAAAAAGCAGATTTCGAGTAATTCAAGCACATGTAGTGCATATATGAAAGGTGACGGATCATAACTATTTTCTTATTTATGATATTTTGGAATCTACGAATGATTTGAGCTACAGCTTTCATAAAGATAGAAAAAGTTTTGCTTCGAAAGAAAAACAATTTATATAAGGACATATGTTTATATCTAAATAATATTCATTATTTTGATATTAAAAAGCTTTAGACGCAATAATCATTCTGTCATTGTTACAGACCACAGTTTTAACTGTATTCGCATGCATTATAAACAATAGAATTTTATCATTGTATTAATAATGCATTTAGATCAAAATATGATATCATTGTATCTTGTATCTATTTAAATTATATTACTACCAACATATGAAAAAGGCCTTTTTCTCGTCTTCAGACGTGCTGAATATTCGCAATGCGCCAGTTGCTGATTTCCATTCTTGTAAAAGAGTTTAACCAGCATCGCTTGGTCTGATTTTCATAGCATGGTGCTGGCATCGAATGAAGAATCTGTGTTTATTGTGGGGTCTTATTGACAGTCTGATGTGCATAAATCTGCTTCATATTATTCAAGCAGTGTCATCTATCGATAATTTTTGAACCACTGTTTTTTTTTTATTTAAAAAAAATCGATTTCCCTTTAATCTTATTCCTGCAAACAGCATTTTTTTAGTATCATTTGTTTCTTTTTAAGGGGTGTTGTACCTTCTATACTCGCCGAAAATTGAGAAAAACAATCAAATTTTGAATTAGTGTAGCTTCAAAACTTTTTTGTGTATAAGCATCAAATTTTGACTGCTGATTAAGCAGATTGTGCTTTTTAATATAATACTATTAGAAACTGACTAATATTCTACTGAATTCGTGCATTGTTGAAATTAAAGTAGTTCTTTTTTTTTATTCTGTAAGTCACTGCGCGCATGATACCTTGAGAACGTATGACTGGATTGTTATGAAATTTTATGTAGACATATGTGTGTTTAAAATGATCTACTTTTAGGTCAAAATTATTTCATTAACCATGTAAAAAAAATATTTTTGTAAAAAATTTCAAAATTTTACATTTTTTAATGAATAAAAATAGTCATAATTAAAAATATTATCATTTTAAATATTTAAAATTAGATCATTTTAAACACACATATGCGCTTATTGTCTACATAAAATTTTATAACAATCCAGTCATACGTTCTCAAGATATCATGCGCGCAATGGCTTACGGAATAAAAAAAAAAAGAGCTATTTTAATTTCAATATTGCACAAATTCAGTAAAATATTAGTCAGTTTCTAATAGTATTATAATAAAAATCGCAATCTATTTAATTAATAATCAAAAATTTATATTTATACATATAAAGGTTTTGAAAATACACTATTTCAAACTTTGATTGATTTTCTCGATTTTCGTCGGATACAAGACCCCACCCCTTGGAGAGCAAGTATGTGGTCTAAAAATACTAAATTTTGCGATGTTTCGACACCAGTAATTTTTAAGATTGAATTTTTACCTTCTCAATCTGCAAAAAAAACATTAGTAAATATTTTTACTTAATACGTAATACTGGTGGCAAAGTTATATATTAAAAAGTGGTATAAATTATATACCAGTGCCCCTCAAGAGGTTAATGAGTTTTTTTTTAATTTTAACGAACTTATGACGCGCCCAGTATATTTATTTACAGTAATCATATAATCATTTTATGCAACTTACATATTTCATAAATTGACGTGTAGTAATGCCATTTTAAAGGAGAATGTATATAGAAAATCAGATTTCGAATAATTCGAGAATATACCCTTGTCAAATAATGAAGTATTGCAGCTATTTCATGACTAATGATAGTTTGAAATATACAGCTAATTTGAACTAATTCGCCTACGTGAAAAACATTTTGTGTAGCTGCAAATTAAGTCCATTTGTGTACATTAAATTCATATTCATCATTCTGAAATGGGAAATATTGCTGTAATTGTGAGAACAGCAATTGAAACTGCTGCTGTAAGAAATGAAGCAATATGCTTTTCAAACCTTATAAATGCACAGTAGACATAATATTAGAGATAGTATTATTTTATTCTTAACATTTTCTGCTTTTACATTTGACAATTTACACTTACAAACTAAGTAACTAATGAAAGGAACTAATAAGAATGAATAAATTTACACATTCGTTAATTTAGAATGCTTCAGTTCCTTTTAATAATTTATTAAGCTCGTCCAACTATGTCTGATAAGTTGAATTTTGATTCAAAATTTCTGAACTGTGTAATAGATTTCTCGTTTATTTCATCTTTATATTTTTTATAATTAATCGTTTATTGCATTTTAATGTTACGGAATTTTTCATATGACAATTTGTAGAAAAACTTTTAGAATAAAATATTTCTAGATACTTCAAATATAAATGTACTTGTAGTATACGGCAGTAAATCTGGTAGGTATATAGTAGATAATGTGTGCCCTCCAAGTAATAAATAACATTGTGAAACTCCCGTCGATCTCTCAGCATTAAAATAAGTCACGAGATAGAATTTAACAAACACAGCAAATTTATTTTAAACAATCAGCAGATAACAATATTAGAATTTAAGTGGTTAGAAAGTTAATTCAGACAGTTTGAAACTCAGCTCAATTTAAAAATCTAGGAAGGGGGATTTTTCCCATAAACTTGTTAAATTAAAAATCACTTAACTCAGCTCACAATAGTGTCCCCATTTATTTTACTAGAACCTAAAAAATACACTTAGAAGATAATCTGAACACTAAATGCAATCTATTGTTTCCCTGTTCATCTTTATGTAAAAAATACATAAAGATTAACCTTAGCTTACTCACAGCAGTTGACTATATTGGAAGTTTCAACATGGACTCACTTCAAATCAATCTTCACGTAGATTAGATATCAGGAGCGACCTTCATGACCGTTAGGCGAGATCCCTTCCATATTCACTTATTCCAGCTATCGCCTCACTATATATAGCAAGTACACAACCACAGTTATCTAATTAACATAGCATTGCAAAATGATCTTGTCAACTAGATTCAGGATATACATACACTCTGCGCGAAACTTAAAGACACACAAAATAGTTTTCTCAGTCATTGATTCAGATCAACATTATTCGCACGCAAAAGCAAAACAAAACTGTCTCATCCACTCGAATACTCTTATAAAAGAGTCTTATAAAGCAGTCACTCTGCTACAACACTAATCTACCAGACATGTCAAGCTCCAACGAATCTTCCGTAATATGTGGATTAATTTGACCCAGTTTAACAACGTTTCGTACCAGAATCTTTATATATTCATTTTCAGATATTTACGTGGACTATATTTAACTTAATTTCCTTTTAAAATTCTGTTGCAAAACCATTAAACCTGAGTCAAATTAACCCACATATTATGGAAGTTAACAGAGAGCATGGCACTTCTGATCTACACTTGTTTCGGAATTGATATATCAATGTATGTTTTAAAAAAATATTTTTGTATGTTAAATTAGAGAATTCCATCAAAAAAGCTCTATCATTACAAGCTTTCTGGTAATGAAACTTTAAAAATATAAATTATGAAATTAATATTAAAAAACAAATCTCTTATAAACTATAAAAAAATATCCAAAATCGATTTCTAGAAGCCTTAAACATCTATATATATATATTTGTCTTACGTCGCGCGGAAATAGGGCTGAATTTGTAGCTTATGGTTTCTCAACAACCGTAGTTTCCAGAGCTAAGCCAATGAACAGACTAGATTGTGTTAGATCAACTCCTCCTCCAATATGGCGGTCAATGTGAGAACAGTAAAACCATAGAATGAAACTCAAACTAGCAATTATTAAAATAAAATAACATGTACGTAATCCAAAGCGTCTGAGATGATTCCTCATTTTAATTATGAGTAATATCGTTAATTTCAAAAGAATACTCAACTCTTATTTAGAATTCATTTACGAATTTGTGTCACTCAAAAATCCGAAAAAAAAAATCAACTGTCTAGATTGCACCTGACGCCATCTGTTGCTGTAAATTGAAGTAAAAAATATTTTTTTTTGTAAAAATCTATTATAATTTTTTTCCTAATGAATTTAAGCCGTGATGTACAGTCGTGGGAAAAAAACTGAACACCCCCCACTAACTCTGCAACAAATTATAGTAGAAGGAAGTGACTGGTACCAAACGATTGGAAAAAAAGTCTACTTTTAAATGATGTATATAAAATTTGCTTAGGGGGTCATCTACATATAAAAACACACCCAAAATTTGTTTTTTTCAATAGCAAGACTCAAATTTGACAACATATTTGAAATCTGCAGTTCAAAGTATGCCTAGATACCAAATTTCATTAAATTCCTACGATTAGTTTCTGAGAAATTAATTACTTTATAATGAGCATATTTAAGGGGCTGTATCCAAATTGAAGTTCGGTTCTCGATTGTTGAAATGCTGCAGAATGTCACTTCTTTTAATTATTATGTTTTACCGATATGACCATTTTACTCACATAATAAGTTTCGGTTATTGTTATATGCGGTAAAATAATGTTTACAACTGTTGAATTATCCGATTTTAACCCCTTGGGGACAAGTGACACGTATACGTGACGCATAAGATGCTCAGAATCCTCGATTTTTCCCACCAGTTATTTTTTATTGTAAGCTTTGCCTTACTATATCTTAGCATTTCCACGATTCAATCAGACGAAAATTTCTGTTTTAAAAAACCGGTGGTAAATTATTAAAAATTCTGTAATAGACGCACTTCACGAAGGGGTTAAAAAACCATAAGATTATTTGTAATTAAAATAGTTTTAGAATAGGTAAATGTTATTGGAATTTTACAGGTGCTTTTATAATGCTGTTTCTCAGATTTTGCATCTATTTAACTCGCCTTTTTTTTTAGTTTATTGTCAGAAACGTGAATAATAGTGACAATTACAAAATGTAGAATTAAAAAAAATAGTATAAATTAGCGTAAGGAATCAAAGTAAAAAAAAAAACGCAGATAAATTGTTTTTTAGTCTGAAAATAAATCCAGACATTGCTTTTTTAGTAGCGAGGGGGGGGGGGGGGCGGGGGTGTCGCAGGATGTATATTCCGATTTATTTGAAGACCTAAAACTAAATCTATGTCATAAAGACATCTGAATAACTTTACATTCGTTATTCTCCTTAGGAATAGGGTTAATAATTCTATGATTAAACCTATTCTGGTAGTTCATTTGAAATTTTACAATTAACTCATTAATGCCTCTTGGCAAGAAAACTTTCCGTTTGCCATTTATTATTATTATTATTATTATTATTAGATTTTTTTGCACACTGCTAGCGATTGGGAAATAATCTTGCCTATCAGAAAACAATAAAAATAACTTGTATTTTTTTTTCAATTAGCCTGTTTAATCGAATAGATCTAAATACGAAAGTTATAGAAGAAAAAGTTTAATTATTTTAAGTTCGTTATTAATGGAATAAAAACTGAACATCCATACATATTTGTAAAGATTACAATTTTTGATTGATATACAAAAGTTAATAAAAGTTTAAATTAGCATTTTTAAGTAACAAATACTTTCGCGTTAATACTTTATCTAACAACCATTTAGTGTAATATTGCAAACAATTTAACAAGATTTGAGAAAATCTTGTTTTAATCCCAGCCTATGAGTATAATATTTTTTCAAACAGGGATGAGCGCGCTCCGAGACGAATATCGATTCTAACCACTAAATTTTAATAGTATTCTCCAACGTAAAGAATTTCAGAAATTTTGTTCTTGAATAAGGTAACAAATACTATTACAATTTAGTGGTGTCAATCGGGATTTCGAGTCGGAGCGCTCCCATCCCTGTTCAAACTATGTTTTAATGCACATCATAGACGGCCCCTTAAAGCAGCATCTTGCCGTTTTTTAAGCGTAATTTGAAAACTACTTGGTAGAAAAATTTAAAATTTTGAATACACATAAAGCAGGACATAATAAATATAAATCCATCAAAAAAAATTGTAGGTTGCAATTCATACTTTTTTCGAATATTAATTTCATAATTCACAATTCATATTATAAAATTATAAAAATTACAAATTTGACATATTTATGTTTGGGCTTTTTAGTATTATAACCAAAAAAAATTAACACATTAGAATTATAATCTCAGGAGATATTAATAAAAATATGAAAATGTAATTTAACATTAGAGGCTCTAAAATTTGAATGTTTATAACTCGAAAACTTATCATCCAAATGACTTAAAATTTTGTATCTAGGCATAGTTTGAACCGAAGATTTAAAATATCATGTCAAAAGTGGGTGTTTCCATTGAAAAAAATAAATTTTAGGCTTGTTTTAATATGTAGATGGCTCCTTAGGCAAATTGTAGATATATAATTTAAAAGTAGACTTTATTTACAATCGTTTGGTACCAGTCACTTCCTTCTACTACAATTTGTTGCAGAGTTAGTGGGGGGTGTGCAGTTTTTTTCCACGACTGTACAATATTATAGTTTTAAACTAATTATGTTTCCAAGAACCCTTTTTCTTAGTATTTAAATGATTTATATGTCTATTGGTAGCGCCAACTAAATACATTTTTAGTTATGTTTTCAACGGAGAATTACTTTTTTACATTAAAAAAAAATGTCGTACAATAAGTTTTAAAGTAATTATGTTTCCAACATCCTTTTTTCATAGTATTTGAATGATTTATATGTCCATTGGTAGCGCCAACTAAATGCATTTTTAGTTATGTTTTCAATGGAGAATCACTTTTTTACATTAAAAAAATATTGTCGTGCAATAAGTTTTAAACTGATTATGTTTCCAAGATCCTTTTTTCATAGTATTTAAATGATTTATATGCCCATGGTAGCGCCAACTAAATGCATTTTTAGTGCTGTTTTCGACGGAGAATTACTTTTTTTACATTAAAAAAAATTGTCAATTTCATATGTTCAAATGTTTTATGGTAGAACTTATTCAAGCTAGAATTGTTGAAAGATAAACAGAGGAGAGCGAGCGAAGAGAGCTGTGACCGCGCAGCGGTCTCAATGTGAAAACGCTTCGCAATTCACGGGGGGTTGGCGAACGTTAACGAGTAGGGGACTGAACCCCCTAGTACGAATATAAAAATACAGGTAAATCTTCGAAATGTGTTTTTAGTTAATTTGTTTTAAAATCTGTTTAGCTCTTATTAAAAACGAATTTAACATTAAGCGTTTCCAAATTTATATCTGTATTATACCTAAAATACTCTCCTGAATGACTTCCCGTTTGATGACATTTATCGGAGAATCTGTATATGATCTCAAAACATGGTATTCATAATTAAATTATTAAGGTTTCTTACAATTTCAATATGCGGACGGACTCCTAAGCTCAAAGTTGTATAACAAAAATGTGATGCGTAATGGAAGAAAACTGTTATTGTTTTCAGATTCAGCATCGTAAAAAGCATAAAATTCAATCATTCAACTTTCATTTACGAAGTTTAATTTTAAATTTGTAGACTAATGTACTATTTCCTTTAAAGAATGTGAAAAAAACGGAAATATGATATAAATAAGGAAAATAATGAGAAAGATATTTCTAAAATAATTTATCGTTGCGTTATGACATACTTGATGCTTATTTATTCACTAATTTGCTTATTTAGAAATTTCTCTCAAAAAATTTGAAAATCATTTTTTTTTTAATTTTAAAATCATGTACCTATAATAACTACAAAGCATTATCATTTTTACAATCCTTATACATTTCATAAATAATAAGGTGACAAATTCATCGTAACTACATCTTAAATCTTTCAAAAATGTCACTGAACAAAAGTTCTTCAACAACAATAGCTTAACGAAGGAGGATTACATTTTCAGTTTAAATCAAATCTCAGAAGACTTTTGAACATCTTTCTTCACATTTGAAAAATGTTAAATCAAAAGTCTTAACTTTATTCCAAATTTTTGACAGTTAAATTTATTTACATTATAACAGATTATTTCTAAAAGAATCTTTGGTTTCGTTTTGCAAAAATGTTTTATGAACATTATTAAATTATTTCTTTTTTTTTTTTAAATAATCCCTAATTGTACATTTGAGAATTATTATTTTTTCACTTAAACGTAACTGAGACAAGCATAAATGTTATTACCCAATCTAAATATTTGTCACATAGATGTCTAGTTTTATGGATAGTAAATAATATGTAAAAAAATATGTTTATGAATGTACTAAATTGTTCAATTAGCGCACAAGATTATAAAGTTAAGCATTGTGGAGAAATACATACTTTCATACAACGATAGTTAACAAGTTATTATTTTTAATCTTATACAGTTTATGAGAAAAGTATAATATTATTTTTATGCAACAAAAATCTTTTAGTTAAATATTAACATCGGAAAAATAATTAGTGATTTTAAAATAATAAATGAAAAACCGTGAATTATTTAAGCACAATCCTGCTGATTCAAGGCAAAATATTTTTATCCGAGTCAAAAAAGAGAAAAACTATTAGCAAAACTGAGAACTAAAATTAACCTTCAACAGAATTATTGAGAAAAAATAGTTTTCTAATATGTGTGTATGTATTTATTCATGTACAGAGTGCTAGAGATCAACTTAAATTTGGCTAAGTTGCTTTACACTCACGCAGAAAAAAAAAATTGGTTAAAAAAAGGAAAAAAGTTGCCAAATTTAGGGGATTTTTTCCTTTAATGGCAACCTAGCCATTGTATTAAGTTATTCGTTTGGCGCGGTCTGGAAAATCGCGCCAACCAAAAAGTCGCCAAACTTATGTTTACATGTTTGCGTGAGTGTAAAGCATCAGTTCCTTAAATTTATATACAGATGGGAAACAAAATAATACGAAAACCTGTAACACATTATGCCACATTTTATACATGCAGTATAGGAGCGCCACCGTGTATAGAATTCGTCCATCTTGTAGCTGTAAATGGGGATGTATTAGTCTCTCAACAACAGTCATTAGGTGTTCCATGCATACGTAGTTTTCTCTAAAAGCACAGCCGCCCTCTAGACAGGCCGACGCGTTGATTTTAATGAAGAGCGTCACATGACCTGCTATAGGCGGCCAAAGTACACCAAACGATTGATCTCCGGTCTGTGTACGGATAATAGCAGATTTTATATTCTGCGCATTAGTTTAATTAACTTAGAAATGATTGATATTATATTATGTTAGTTTCACAAGATTTCAGTTTATTTTAATCTATAAGAAGAGGCATAATTAAAAGAAAAAATCCTGAAATAGTAAGTAGATATTTACTTGTTATTGTTTATTTGCTTAAGTCAGGGGTGCAAGAATCTAGACTCAAATGGGCTGATTCCCACCACTAAATTTTTATAGTATTCTTCCTCAAATTGTGTTAGTATACTTGGACTAAATTTTATCAGTATTCTTTATTAGGCAAAGAATACTAAAAATTTAGTATTCCCATTGGCGCCTAGATTTTTACAATCCTGGCTTAAGTATATTAGAAAATCTTTTTAATTGTGTATGATTTTCGCGTGCTTAAAATTCTTTAGAACTCTTACAATTGTGAATTTCTTTGTATTTTTAGTAGATAATTAATGCTTGTAAGTAAAATATGTTTTAGTAGACTAATTAGTTTGGTATTTCAAAAATCAAAACTATTTATAAAGTAAACATGCATAAGTAATATTTTCTTTGAACTTCAAAATTTTTAATTTTGGTTTTACCGTGTTTATCATGTTTAAAATTCTATTAGCTAGGACAGCTTTAAATGATACATTATTAATAATTATTGTATTATATATTCAAGTTTTAACAATGCATTCTTTCAATTGATATTTCTTATTACTTTCTTATATCTTTACAAGAATAAAGTATTGGATTCAAGTAAATTTTCGACTTCCGGTTTTCGACGGATTTATACGTTTTAGAAGGTCCTGAACACGGTTTCACCATTTTTAGGAAATGTCTGTCTGCGAATCTGTCTGTCTGTCTGTCTGTATGTGACAAAAATTTTGTGGGCGCTCTATCTCAAGAACTAACACACGATATTTAAAAAAAACTTTATATTCAGTTAGTCCCTGATATAAATTGGTGTTGATTAGTTGTTGGTGAACATTTGGCGACAGGTGGCGCTGTCATGTTGCATTTTTTGCGATTTTTGCAATAGCTCTAACTCAACAACTAATGCACTTATATTCATCAAACTTCAGGTTCAGTTAGACCTTCACATAAATAGACAGTGATTAAGTTTTGGTGACGAGATTCCAACAGGTGGCGCAGTTATACCACTTTTTTCTCGAATTTTAAGAATAGCTTTATCTCAAGAACTAATTCACGGAATTTCCTGAAAATTCAGATTCTGTTAGACCTTGACATGAATAGATGCTGCTTACGCTTTGGTATAAATTGCTCAACATGTGGCGCTGGTATGCTACTTTTTTCATTATTAACTATATCTCAAGAACTAATGCACAGATTTTCACCAAACTTCAGAATTCCGTTAAACGTTGAGATAAGTTGTTGTTGATTAAGTTTTTGTCTAAATCTCTCAGCAGGTGGTACTGCTATGCTGCATTTTGCAGGATTTATATGATTTTGGCAATAGTCATATCTCAAGATTTAATAAAATTTTAGATTCAGTTAGGCCTTGATATAAATTTGTGTTGATTCCTTTTAGTGTATGCGAAATCTTTGTGAGATAGAAGAAAGTTTTGGGATTGGCACATCCGACTAGTTTTCTGTGCCTAGTAATATAATAGTTATACATTACTAGAATAATTGTTTTATGGAAACAATTTGTGAGTGGGGGACTATTTAAATCATAGAACTGCATGATAAGTAAACTAGATACTGTGTAAAAAAAGTCCGCCTTTGGCAGCGCCATTTTGAATCACAGTTCAGGCCTAGTATTTAGACGGCTGTGCTGAGAGGTACTGCATCGCTAGACCAGAATGACATCAAATGGGGCATAATCGTTGGCTTTGGCCTTACTGCCGAAAACAGCAAAACTTCTCAGGGTGTCCAAAATATCTAAGTTATCAACAATATAACAGCATACTTACAAAATGGTAAGATTGTTTATTCCAAGTAGAACAGTGGGCGAAAGACAATGATGACAGAAAAGGTTAGACATGTGTTGAATCGTATAGTGACCAAAAAACACAAGCAATCGCTTTCCCCTCTGAAACCCGAAATTAAAAGGCATCTGCAGGGCCCTGTTTCAACGAAAACTGTTAATTTCCTGTCTTTTTTGAGCCATCATACGCTTTAACAACTGTCTATCTATTTCTGTCTTCATTGTCTTCCACTCACTGTTCTACTATGAAAACACAATCTTACCGTTTTTCGCGTACGTTTTTTTATAATTTTAGCCAACGTAAATTTTAGACACCAAGAAAAAATTTTCTGTTTACTTCAGTGAAACTCCTGCTAAAGCGTGCAAAATATCATGCCTATTTGGAAATCATGCATTCCCCGGCCTGGACTTTTTTCGACATTGCTCGATCAATTTGTAGAAAAGTAAAAATTCACATCTTTTGTTAGTATTAATATTTGTTTTGGCGATCTTTATCAATCTTTTTTTTTTAATGAAACGCTAAATATAGTGTCCAAAACGTACGGTTTTTGAATATCACTCTTTTTCAAATATATTCCGAATTCATATACGCTTTATTCAATTACAGAAAATCTGCCATAAAATAACGCAGAGATTTCTAATCGAAAAGAGTGGTTTTAAAAATCCGTAATACAATGATACAATATTTTTAAAAAACTGATTCATAGTAACAATTATTTTAAAAGTAAAGAAATCATTAAATTAATAAAGTTCTCAGAATATAAAAGTTTAATACGTGATATTTTAAATGAATATTTAAGCACACTTACAAAACTTTAATTTAGCTTTCTTTCCGTTAAAATTTTCTTAATTAATCATTTGTTAAGTTACGAATATTTTAGAATTTTTACAGTGAAATGATTTTCGGATTTGACATTTTATGATGAAGTACAAAATATAAATATAGCTGTATAAATTAAATGCTTATTTCGATGATAAATAACCCACTTTTTATTCATTCGTTTGAGAAATATTTTGGAAACTCTCAACTTAGTATTGTTTTAAAGTTAATTGCAACGGAAGAATCAATTTTGTGTAACAAAATATTCATTTTACTTATTTTGAATAATTTAAATGAATTTCGAACTGCGTTTTACATGGTGAAACGAAGCAATTATATTTTGAATAAGAAAAGTAATATGACAAGTTATTCATATTTTACTTGAAATAGTTTTATTATTATGTTGCATTTTGAATATGTTTATAAATAGGTAATAAATTAATTTCATGAATAATTCATGTGCTATATATAGATTTCGTAGGAGTATTTAATTTGCTGTTCATGTAAACGATGAAGCGGAAGCATCTACATGATTGAGACTTTTTTGTTTGTAAATAGTAGTAATTGTTTAAAATGTTTATTTTAATTTTACTATAAATACACTTATATTAGATTTATAGTTATATCAGCGACTGAAAATTATCAAGTTTTCTAAACCCTTCTAGCTCTAAAATGATATTTTCAACATTTGTTTTAAGAATTAAAAATGTATACATATAATATCAATGTTTTAAACGCTAGAGAACAATCTTGAAGTATGCTTATATTATACAACGTTTACGTGAGAAATAAATGGGGACTTACGCAGTAGTTGACAATTATTGAATCATTATTTAAAAATTTCTAACTGAAATTTATTATGCTAAATATATTACGCTTTGAATTAATTTATTCAATATTAAAAGATCAATTCTGTACATACGACAACATACAAGGTGGATCTAAAGAGCTTGACACATTTTAAAATTTCTGTGAAAAATAAAGTAATTGACGTTCAAAATTGCGGTTGGAAGGGTGATGTTTCTCGTGACGGAAAATTCTTTTAAGCGTATTAAGAAAAATATTTTTTACACATTGTCCATAGATGTCGTTATAACTTCAAATCTGAAAAAAAACTCAAACAAAATTGAATATCAGTAGTTACAAAACAATTTTTTGTACATTAAAATACTAGAACGACCAAGAGCTGTCATTTTGACCGCTACCCAATGAATATATTGCGATTCAAACCAGAAATATCTTTTTTAAAATAAATTAAATATAAATCTCTCAGAAATATGTTAAATGAATAAGTTATATAGTTTTAAATAAATATTCTGATGTGAATTAGTTTTATAAAACTTGAGTAAAATTTCCGGTCGTTCAGTGTTAAATTATAACAAAACAATTTCCAATCCAATAGGTATTTTCGTCTTTCTTATCGACAGTTTGGCGATTAAAATGTATGGTGTGTTCTATTTTTTTAGGACGACTGTGTAATGTACTACCATATTGCGTGCATAACAAAATTGAATACCACTTGGACGTGATGATTCAAGCTACAAAGAGCTAACACGTTAAAATATTACAGTAGATCTTACAATACACATGGTCTGTTTTTATGTTCTTTTTTTTTCTCTTTTGAAGATATGGAGATTTTCTTGCGCTATTTTTGAACTGAGTTAATTTTTTTTAGAAGATTCAATTTCATTCTCTGTCCAAAAAACATTGCCAAATATCATAATCATATATACAGTGATTATGAATCACAATGTGAACGGAATGTCTTGGTGACCCTAAAGATTAAATGATATGATGCAGGGCTCTCAAATGGTCCGCTTTCTGAATACCGGTATTTTCTTTTTAAAAAATAATTTTAGATTTTTCTTGCAAATTTTGCAGAAACCAGCTTCGGAGGTAATTTTTTGTGGAAATGTTGTGAAAACCTACCATGAAATTTTCTGTTAAAAAATTTTGGTGTACAGTTGGCGAACCATTTGTGAGCCCTTCATGATGCCATGTGAGGTAATGAACTACATGCAACATGAAAAATCTTTTCAAAACGAAAAAAAATATATTCTGATTAAAGTCCGTAACATGTTCAGTTATATGCGAATCGGAACATCTTGGAAGTGAGTAGGATGATCTTTGTGGAACACAATATTTTTTAACATTTGAAAAAACTATTTTTGATATGATTATTGTTCTTAGAAAGGTAAATTGTGTGTTCTACATCAAAAATATATACAAATTTCAAGAAATATGTATAAGTTTGAAAGTTATTAGTTGGTAGATGATCAGAAAAATGGACGCATGGATGGACAAACAGTTGATTCATTATAAAAATTATATTAGACGACTTTGGAAAACAAGCAAAAAAAAATTAAACAAACAAACAAAATATCATTTATAAAAACCAATTCATCTGTTTCGAAATTATGACTTACAGTAAACATGCACAAATAATAGACGATTTGAATACTTCCTCTTTTCTGGATTCTATAACATGTATACGAAATTAATTTTTGAAAATGGTCAAAACTTTTTCGTCATAAAACATAAAGACCGTTTAATGCAAATCTCAACGATGAATATAGTATCGTCAAACTCAAATTCGCAAATTCGGCTAATTTTAGACGAATTAAATATCCTTTAAAGAGTTTTATCGAAAAAATATAATGGTTTATTGGGGATTTTCCATGAATCCAAACTCCTGAAGTTATTATCAAAAAATTAAAATTGTGGTTATTTTGAAAAAATATATATATACAGTTGGACCTTGTTATCCCAACACCCGGTTTTCACGTCACTCCGCTTATCACGTCTGTTTTTCAAACACCCGATTTTCTATATATGATTTTAATGTAAATAGACTCCGGATTTTACGTCGTTGAATAATTTCCAACTTCGGAAATCCCGACGGTTTAGGAAAATTTTCCATTTTTCATAATCCATTTTACAAGCACTGAAACTAAGATTTTAATTTTTAACAACATTAATTTAGATAAAAGTGTCTAAAATACTCATAGAGATAAAGGATAAACTTTATTTCAACACTTTATCTGAATAAACAAATACGTATTTCTTCCCCTCTTCCTGTGTGTTCTGCCCTCCCTCCCCCCCCACGATTACTCACACCCACCATGTGAGAAAAAAACTTGTTCTTGTGGCGCAGACGCAGATGTCCATCTGAACTGTAAAACATTCCATTTTCACACTTTATTCGTAGTGTTCCTGTTTAAAACTGTTTACAGCAAAATGGCAAGTAAGCTCGGTTCATGGACACTGGATGAAACATAACAAATGATAAAAGACTACAAAAGTCTTGATTATCGAAGGCTACATTTGCGAAAACAAATGGAACTCCTAGAACAACATTTGTGACTACCGTAATTTCCGGCGTATAATCCGCAGCTCAAAGAGTCGTTTTTCGACCCAGAAATATTATTTTATAAAATGTATCTTAAAAGATCGCTGTAAATATTTAACTACAATTATTGAATAAAATTTCTGGGTCGAAAAACGACTCTTTGAGCTGCGGATTATACGCCGGAAATTACGGTATACTTTCTTCAAAACAAAGGCTCAAAAATTCTTTACGCGTTCAAGATGGAGTGAAACGGAACAAAATGCAAAAATCAAACTAAGAAGACGTTGAAGAAACAGTTCTTAAATGGTTCACCTATGCAAGATCTCAAAATGTGCCGATTTCAGGTGTGGTTTAAAAACTTTCAGGCGTGTTCACCGAAGCAAACGTGGCACCGATCCAAATTTGGATATACCCCGCCGTAGATTCCTGAAGCCTGTATCGGCGCGATCGTAACCCCTTTCATGAGTACGACAGTGGCCGGACAAGTTCGGTTCATGAAAGACAGTCCGTGACATCCTCGAAGCCGCGCTTGTCTGGAGAACTCATAGGAGTAACCAGGGCCCAGCTACTAATCAGGGACTCCCTCTCATGATTTGCTGTAACCCAATTCGAGATCGATAACAACTCACACGAGTGATCTCATGTCTCTCTAGTCGGGTATGGACAACACATCTTAAAAACTAGGTTAGATACACAGATAGATTAAAAAAATAGGAATAGGTTCCGACCCCCGCCACGCTGTCGGGTGACCAGGCCGTCAGATCCGTTTGGCCGGGAGAACGGTAGTTTGAAAGCAAAAAGTGATAGGACCGAAACAGGTAGTGCGATAGTTTCGTCCCGGTGATCCGGCCAGACCTGTGTAACCGCCCGCGTCCGCTAGCTCACTCTCACTAGACAAGAACACCAGCTTTCCAAAACCTTAACCAGGTGGCTCTCGACGCCTGGCTCCATATCTCAACAACAGCTGTCTCCGGCGCCCACCGCCAGGGGCCCTGGGAACGGACAAGAGAAGCACTCATATTGTCTATCCCCTGGTGTGCCGTACGCTGAGAAAAGATGAGTTTCAGGCCGCTCGAATCATGTCCGGTTCGAGATCCCCAAGCTGCACTTAGGATTGTCCGGTCGAACCAGCGAAAGCCGGCCTGCCAGTCCTCCCGGAAGTGGACTTACGTCTGTTACTGCTCCCTCTGAGACCCTGCTTTGTCCCAAACACCTGAAAATGGAATCCGGACGCCACAGCGTCTACTACCGGGCTCCAGGTCATAACCTCCGCGTCCCGAAGGATCGGATTGATTCCGGAACACCCGGAGAAGCACGCAGCCCGGTGTGGTTTAAAAAAAAAGGAATAGAAATATCGAGAGAAATGGGTGTTTTGGAGTTTTCAGCAAGCAATGGATGGATTGAAAGATTCAAGGCGCGGAATAAACTTTCTTTCAAGAAAATGTGCTGTTAAGCAGCGGCAGAAAGCTACAGTCAAGTCAATGATTGGAAAGTTTCTTCGTTCACAGATATATTGGAAAGATATATTGGACAATTCAGATGTATTGGATACACACAGATATATTGGACAATTCAGATGATGTCTATAATTTAGATGAAACGGATCTCTTTTTTCGACTCTTACCGGAAAAGTCTTTGTGTTTCCAGTCTGATACTTGTTCTGGAGGTAACAAGAGTAAGGAAAGGGTAACTGTGTTATTGGGCGCAAACATGTCCGGTCCTGTAAAGCTTAAGCCATTAGTTATCGTGAAAAGTAAAAAACCGTTGTTGCTTTCGAAATGTGAAGTCTTTGCTAGTGTACTACGAAAGTAACAAAAAATCATGGATGTCATCCGAAATTTGGGAAAAGACTTTAAAATCTCTGGACAGAAAATTTCAGTCTTTGAATCGAAAAGTAGCTTTCATAGTAGACCATTGTGCTGCACACGTTGAAGTACCAGGCCTAAACTCGATTGAACAGATTTATTTGCCGCCGAATGCTACTGCAATTTTGCAGCTTTTAGATCAAGGCATCATTTTGAACTTTAAGCGGAATTACCGTAAACTACTGGTTAAAGACAGGATAAAGGTCATTGATGAAGGTCGTGAATTCAAACCGTCTCTTCTAGATGCTCTAAAGTACGTTCATAAAAGTTGGGCTGATGTATCTTCTAAGAGAATTCATAACATGCTGGCTTCACAGAAAATAATCCAAGTTCATCAGATCTCGAGAGTATAGAAGGTAATGAAGAAAAGGACGTCCCTCTTCCAATATTGTTTAAAGAGTTGTTAGATCGCGAAATAGAAGTAACGGGGAATGTCCAGATATATATCGATTTTGATATAAGATGTCACCACATCACCAGATGCAACGATTTCTGAAATTGTAGAAGAAATAAAAGAGAAAAAGACAGAAATTTCTTCAGAACTCGAAGAGCGAAAGTGATATGGGGCTTGAACAAAACAAACCTCCGACTAAAACCTAAGCATTGCACTGCATTGAAACGATCAGAAACATTATCTAACATCCATTTCTGAAACAACGGACATTGATCATAATTCATTGTATAATGTTGAAAAAAGAATTGTAGGAAGCACATCTAGGGATAAGCAAACCTTAATTCATCAATATTTCATGTAACAATAAAAAAGTAAGTCAACAGAAATCTGATTTTATTCTTTTCAATTTTTTTCTGTTTATTTTGTTTAATAATAATGTTTTAATGCTTAAAAATGCAAGAACTTTTATGAATTTAAAATTGTCTTAAATTAATTAAAAATACAGCTTTTTATAAACATATTTTTCTCTAACTACGGTTACCGCGACACTCTGCTTATGACAACTCATTTTTCTGGCCCTGAGAGTGTCGGGATAACGAGGTTCGACTGTATAAATATTTTTACATTCTTATAGAATATATATATATATTTTATAAAAATAACATGTTCTTAAAAAACTTTCAAATGATACCAGATATTTCAAAGTAGTTTCGTTTGGGTATTGCAATTTTATGGAAGTATGCTCAGTGCTGAGTGTTTTTGTATGTAAAGAGTTGTTTGCATTCGATGTGGAAAAAAAATTGAGATTTTGAAAAATGGATAAAATTCCATATTATTTTTTTCTTTGGGAATGGATTTTTTAATTAATCCAGTAACATGCACGATAGATAGATTTTTTCAATTTTAGTTTGTCTAAAGATAAACATTTTTTGTTTTGAAATTTAATGTGGCTCTTTGTATAAAAACTCTATAATGAGCTACACATTAATTTTCGCCTTGGTATGTCTATCTTTATAACATTTTATGCTGAAACTGAAAATATATGAAAAACGAACACAAAGTTTCTTCAACATTCTATTCACATTATGGTAGTATCAACTACTGCACAGAACGCTTTGTGATATTTCGACATTACCTATAGAATAGTGCTGGAATTTTATTTTGTTGGCCTTTTCAACTTAGCAAAAATGCGTTGTTGTCGTTCTTGGAAGTCTCACAACGTAAATTCAACTTTGTGGCGTTTTCCAGTTACACACAACGCGTTGCGACACATTTTTGCGCTCAATGAGCATTTTTGGTCTCTGAGCATACATATTACAGAATACCAGAAAACAAAAGATCCTAAAATGTGCGTACGTTTTAAAAATGGATTATCTAGTCAACTGTGACAACCAAACATTCATGAAGGAAATTAATCTGTCATGTCTTTAGCTTACATTGTCATTTTAGAACCAAATGGCACAGATAGATGACACTTTGCTCAGAGCAAGTGTAATCACTTTAGGAAACGGGGATACATGGTATAGTTTTTTCGAATAATAATCTTTGTCTTATTCATGGCAGAAATTCTGCGGTTATATAAGGCGACGTTATATAAGATAATTCTACTCATCGCATGGAGGCCATGTTATGCGTGTCCATGTTTTAATATGGGATTGGCAGTGTATGTCTCAAAATGTAAAGATACACAAACTAGCACATAGATATGGATCTAGGTTCAAAAAGTTTTTCCATTGACTGACTATTGAAACTAAACTAATAATAATAATAATAATAATAATAACCAGAGGGCCCGTGCGAAGATTTCGCACTGAAATCTAATATTTTTAGGTACTTCTCTATTAACCTGTCGACCGCTTTTCATAACAAAAAACTACCGACAAACTGTAAGATTAAACGCCAAAAATGCAGTCCCATTTACTTGATGTCAGAATCATTATGCGTGTTTGTTACGTCATCTAGTGGTATTACATTCGACATTTGCGTGTATTTTTTCATTATGTTTTACTGATTTAGTAGTTATTTTATTAATTAAAATAACAATTGTGTCCTTAAATTCTTATATTTTATTTATTTTTTGATATTCCAATGGCAACGTTCTCCCGTTTATTTGGCGATAGTTTTTTGTTATGAAAAGTGGTCGACGGGATAATAGAGAAGTATAATTTTTTATGAATATGTAATATTTATTAGATGCAGGTTTAAACTTCTAAAGAAAAAGCAAGGATAAAAATATCTGCAAACAACATTTAGTTGTTAGTCAAGCCAGAATATCATCTAATTTATTCCATCAAAGTTAGACTAAAAACTGATCCAAGATTGCTAAAAAAGGCACGCGCGTCAAAACAAATTAACAATCGTATTTTGACTGCATTAGAGGATGACGTCATCCGCTTCGTGAAAACCATGGGACTTAGAAATATCAATCTAAACATTTCAATTTCAATTTCGCTTTTTAATCATAAGTATAAAATAAACCCGTGCGGTGTTTTTTATAATAATTGCTATGAGCATCATATAATGTGGTATTTTATTTTTTTGGCAACAATAATTTCAGGAAAACCTTTCATTTCTTTCATGAAAACAATGCCGATTTAATTTTTCAATTTCAGCAAATTTTAATCAAAAACATGTTTTAACGATTTGTTAAGTGGGCTATGTCAGAAGCCTGTTCTAAAACCTTTCATATGGTATCTCATTCGTTGTTCTGCGTTTCATATTTTCTGAGTAAAAGGGATGTTGACAGGAGAAATAATATATAAGGATAATAATAATAATAATAATAATAATAATTGCGTTTTTATAATTGTAAAGTTATTTTGATAATTCTTACAGTTTGAGACAGCCCAACGCCATCTGTCGTTGCCATTTCTTACTATAATAATGGATAATACTAAATAAATTCCAGACTGCTCATATTAACCTATTTCCATCATTAGCGCACATTTCAGAAATATATTTTATATTAAAAATATCCGAAAGAAGAATTTTTATTTTGTAATCCATTGAGCTATGAATAAAAAAGTGTTGTAAAACAGTGTTGACATATAGTGTTGTGACTACTACTTGAGAGGTTGTGTCACAAGATTGTTGGTGTTGTTTGTTTACATTGGATCAACAGGGCCTGATTACTACCGCCGGGGCAAAACGAGTAAATTTAAATAGAAATCTTTAAATTAATGTCCAATAATGCTTAAAGTGATAGAAAAAACATAACACATAATATTTAAAATACCTTTTTTAATGTAGATAACATATGTTTCATTCACAACTATCGGTGACATCTTCAGATCTTAATGATAAATACAAAATTCTCGCATATTTAAAAATAGTAAAACATGTACCACGAGATCACATGTCCAAAGTTAGTAGTGCTTAATTTGTCCAAAACTGGGAATCGTGAAAAAATTATGATTTATTTTTATTTTTATTGCTTTTCCATTTATCGATCATCGCGTGCCAAATTTTAGCAAATTCAAAGGAAACGGTTTCGTTACAAATGCAATCTTTTCGCAAATATATTTCTATAGATTCACGGATAATGGATGGGAAATAAGCTCTTGATTGAAAAATTATTTTACTATTATTGAAACCTATCTGCAACTGCACCTTACTATATTGTCTGGCTAAAGCGGTGGTTCTTCTGTCATGTTTGATATCTGCCATATGTTCTTTTATTCTTGTTTTAAATTTTCTGTTTCTCATTCCTATATAGTACTGTATTGTTCCATCTGCCTTGGTGAATGGGATTTCATAAACACCTGAAAGTTGGTTAGTTTCTAGTGTGTCTGTTTTTCTACATACTATGTTTTTTAAATTTGTGGAAGGTTTTGCAATAAGACAGATATTAAATTTTCTACGTTTATATTTTAATCTTTCAAAGAATCCTGGAAAATATTGTAAAGTTGATATTTATGAGTTTCGTTCATTAAAGGTTTTCTTCTTTTTATTATTCTCCATGCTTGTAATTAATTTATTGATGACTTAAAGATCACAAAGCAAATATGCCAATAAGACCAATAGTAACAAAATGCTCAGGCCCTATTTATTACGTAGAGAAAGCATTTGTGATTTTGTTAAAAAATATATTACCTCTTTCAGATCATGCAATTAATTCAACGAATGAATTTATTTAACATCCAGTATCCGAAGAAATATTTAATAGCAAGTCTAGATGTCATCTCTCTATACCCATCAGTGGACACCCAACAAGTCACTATAAGAATAAATAACTGTATTGACAACCTAAGGAACATTAATGACAATATGAAAACAACATTAAAGAGTGATCTTAATCTTATAGTTAACAATAACTATTTTATATTTGACAAGAAAATCTATAAGCAAAATAATGGGGCCCCGATGGGTTCCCCTATATCTGGACTTTTTGCTGAATTCATATTAAGACCTTTAGAAACCGATATTTATAATAAATTAGATTATACCCCTCATACATGGTTCAGATACGTCGATGATATCTTTATAATTTGGCAACACATGGATACCTCACTTAATAGCTTTCTTGATCAGATCAATAGCCTTGATTCTATGATTAAATTTACTTTTGAAATTGAACAAAATAAACCACTCCCTTATTTGGATGTGCTGCTAATCAAAACCCACCATGAAATTGAACTTACGGTATATAGAAAACCAATAGCTAATCCATCCATTATTCCTAATAACGCTCAAGCACCTTTTTCCTATAAAGTTTCTGCCTTTCGACATTTTATTAGAAGAGCTTTTAATGTCTGTACCCCTAATCAATTAAATGATGAAATAAATAAAATACGTGACATCGCAAGAAATAATGGATACAAAGACAGCACCATCAATAACCTAATTACAAGCATGGAGAATAATAAAAAGAAGAAAACCTTTAATGAACGAAACTCAAAAATATCAACTTTACAATATTTTTCAGGATTCTTTGAAAGATTAAAATATAAACTTAGAAAATTTAATATCTGTCTTATTGCAAAACTTTCCACAAAATTAAAAAAACATAGTATGTAGAAAAACAGACCCACTAGAAACTAACCAACTTTCCGGTGTTTATGAAATCCCATTCACCAAGGCAGATGGAACAATACAGTACTATATAGGAATGACAAACAGAAAATTTAAAACAAGAATAAAAGAACATATGGCAGATATCAAACATGACAGAAGAACCATCGATTTAGCCAGACAATATAGTAAGGAGCAGTTGCAGATAAATTTCAATAATAGTAAAATAATTTTTCAATCAAGAGCTTATTTCCCATCCATTATCCGTGAATCTATAGAAATATATTTGCGAAAAGATTGCATTTGTAACGAAACCGTTTCATTTGAATTTGCTAAAATTTGGCACGCGATGATCGATAAATGGAAAAGCAATAAAATTAAAAATAAATAATATTTTTTTCACGTTTCCCAGTTTTGGCCAAATTAAACACCTACTAACTTTGGACATGCGATCTCGTGGTATATGTTTTACTATTTTCAAATATGCGAGAATTTTGTATTTATCATTAAGATCTGAAGATATCACCGATAGTTGTGAATGAAACATATGTTATCTACATTAAAAAAGGTATTTTAAATATTCTGTGTTATGTTTTTTTCTATCACTCTAAGCATTATTGGACATTAATTTAAAGGTTAACAAGTGATTGCATTATATTATTTAGAAATCTTTACCTTTTTTAAACTGAAGCAAAATTTCTGTTATATACAAGTCAAACATTTCTATTTGTTTTTATTGGTGGCTATTTTTCCTGGCGGAATTATAATCTCTCTCACTGGCATCGACAGGATGATTATTTATGCCATAAGACGTCATAAGACGACTGAACTGCCGGTCCTGACTACCACCGGGGCAACACAGAGTAATATAAACGAATATTTTTGCATTAATTATGACAATAATTATGTATAAATAAGTCTTTAAAATAAGGATAAAATTTCTATTTAAAATTACTGGTGGAAAATTTCTCCGGCGGTAATTAGCTCCTGATGAACCGGTCATAGTTGAAGTTTCACATACATGAGGATATATCAATTCCTCTTTCTTTATAGTTCCATAATGCAGTGATGGAACAGTGGCACACCCAAGATGCAATTGATACCACTAAATTTAAATAGTATCCTTCGTCTTATTTTAGGATATAATTTCAGAGATTTTCTTCATCTTGGATCTAATGGAATTTTCTTTCTTTTTTTTTCATTTTGGATCTAATGGAATTTTCTTTCTTTCTTTTTTTTTGTCATCTTGGATCTAGTGGATTTTTATTTTCATCTTGGATCTAATGGATTTATTTTTGTTCTTATTGTTAAATTTCTATTTCTTTATTATATTTTTAAATATTTTTATTTTAACTTTTTATATTTCTCACGGACCACTATTTGTCTCGTAAGTCGCTTACATTTATCCTGGAAGTTCAGTTGGTACGCAACTAGGTACTCCATTCTGTTAACTACATTTTTCCATTGTTCCATTGAGATATTTTAAGCAGAAAAATACTATTATAACTTAGTGGTGACAATCGTCCAAATGGTGCGCCACTGTTCCATCACTGCATAATGTAATCTGGAAGCGTCTGTAATTAAATACAGCACAAATTATTATTCATAATTTCTTATATGAATTCAGAATTTCTGAATAAAAAATAAATTCTGAATTGACTCATAATATATGCATTAATGATGCAAATTTGTTAATTTCCTGAAAGTATACCAGGGTTCGTACGCTGTTTCCACAATTACTTAATAGAATTTTTCTATTTAATATTTAAATAGAAGCAATTGTAGGCGCCGCGTTTATTTGCAAGATTTGTAATACTTTTCGACATTAAACAAGGCAAAAAATTATATTAAAAATTGTGGTAAAAGCATACGAACCCGGCATATGAAAAACAAAATTTAAATAATATATAATTAGTTTACCATTTTTTATTCATATTTACAGCAAATTGCATTCGAAAGAAGAAAAGGATTTTGTTCTTGATATGATCACGTGTTTTCTTTCTTATGCTTCACTGATATAAAACATAAAATAGTATCATTTTAGATAAAATGTGAAATATAAATTAAAGGCATAATATTTGCTTTTTATCTCTAAGTTTCTTTACTCTTTAAACAGATAGGATGCAATTTTGTTATCTACATATATGCCTTATATATCCAAATGTAATAAAATAAAATGTGAAATTATGTTTTACTGATAAAACATTTTAAATAATATTTTTTCGAAATTACAGTTTATCTTAAAGTTTATATAGATAGTAAGGTAGTTATCACTATTTAATACTATCTTGTTAGTTTTTTGGCTTCTTATAATGTTCTAAACAATTATGTTTAGGATTTATTTCATTTATTGAAACATAATACCATAGTTTATTTTATCTATTTTTATCTGCATTTAAATTTGTAAATAACATTGTTCCGCATATGTACAACGCAGTTTGTTGTTATCTGTATTTCTTATTTTACTCAATTATATATATATATATATAACAGTAAAATTTTGTTTTCCTCAATTAACATACATATAGTAGTTTTCCGAAAGTATCATAAAAAAGATATTTTAGAATTCATAAGAAATAGTATTTCCCATTTTAGCGATTGTACAATAACTCTCTACTTAATAAAACGAAAATTTCATATAAGTAATAAATAGCTTTTCTGATCTTGAAATTATGTCTTTAAAACAAATTAAAATGTAAAATAAGCATTTTAACTTGTTTAGGCAATTACGTAATATACGTATTTGATCTTTTATTATAATGAATAAACATTAAAATATTTCCGCTTTAACCCTTTCCGGCACAGTGGTCCCACTCCGGGCACACCTAATTTTAATTCCAAACTTGCATTCGGAACCAAGAATATTTTAATAAAATTTTGCTTCTATAATGAAGGCTTAAAATAAGGAGTTCTTATTTTCTAAAAAAGTCGTTTGTAAATTCCGGTGTCGTTCAGTAATTTCGCATTTTACGAACAGAATTTGTCTCTGCCGGAAAGGGTTAAATGAAAAAAAAACTGTAATTAGATCTGTTTCCATAGCCTCAGAAAATATAATGGGCATTTATGAGAATAAACGTCCCTCAAAATGAAACATTTTAGTTTGTGGACCGCATATTTCAAGATTTCAAGAATTATTTATTAAAATGAATAAAATATTCAATTTTACTAAAAGTAATGCATTCTGTTTCTATCTATGAATTATTATTTTAAAACAAACTAAATTCGAAATGAAAGTTTTGGGAGAACAACATTTAATATATTTAATGATATATTTGAAGATTTATTCATCCTGAAGTATTAGTATATCTCCATTGCAAAATGATCTAAACGGTTTAAGAGTATAAATGTAAAAGACATTATAATAAAACAATAAATATAAATAATATTTTAGAGTATGAAAAATAAATACGTCATGTAGAAGAAAAAGGTCATCAAATGTCCCCTTTGCATGACCCCAGATAATAATGCACATTTATCCAAAAGAAGTGCATTTATGATATTTTTAATGTAAACATGTTTTTCACTTTTTGATTCACTGATTAAGTATAGAATACTGTTTTGTAATTTTCAAAACAGAATATTTTAACTTTTATGAAAAATTTTGTGTCTAGATATATCGCCGCTACCATTTCAAACTATCGTATGTGAAAAAATGCACTTTGCATTACCGTAATTTCGGGAGTAAATGCCGCGGCTCAAATAAATCTGTTTCCGCACAGAAATTTTATTTTATAAAATGTAATTACTTTCTACTTTGATCTTATTTAACTTTTTAAAGAAGATAAGATTTCTGGTATGAAACAGAATTATTTGAGCCACGGCTTATACGCCGAAAATTACAGTACTTTTAAAAATAGGCCGATTGGCACCACTAAATTTTATTAGAATCCATCGCATAGTAAGAATACTGCTAAAATTTCTGGTCTTTTTATTTATTTAGAGATGCCGAATTCACACCAAAAATTTTGAGAGAATATTTTTTAATTTATGTGTTCAATAAATGTCTGTCATTAAATGAAACAAAAACTTCTGTTTAAAATTTCTGGTATGAATTCGGAGTTTCTGAATGAAAAATGATGCCAAACTAGCCAGCCTGGTGAAGAATATTATTAAAATTTAGTGGTGACAATCGGCCCATTTTTAAAAGTAATGAAACATGCATTTTTTCAAATTCGATAGTTTGAGATGGTAGTGACGATGTAAGTAAGTTTTGCTACAATTGTAAAAACGAGATTACATTCATATACGTTCTTTTGAATTCATATGGTTTAGTGATATATTTGTATATATTAATATATATATATATATATATATACATACTAGCTCACCCGCCCAGCGTTGCCCGGGCCCGTGATAAAACGTTAAATAAAACCCAAATTTGTATTATTTTACACATTTTACCCAATTTTGTATGAATTTATATCTTTAATGACAAAATCGTAAAAAAGAAACATTTACTTTTTTTTAAAAGTAGGATCTTTATATAGGTTATTTAAAAAAAGGTTTTCTTGTCCAAGCCGTTTGAAATTTTCAATGACCATAAATATAACGGTTTTAAGTCAGAAATATTATTATCTGGTTGAAAAATAAGTATGTTTTCTTTTCGCTTCGGGTACGTAAACATAAAAAATAAAGTGTTCGTCGTCCGATCTCTCTGAAATTTTAATCGTTTATAAATATAACTGTTTACAAGTCCTCTATAAAATTATGTGAAAATATATGCATTTTAAATAGTGAAAACGTTACCAGAAGCCGAGCGTGACTGCGGAAAACATCCCGTAATTATGGGTTTTGCCGAAAATATATCAGATTTAGTTTTTTTAAATACTTCTCGTTTGAAGGCTTCAAAAATTGTTGTAGGCGTTGTAGGTCGAAAAACGATTGTTTAGTAATTTTTAGCGCAAGAAGAAAAAATCTTCTGGTGAGGTGCTAAATGACCTGCGGTCGCTGGTGTTTTTCAAAGGGTCAAAATCCGTATTTAAAAAATAATTATACCGTCTATTAGAAGACGATTTCAGCTTTAAGAACATGTGTTTGGTTTGTCTGTATCTCTAAAATTGTGCTATTGAGGGGCGTTGGCGTACAACTCAGGAGAAAACTTAAGCCCGCGAAAATTACCCTTTTTCAAAAAATATTTTTCAAAGGGTTAACATAACTTTTTTTTGAATTGATTACAGCATTGGAGACGTAAGAGTGAGATCTTTCAGAATATGCTTTTAGTTTTTAAATAAAGCAAACGGTTTATACGATATAATTTAAAACAGACTTGCGAAATAAACGCATTTTTCATGCCAATGGTTCTTCATTCCCTTACGATATCCAAAATCGGGTTCTGAGCATGCGCGAGTTCTGAAAGCCGGCTCGCAAAAAAGAGATGAGTTATTGATCCGTTTTTAATTAATATTTCTGTCAATTTTCAAACTATTAAAATTCTAAGACTCAGGTGCATATGGCCAGACCTTGGATTATCCACACTTAAATTTTCAGACTTTTAGGTGGGCTAGATTTTGCCAGCTATCGCAGACAAACACACACACACAGACAGAGCGAAACTTAATTTTATTTGTATAAGATGTTAGTTCCAATAAGTGCGTGTAGCCATATTGGAAAATCTTTTAAGCTTGCATATAATTATTTATAAAATGAAAATTTAATTTGACTTCTACAATAATGTTTAAGATTTTATGGGATTAATAATGTTTTGTTAATATGATATTACACAATTCACAATAAATATAAATTATTCAATTGTTGACATATGTAAAAATAATAGATAAAAGAATTTTATACTGGAAAATTTTCTTAATCTAAATAATTAATATTAATTTAGATATTGTTTTAATCTTAAACTAGATGGCAGCACCATATAATGTTTTTAAATGATCAAAAACCTATTACTATTATTTTTTAGTTATTGTTCCATATTATTAAAATAGATGGCAGCACCAAATAAATTATCCATTTTTTTTTCTTGCAACTTGGAATACAAGTGAAATTTTTAAATTTTCCAATAATAATATAATATATATATTAAATTTATTTAAGTTAAAAAATATTTTTAGTAAATGAATTTATAGATTTTATATTATTTATTAGTATATTTTAAATTAACAATAGTTAAAATCTCAGAGGTTAAATTAATAACTGCTACTATTAGCTACTTAACTGTAATTTTAACCTGTACTTTTGAATTCACTTACTCACTTTACCATGTGCATTGCAAAATTTGGCTTCGGATTATGGATAAAAGATGTTGTAATGTATAGATTTTCTTTGTCTTCCTTTGTATTTATTTGTTTATACATATATTTATTTTATCCCCTCTATATAACATGGTTGGTTTGATTTGTAGTGTTCCATTTTCAAAGGTATTATTGTGTTTCAATTTAGTCCCAATGATTGTTTGGGCTTGGAATTGGCACAGTTTTTGGTATTAAGCTGGTGTCAATCACAGAAAACAATCATTCTTTGCTTATAATGTGGTTTCCCAGCCCTTGAAAAAGTAAATTACATTATAAGCCTACATTTGTGTGGTTACTTATGTTTCACTTTTTGAATAAATAATACTTCATTTGTTAGGACTATGTTTTATAATGTGTAATTTGACAGTGCTACATGGGGTAATAATTTCATTGCATATGGTCAGTTGCTTCTGTTTCAATGGTTAATTTTTGCTTGCAATAAGTTTATATATATATATACTAATAAAATAATGCGTGTATACATTTGTATGTATGTATATCGACGTAGAGGTTTAAGGCAATCCAACTTGGCGTTCAGTGATTATAAAATATTTCCTTTTAGAAATCCTCATCTCATTTAATCGCTGATATTTGGAGTACACAAATACTTATTTTCCTATGGCTCGTGATTGAACATCCCAAAATACTAGTATGATTTTCTTAAACAATTTAAAGTAATTTCACAACAGGATTTTAATTTCCCCTTAAATACCATCAAGTGAATTAAACGACACCGCCTAAATAAAATAACTTTATTTTGTTTCCCATATTTAGAATACTTTTTTTTTAAGTGAGGGGGGGGGGGGGAGCTACAAATATATGACATCATATACCTGTACTAATTTCAGTAATAACATAGATTTTTATTTATTTTTTTCATCATTTTCTACAATATAATAACTATAAAATATCTAAAATGTTTATCGAAGCCCTTTCTGGTTAAATAGAGATTGGTGCTTTTTAATAATACTTTTTTGTCCTAACAGACGTCATTTTGTGTAATTGATTGGTTTCACAGAAATATATACATCAATGCTAGTATATGCACGTCATTTCAAAGCAGAAATTTATATGGAAACAAGGAACCAGATTTCAAATAATTCGAGAATATGCAGATATCAATAATGATATATTGTAGTTAGTTTATGACTAATGGTAGTTTGAAATACGCAACTAACTTGAACTAATTTATCTACATGGAAAACCTTTTGCTTCATTGAAGATAAAGTACATTTGTCTGCATAAAATTTACATCCATCAGTTTTAAAGGGAATTATGACTGTAATTAGAGCATAGAATTCAAACTACCGTAGTTTCAGATGAAACTTTAGACTACTTTTTACCTTACTTAAAAAAGAGAATATATATATATATATATATACATATACTATTACTTAATTTTTAACATTTTCTATGTACAGACATTGGCAATTTTCACTTACAAAATAACTGGAGTGTCTACATTTACACATACATTGATTTAAAATTCTTTGTTTTCTTTATTATTATTTATTCAACAGTTGAATCTTTCTGATATATCTAATAAATATGTCATAAAATATCATATTTATATCTATGATACTAAATGATTTATAGAATTCTAAAGTTAAAGTAAACACCGTGTATAAAATGTATTAAAAAACTTCTAGAGTGAAATATTTCTGAAATATACATGAATAAATATATCTGTGTAATTAGATAATAAATCTAGTACATACAATGAAAAGGCGATGGGTGCGCTGCAAGTAATAAATATATTTTCTTTAAAGGATGATTAGTAACTGTATGACATGAAATACATTAATAAAAGTAATTGAAAAAACTAATTTTGAAATGTATATTCATCTACGTAAAAAATACTTCATGCTTATTTATTTATTTATTTTGGAAATTCAACTTAATTTTTGCAAAATAACGTATTTTATTCATTTAATTATTCCTCTATAATAGCAAAGAAGCATTAATAATTTTACAATCTTTATGCATTCTATGAATCTAATGCTATAAATTTGTCGTAACTACGTTTTAAATCTCTCAAAAACGTCACTAAACAAAAGTTTTTCAATAACTATATCTTATGGAATAAGGAATGGATTTGAAATTTTAAATCCCAATTTAGAATACTTTTGAATTTATTTCTTGACATTTGAAAAATGTTAAATCAAAAAGGTTGACTTAATTCTAAATTAATCCTTTTGAAATATATTCATATTTTAAGTATGATTTCTAATAAAATTTGTGTATAAATTGCAGAAAAAAAAGTTTTATGATAATTTATAAATTAATTTATAATTTTTCAAAAACTTTGAATTTGCTATTTCGGTATTTAAACACGAGCTATATAATCTTAACGATTATCTCTCACTTAAAAGTTTTGGTATATAAACTAATGAATAACTTTATTAATAATATATTTTTTATGTATAAACAGTTGACAAATGAACTAACTTGAAATAAACGAAGAGATTATAAAGGAAAGTATTGTAGAAAAATACATACGTTCACGAAATAATGCTTTATAAAATTTATTTTATTAATCTTATAATTCAGCATACGAATAGGATTTGCAATTAACAATAGTGGAATAGTTACATATTAACACGGTTAGTAAAATACTTGTTCTTTAGATAATAAAGGTATAATCTTGTTTATTTTTTAAGAAATAAACAATTATTTTTCAAAGCAAAATATATTTTAAATAAGTCAAAATCAAGAAAAAGGAATTGTATACCTAAGAGCTAATACCATAGATGTCAACATCCCTTAATTATTCCGGAGTCTGATCCAAAACAAACATGTTTAAAACCGGAAATTATATATACGGGAATGTTTCTTCTTTCTTTAACTTAATTATAAAATTTCATTTAAAAATTTTTAATTAATAAATCTCGTTTTAAACATGTTTGATTTCGATCAGACTCCGGAATAATTAATAGTTGACATTTGCGTAATACTAATAATTTATAGCATACAATATATAAACTCGGTTTATGGCTTTCAGGTGCCGTCATCCGAAAAATCTACAAGACACCACTCCATTTTCTCCTCCAGACCCCTATCCCTCATGGCTTTTTTACCATCCATCCAGGTCTTTCGTGGTCTTCCTCATTTCCTCTTTTGGTTTGTTCTATAATAAGATGCGATTTTGGGTAGTCTCTCATCACTCATTCTTTTAGTATGGCCATACTAGATTAATTGTTCTTTTGGAGATCGTCTAATATGGTTTCCTTTATTTTCATCATTTCTTTGATTCTTTGATTCTTTCTATTTTATATATCCTTCATGATCTTCTTAGAGCATTCATTTTCACTGATGCTAATTTCTTTCTTTCTGTCTCCCTAATTCTCCATCCATATAATTTATAGCGTAAATATAGAAAATATCTTAACCCTTTACGGCACAGACAATTTCTGTTCGTAAAATGCGAAATTACTGACTGACACCGGAATTTACAAACGACTTTTTTCAGAAAATAAGAACTCTCTATTTTAAGCTTTCATTATAGAAGCAAAATTTTATTAAAATATTCTTGGTGCCAAATGCAAGTTTGAAATTAAAATTAGGTGTGCCCGGAGTGAGACCACTGTGTCGGAAAGGGTTAAGTGTTTATATGTATATTTACATACATACAGATAAATATAGACATAGCTGCGTCTAACAATGCTTTAAAAAATAAATTCGTATTACTCAGTGAAGATATTTATGGTTTATAATCATTGGCTTAAATCTTAAATAAACATATTCTGGCATGAAAAAAAAATAGAGAGAGTGTGAGAGAGGGAGAGAACCCACAATTTTAATGACCAAATTTTCACAGAAACTACACGGTAATGGCCTTTCCACTGGAAATTATATATTTTTCACATTTTTGTTGAAATAAATAAGCTTAATGGGCTTCTCCATACTGAAATTGTACCAAACTCTGAAATTTTCAATCTGAACACGTAGTTTTAACATCATCTTTATATTGTGATTATACCTAATAAGTCTGCCGCAAACCATATCACATAAAAATGTGACTGGTAACAACGAATTTGCTATAACGTCTACTAATCAACATGTACTGAACTATTTCTTAGGATGCCGTATACTTAAGAAAATTGTAAAACATTTAACAACTTTCAATTCCATCACCTAATGTTTACATAATTTTTTAATATTTCGGTAGATTTTATCTTGGGATATCAAAGGAAATTCATCCGATAAAATAGCTTAGTAATGATAAATGTTTAAAACTAGGAACTCCTAATGGTAAATAAATTTGTAATCGTTGAAAAAAGTTTGCAATGCGAGCAGTTTTTTAAGCAAAGCTCAAAATTACTTAGTAGAATAAACTGTAATATTTGGATTCTCATATTTGAAGCTTCTAAAAATTGATTTCTGTTAAAAAAAAAACAGCTTACAATTATTATTATTATTAAATTTAATATAAAAAAATACATTTTTTAAAATGAATTTTCGAGAAAAAAAAAGAAGCTTTGTAAAATATGAATATTTTAATAGAAATAAATTTCTCGAAGCTTCAAATATTCGATTTCAAATTTACATATCATTAAACCAAGTACATTTTGAGATATGTTTAAAAAATCACCCGTATTGCAATCTGTTTTGCAACGCCTACAAATGGATTTAATATCTCGAGTTCTAAACTTAAAACTTGCATAATTCGTAAACTACAAGAACGGATAATTTCCCGTTTGATATGCTAAGGTTATTTATTTAAAAAAAAAAAAAAAAAAAAAAAAAAAAAAAAAAAAAAAAAAAAAAAACTGTGATGTGAAGATTAAGTCTCATATTGAAACTTTCCGAGTTTGGTTGTTATTTTTAGAAATTCAAAGTTTTTATTTTTACAATTTACACGAATTTATACTTACATACATAAATGGCAAATATGTCATTTGACAAATATGTCATAATATAATATAGATGTCAAATATGATGTCAAATTTAAGTGTTCGTATTGAACATTTCCGAATTTAGTACAACTTCCGCGAACTTGCAAGATATTGCATGAAACTGATACGAAATTTATGTTCACAATCTACATTTACATTGTGCAAAAGGATTAAAAATGTGCTCATTTAAATATTAGAGATATTCGTAATTTCTTTGTTACAAATTTCTTTGAAATATTATTTTTAAGTTCGATAAAAAAAAAAAAAGAATGTGACTGCTTTTTTTAAATTTTATTCTATTATAATAATCTATTTTCGTTAATAGTTGCACACATAATATACCTACAATAATAGCGATTTACGAACAAGTCAGTGTATATCTTAATAAGGTCTTTTATATTTCATCTTTAAAAATTTCAGCATATTTCATTATTTAAAGCAAATGAAACGATTTTAAACGCAACGAAAATCAGTTAATTTATAAAGCTTTCAGAATGTAAAAAGCGAAAGGCGGATAGTTTAAAAAATTCTTTTTCTGAACTTATGAAAGTTTAATTAAGTTTACTTTCCGTTTAACTTTTTTAATTAAAAATGTTAAGTTATGGATCTTTCAAAAATTTTTACAATAAAAATATTTTCAATTTCGGCATTTTATAATGATGTGTAAAATGGAAATATATGGCTTTATGAATTATTTATTTCGATGATAAAAAGAATCATATTGATTGGATATTGTCGATAATATTATAGAAATAAACAGCTGGTTTTTATTTTAAAGTTAATTGCAAAGAATAAATTATTTCTTTGTAATAGATTTTTTTATTTACATATTTCTAATAATTTAAAACGAATTTAGAATACATAGTGAAGAGAAGAAAATATTGCTTAATACAGCAGTATTATAACAAGTTGTTTATTTTTAAAGATATATTTCCTTTTTAAAACAAAACTGACAAATCATTAAAGATAGATTTTTTAACAAAAAAAAATAAAACTGGCAAATTATTTCATTCTTAGATCTTTGTCACGAATTGTAATTATATCAGTTTGCACAAGAAAATTTTGGGATTTAATAATAACTGTAATTTTTTTTTTTTTTTTAAGCCGGGATCTAAAATAAGTCTATTTGAAACAAGAAATTTTATTTTATAAATGATGCCAAATAAGTGTCAAGTAGAAATTAGTTACATTTTGTTAAATACAATTTATGGCCGAAATCAGTTTTTTTTTCTTTCAGTCGTGGATTATGCGCCGGAAATTACGGTTACATTTTTTTTTTTACCAGGAAAAACAAAGGAATATAAGCCTCAATAATTTCAGAGAATCTGTACTTTTTTTCACATCATATATGTAATAAACTAGGAAGTTACTTAAAGAAAAATAATTGCCTGTTTCTCAGTACATATTACAAAAATCCATTGATTTTATAGAAAAAGACTGTCAGCCAGGGAGCCAGGGAGCCAGTAAAGTGTTTACTTAACGAAAAAAAAAAAATCTGTGCTTATTACGAACTTTCTGTTATATTAACGGATTTTGCCTGTTAAATAATCAATTTACCGATTTCCTCCAAATAAAATATGTATTTGTTATGAACTTTCTGTTATTTTAACAGGTTTTGCAATAAAGTAAATGGTTTGAATATTTTTTTTTCTAAAATAAACAGATTTTTACTGATGTCCGTGTTGACAGTGCTTAAAATAAATCTTTTTTTTTTTTTTTTTTTTTTTTTTTTTTTTTGCAGTACTCGTTTACTCGTTTTCCTGTTTCGGTTCCTACTGTTATAACAGTAGCGTCATCCGCTCACCAATAAATTGATGATTAGCTTACACACTTTCCCCTTTTCCTTCTATAACATTAAGAATGTAAGAAATATTGAAAAATGGCAATTACAATTAAACATAATTATTAAGAAACTGCTTATTCATCTTTAATATATAGGGGAGAGGGGGGGGGCACGTTTGAACGTTTTTCTAGAAAATCAACATATTTATTACTTGAATTATATTTATTGCATTTTAAATATTATGAAATATTTCTTCATGATATGAGCTAAAAATTTAAAGTTTTCGAAATAAGTTAAATACGCTGTGAGACTTTAAAAAGCTTAGAGATTTCTGTTCAAACCTGTCTCATGTAGGGCAGTGGCGTAGCGTCAGGGGGGGGGGGCACGACCATTTTACTACCAGTATAATTATATACTACAGTTAGCCTTATTTAATCTTTGAACGGTATGAATTAAATAAGGCGAAATATAGTATATAAAAATACTGGTAGTAAAGTGATCCGTGCCCCCCTTGACGCTACGCCTCAGATGTAGGGATACCTTTGAACAAGCTAGGGGCACCTCTGAACAAATAAACAAAATATGAAAATATTACGAGTTTTTATGAAAAACTGCATATCTTTAAGCGATATAAACTATTCAAAATAAAATTAACTACATTTTACTGAAATTACTATTTTTTAAATTTTTTAGTTATTAGCTTTTCTATGAAACATTAAAGGATTACAGAACATAAAGAAATAGTTCATTAATAAAAATATAAAACCCTATGCAAAACTTCAAAATTATTTTTTTCATATTTAAACCTAGAATCAACTTTTAATCTTGTAGTGCGAATAGACATTTTTAATTAAAATAGGCTACATGAAAAGATAAAAATTTGGCCAACACCAAAACTAAACTGAATATTTGTATTGAAAATATTTCATGCAGTATACGAAGCCCTGCACAATATAATATACATTTTAAATCATAATAAAATTTATATATATGTTTAAAAATAAAAAAGAATCCAAATATATGTCAAGACAAGAATCTCTCATGTTAAAAAACAATGGACAAAAAAAGTGCTGTTTCTACACCTAATGTGTAGTAATTGGCAGCCCTGTATCAGTACAACTTTCATATTAGTTATAATAATTCTTAAATCTCTTAATTTTCACGTTTTCTAAAAAAATCAAACGATAATAATATTTAGATACACCCACAACTCTTTGCTTCATAGTTTTAATTGTTCAATTGTGTCCCACACTTTTTTGTTCAATGGTGCCCCATCACATAGTGTTTAGCATTACAACTATTTACTCATTAGGCTTAAGAATTTAAATAAAACAAAGCTTATAAGCTAAAGCTAACATCTTTATTTAAACATTAAACAATCAATTAATATTTTAGGAATATCAGAATGTCAATAAAAAACTTACAACTTTATTCTGTTATGTTTAGATTGAAGAAAGAGAAAAATACATACAGGGTGTTCTAGAAAGAACTCCACAACTTTGAAATGACATAACTTCGAAACAGTGAGAGATAGAAATGTGAAACAAGTTGAATGTTCAACAGATAGGTCTGGAATTTGTTATACACGAATTTGAAAAAAATAGTTCCAATATTGGATAATAGGTGGCAGCACAAGCACGTGGAACTTTAAATGGTACTCAGAAGTACAGAAATTTCATTCGTGCGTCTGTTTCATTGCTGACACGTGTAAATAGTTGTATAGAATTAGAGAATAATTCGGAATTCAAGAAAATCATGCCGTATTCCTTGGAACAACGAATTTTTATTGTACTTGAATACCATCGATTAAATCGAAGTCCGACGATGATAAAGCGAAGTTTTCAAAAAAAAAATTAATGTTAAAAAAGGTTCAGACTTGAAAACAATTCGCAATTTATTCAACAAGTTTGAACGGACGGGCAGTGTGGCCGATGATTTAGGCGGAAATGTGGGGTGCAGTCGATCAGTCATGAGACCTGAAAATGTGCAAGTAGTTGAAGAAATTGTTAGACGTTGTCCTCGAAAATCCATAAGGCGAGTCGCTGCTGAAGCAGGATTGTCAAACACCACTACGCACAGTATAATGCGAAAAGACCTGAAGCTGTTTCCCTATAAAATACAGTGCCATCCAGCGATCACAAATACAGCTCTATAACAAAGAGAAGTTTTTGCAAATGAGTTACTGCAGATGATTGATGAAAATAAAATTGATGTCGGTCATGTATGGTTCACCGATGAGGCCCATTTTCATTTAGAGGGATATGTGAACAAACAAAACTGGCGAATATGGGTCACTGAAAACCCGTTTGTGTGTCTTTCAAAACCACTGCACACAGCAAAAATTACAGTGTGGGCAGCACTGTCCACTAAAGGAATCATTGGGCCCCTTTTCAGGAGGGAAACTATTAACGCATCTCGATATATTGAAATTTTACAGCAGTTTATTGGAACATTTCAAGCTCTAGAGCAGCGGTTCCCAACCTGGGGTACGCGTACCCCTGGGGGTACGTGGCTGGTCTGCTGGGGGTACGTAAAAATAATATCGGTAATGGCGGAAATCACAAAAATAGTTTAAATGAAAACACATAAAGAAAGTTAATACTTTTGGATTACAAAGTTAGTCAAAGTTTAACGTGTAACTCCAATATGTTACACTCAAAATGAGGGTAAAGGCCCACTAGACATAATAATTCATTAATAATTCAATGTCAACAGCTCCGCCCACTGCTAATCATGTTTCAAGAGCACTTATATATTTTCTCCAATCTTTGCGAAAACTTCCATTGGTCATTATACAATGTTCTATTCCCACCTGTTTTTTCTTATTATTCCTTTTTAATACTAATTGCAAAACTCCTAAATTAAGCCAGAGCTGTTGGTTTTTAATGTTTTATTTTAAAACGTGTTGAATAGCAAGCCCTTATTATTGTTTTTGAATAGGTGGAGTTTTATCATTAACGTATATTAATTGGAAAGCTTCCTCCCCTTTAATGAATATTTAATTTGAAGTGTTTACTTATTATTTGTATGATTTCGTTTTATTTTTTAAATGGATAATTCGTTGAAATCCAGAATTCATAAGAGTACTGCAACTGCGATTGAAATTCAACCTGATGATTTGAGAACTAAAAGTACTTCCAAACAATCTGATTATTTAGAATTGCAAGAGAACCTGAGCTTAGCTGTTAACCCATTAACTTCAAAAACTATGTGTGGTCTTCGATATTTTAACTGAAATTCGCTTCCCACCAAAAATACTGAAAGATAATATTTGGTAACTTTGATAACAAAGTTTTTGTCATTAAATAAAGTATTTTTTAAATATTAAAATAGTGGTGGCTAGGCAGCTTTTTTTTAATCATGCACTTTTATTTTTAATGTTGACAACCACGAGTATACTCGTAGTTGGCAGCGAATGGGTTAATAGGCTTGTTCTGATGACTGATAAACCTAATACTTGAAATAAAATTGAAAACATTAGTGCTTCATTAATGAATAGAAAATACAATAATGATCAATTCTTGAAATATGGATTTTCATTCACAGGAGATGAAAATTTTAATAATATATGGGGGAAGAGAGAGGGGGGCGGTGGATGTTAATGATAAATAGGGGGTACTCGGAAATGGAAAGCCTAAGCAAGGGGTACGCGGAAGAAAAAAGGTTGGGAAGCGCTGCTCTAAAGGATGCACCAGAGATTTCATGGTTTATGCAGGATGGGGCCCGACCGCACCGTACTACTGCAGTGTTTGAGTTCCTCGAGGAATACTTCAGTATATATCTTTAGATATCTATCAGATATATCTTTATTTTTCAAATTTACAAAATAGTCCCTTGTTATCTGTAATTCTTATTTATTCCTATTTAAGAAGATGTATGCTTTTTAATATTTCGTTTTACTGATAAAATCTTATATAATATTGTTCCGAAATTACAATATAACTTGCATGTATACCTTAATTTTCGTGAAATAATTGGACACATTCTTCTTTGTTGTCTCCAAAAAATATTCACTAATATCGAGTGTGTAATCTTTTGCTTGTCTCACAATATATTATCTTAATTTACCTGATTTATTTTTGTTTGTGATAAAACATATTTTCCCGAAAAATTACAAAGCGGATTCATGTTATCTGCATTTCTTATTTTATTGAAATTACAAGATAAAACAAAATTGTAAAATTCCCTATCCCTGATAAATCATACACGTCTCTGAAAAAACTTGAATAAGAAAAAAAATCATTAAATGCAAAGAATGCAGCTTTCCTCAGTTTAACGTTTATGGCTGTCTCGAGGCCAATATCTGCGCACTAAATAAAATAAAAACTGATTATAATTATCGATAATATATTCTATTTTTAATCTAGAAATTATGCTTTAAAAGAAATTAGAATCGAAAATAAACAGTTTATGAATGTAACTTTTAAAGTAAGATATTTAATGATATAGTTGTCGATTCATTAATCTCGTAGTAATAGTTTAATAGTCTTTTAATAATGGATTATTGTGCATAACTATGTCATCCTTTATTAAATAGAAATAAATAATTTCAATACAAACAAAAATAATTAGTTTTAAATATTTTAATTGCGTCAGATTTTATAATGATGCTTATTTATCTACAATAGATTTTACGCAGTACGAAAATTACGAAAAGAGGATCGTAAAAATTTAATTGCCGAATTCCATTAATTTAATATAGGGGTGTCAAACTTTGGCACGCCAGATACCATTAATTTTTAAAAGAAATAGTCTAATCTTCCTGAATCGAAGAAATTCGATGATTTGATAAGTATAATATTACTATAAAATTTTAGTGGTGTCCGGCGGGCAACAGTTTGACACCCCTGGTCAACATTAAAAAAATTGTAATTTTTTTTTTCACTGATAAACTCATATCCAGTGTTGCCAGTAGACTACAATTTTTAAAATTCAGATTGATTCATTGTCCCCACTTTTTTTAGGTAGAAATATTAGTGTTATTTAATAACAGATTAACTAATGCGACAATAAGATCAATTATACTCAGTGTTGCCAGATTGGGGATTTTGTCAATCTTTAGGGGAATTTTTTGGGGACTATCAACATTTTTGGGGAAAAACTTGGGGATATTTTTCTATCATTTCACGAAAAGTTTACTTTTAGTCATTTGACAAAACTGGATCTGTCTCGAACTCAATTTTGATTCGGAAAATGAAAATCATAGAGAATCATTTTCTATCTTCATGATGAAAATAAAATTCGGAAATCAAAAATATCAGTCATTATTCTCGTGACTCGTCGTTTATAACATTATAGTTTACTCGTTTCTTTGCATCATTTTCAACCATTTGTGTAAATCTTTAACGTTCTGACAACGGAAGTTCTATTATTATATTTTTATCTCAGGTTTTTCTTCTCTTTTCTTTTTTTATTAAGTTAAAATTCTTCTTAATTTTAATTAAGAAATAAAACAAATAACCCTTAATAAAACAAATACAGTACGCTAAATTCTGAATAATTAATATCACAAATCATTGTTTGTTGCCTTTTTTTTTTTAAACTAAATGTCATTTTGAATATAATATTTTTTCTTATATTTTCATCCAAACAAATTGTAATGGAAGTAGACAAGAATTTAGATTTCGATATTTGGTAAGCATAAATAAAAATGAAACGACTCGATGACTTTCCGCTTTTCGTTTATATTAATCGTGAATGGCTAAAGATTCATAAACTGTGCTCAGTAGGTTGCGTAGTAGGTTGCGTAGATGGAACATTTTATGATATTCGATTAAATATAATTTTATATATTTATTTTTTGTAAATGGGGAATTTTTTCAGAAAAAGGTTTAATTTGGGGAAATGTTTAGCTTAACCCTTTCCGGCACAGTAGTCCCATTCCGGGTTCACCTAATTTTTAATTCCAAACTTGCATTCGGCACCAAGAATATTTTAATAAAATTTTGTTTCCACACTGAAAGCTTAAAATAATAAGTTTTTATTTTCCAAGAAGTCGTTTGTAAATTCCGGTGTCAGTCAGTAATTTCTCATTTTACGAACATAATTTGTCTGTGCCGGAAAGGGTTAATTTGGTTAAATATTTTCTATAGTGATAAATTGAAAATTGAAAATTTACATTTTTGAGTAAAAACTCTGTTGGGGATTTTTTTGGAAAAAACACTAACTTGGGGAAATTTTCAGAAATTTTGGGGAAATTCACTTTCGACAATCTGGCAACACTGGTTATACTATACTAAAAAAGTGGTGGGAATCAAACAATCTGAATAATTAACCTTTCTTTGCATGAGTTTTTATTTTACAATTGTGTTTTTTTTATACATATATTAAATATTAGACACCAGAAATTTTAAGATAGATTTTTAACTTTTTCAGCAACATAGTTCACGGGAAATTTACTGGATTAATACTTCTATATAAATATAGTGGTGGCGGAGAAGTTGATTTATTTATTAAAAGTTAAATAAAAAGTGATGGAAATTTACATCACTATGCAATTAAGGGTTAAACAGTAACTTACTAACACTGCTCATATCATATATATATAATATTGTTCCGAAATCACAGTACAACTTAAACGTCTAAATTAATTTTCTGGAAAGAAGTGTATAACATGGACATATTATTTTCCCCCCGCAAAAAGTTTTCACTAATATTGAGTATGTAATCTTTTTCCATTTCTCAAAACATATTAACCTAACCGTTTGTGTTTGAATCTATATATGACATTCTCCCACAAAATAACAAAACAGATTATTGTTATTTGTGCTTCTTATTTTGTTCAAATTTTACGACAAAACAAGACTATGAAATTTTCTTTTGTTGATAAATGATACTTGTAATAGTAGTTTTCTGAAATTACCGTAATAAGGAAAAAATCGGTAATTCTAGAGGAAATAGTTTCCCGCTGTTTAACCCCTTCGCGACGAGCGTCTTTTACATAATTTATAATCTATTACCACCGGTTTTACGAAACAGAAATTTTCGCCTAATTGAATCGCAGAGATGCTAAGATTTAATAAGGCAAAGCTTACAATAAAAAATAACTGGTGAGAATAATCGAGGATTCTGAGCGTCTTATGCGTCACGTATACGTGTCGCTCGTCCCAAATGGGTTAATGGTTATGGCTATCTTGGGGACAATAGCTCTTTTGTAAGTGAATTAAAAACTTATTATAATTATACTTAAAATATTGAACTTTAGTTTAGAAATATTGCTTTTATAACAAATAAAATCAAAATAATAATAATAATAATAATAATAAACAGATTATGAATCCAAATTTTAATTTTTGTTTAACCCCTTCGCGACGAGCGTCCTTTACAGAATTTTTAATCTTTCACCACCGGTTTTTCAAAACAGAAATTTTTGCCTACTTGGATCGCAGAAATGCTAGGATTACATAAGGCAAAGCTTACAATAAAAAATAACTGGTGGGAATAATCGAGGATTCTTAGCATCTTATGCGTCACGTATACGTGTCGCTCGTCCCCAAGGGGTTAATGATATACCTGACGATTCATTAATCCTATTGTAATAGATCTTTAGGTTTTAGCAATGGTTTATAATATATAAATGTATCATTTTTTGTTATGAAGCTGAAAATTAAAAATATTTTCAATATAAAAATAATTTAATCAGTCTTAAATCTTTTAGTTACCTCAGTTCATATAATGATGTACATTTATCTTCAATAGATTTAACGCAGTAAGAACAGTTATGGATAGAGGATCGCAAATCTGAAGATTGCAATGAATCTCCATTAATATAAATTAAAAGGAAATTTTGACTATATAACATATGTAGTTCCTAATCTAGATATTATTCGTTTAAACCAAATAAAATTTGAAAATCAAGATTTTGAAAATTAAACTTTTATTATATTTTTATGATATATATGACGATTTATTAATCCCGCATTTGTCTTTTAAAAATGGTTTAGTGTTGATAACCAGGGCTTCACAAATTTGATAAAATCTGGTAACCAGCAAAAAGGTCTAGTCACCAGTAAAAAATATTTACAACAAATATTACATTTTGAAAGATAAAATAAACTGGGTTTTCTAGTGAATCCTGTCCGAAACAATATACCTCTAAAAAATAATAAATATCGTGAAAGCTAAACGACCTGGAATATTACTGATATGCTGATTTCCGAATGCTTCTACTGTCCTGATGGTTGAGCTACAAAATATATGTATCGGGTAAGGGGGCCATTCATGAAACAGTGAAGCAGGAAAACAATTTTTTTGTCTATTTTCTTGTATAAATCAGCATTTTTTAGCATTTTTATCCAATTTTAGATGCCACAGAGCCTAGCTTGATACTATTTCTTACTGTTTTATAAAAACTGCCCTGCTTTTCCCAACATTCTAATCACATGATTTGCTAGCTGGCTAGAGCGGAAATAAATAGGGTTTTCTGTGCACGAAATGGAAAATACATTTTAATCTTTGTTTTTTTCATTCAAAGTATGAAAGAAGAGGAAGATCACTGCTGCCGCGCACGAGTATGGGTTGGTTAGAGAAAAAATGACGTTTATACTAATTTTTTAGGTACATTTTCGTAAAAAAAATCGCCAGATTAAATAATTCGGTCGCCAAATAAAAAAACTTTGGTCGCCAATGGCTACCTGGCGACCGCATTTGTGAAGCCCTGTTCATAACTATATAGTATTTTATTATAATCTCAAAACAAAAAAGAATGTCAATATAAATAAAACTATTTTAATTAGTATTAAATATTTTTATTGCCTTATTGTATACAAGGATGCACATTTATATACGATATATTTAACGTAGTATTGGATGTGGGGAGTAGACGTTGCAATAAAAGGCATAAAATTTTCTTTTAGGCAATAAGTAAAATATTTAATATCTAATTTAGAAATTATACTTTTAAAACAAATACGCTTCAAAAATTTGAATTTAATTTTTATTGTGTTTAACGATATACTGATGATTAATTAATTCCGAAATATTATTTAAAAGGCTTTGTAAAAGTGGTCTGTGGATGTATAAATAAAACATGTTTCATTTTAACATAAAACAAAATTTTAAATTAAGAAAAAATAGATTCCTTCATGGAACAAAATAATTGATGTATCGCCGTTGCGTAACATCGGATAACCATCCACATTTATAAAATGGAACAGCGTTTCAGATTTTTTTAATATGATCATATTTTATTTCTTTCTTCAAACAATGTTTAGAAATATTAAACTACATAACCTTGATAATAATTTCAAATATATAATAATTTCAAATATATAATATCTTACGTAACGGGTGTATTTTTACTTTTTTAATCTATAGGGCTACTAAAAATTTATTTATGAAGTCTTCAGTAAATATATTTTCTCAATATAACGTTTATGACTCTCCAGTGTGCAATAATTCGGAAATAAGGGTATAAAAATATCATTTTAACTATCACTAATGCTTTGTTTTTCTAATATATAAATTATGCTTCGAGAACATATAAAAATTAAAAAATATATATAGATTTTAGCTGTTCAACTTTTGAACTGTATTACTAGTGCATCTGATAATTTTATATTAATCCCGTAATATCGTTTTCATATGTTTTATAAATGATTTAAATTGTTATGCTTCATTGCATTACAAAACTATAAAAACAAATAATTTATAGAAAAGTTGTTTAGCTTAAAATGTTTTAGCTTAAAATTGTTTTATTGCTTTATTAATAATGCATAGATTATCGAAAAGATATTTCCGTATTTTAAGTGTAATTCATATGTTTGTTTCCGGCAAAAAATGTTTGGAATATTAAATGCGTAAAGGATTTATAATTAGCAAAATATACTTTTTAAATTAAATTGATATTTTGTACTTAAACCTATTAGTACTGTTCTCTACAAATTTACACGGCACTTTCCCATATATCTATAATATTTCATTCATAATATCTTTTAAATATATAATTTACTGTTAAAAAAAGATGGATAGTCGTTCTAGGCATCCTACTCTGTCCGTTTTTGAATACCACCTTTTTAAACGAAAAAGTTTTTTAATTTAATAGTTATATTCACTAACAAAAACTACTGTTAATGAAATCTCGTAATTCTTATAAAAAACATTATTACTAAATATATTGCGATCCAACCTCTAAATGTTTTTTTTTATTGTAAATTTATCATGCAACATTTTTTTTTTATGAGAGAAACGCAACATTTATGTAAGTGGTTGAAAAAATAACCATTTATTGTTGTACAAAATATTTAGTTTTGGCTGTTTCTCTGTTCATTCTACATGTGATCCAGCACAGTATTTTGTATAAAAATACTTTAATTAATAAACGTATTAAATATATTTAATTAATTTTTTTTAATGGTACTTAAAGTACCATCAAAGCATGAAGAGCTTAAAGCTCAACATCTAGATTTATAAACTTTATAACATCAACCAAACAACCAATCGCTTTTAATTTACTCATTTTAAATCATAATGTTTCGAAAACGTCAGACTTTAACGGGTTATAGTAAAGAAAATAATGTATATATATATACATATAATAATAATAATAATAATGATAATAACTCAAAATTTTCGGTCTGACTTCGGCATCTCTCAATTAAAAAAGAAGTTCAATCTAGCAACCTTGTTTTTCACAGAAATTTTATTTATACTTTTACTAGGCGAAGAATTCTAATAAAATTTAGTGCTGACAATTGGCCAATTTTTAAAAGTAATGAAAAATGCATTTTTTCACATTCGATAGTTTGACATGATAGCGATGAATGATGACTTTTTCAAATGTTATTGTCAAATGTGTTGATTGATTTCAAAATATTTTTGTCAAATAATTTATTTACGAAGTTTTAAAATACCTCAAAGGCTGTTTATGTCTTCTTTCAGTTCACTTAATTGTATATCCAGATGTTAAAAGATACATAGAGAGATAAAAGGTTATAGTAGATAGAACAAAACACATATGAAGACATATAAGTATGACTACCGACATAGGTAAGAAAGGTTTGGTACAGTTTTCATAAAATAATGAAAATATTACATCGATACATACTTTTATGTGAGATTTTATTAGTTTCTTTACTGTATTAGTTTCACGAAAATTAAAATCAAAGTTAACATTTTTCTTTTACGAAATTAAAATCATTGCAATACATGCTTACCTTTTTACTTTTTAATGCTGAGAAAGTGTTGTTTTGAATTTTTTTTTTCAGTTTTATAAAATTTTCTTCTAATACTTCAAGCTAAAATAATCAAAACTTTTTGAACTTTTTTATTGTACTTGAAAACAAGTGTAATTAAAAAAAAATTGTTAAAGTTGTAACAGTCACAATAAAAACTTTTAGACTTTTAATGTTTGTATCAACTATGCAGTTGCGAAAAAATTACTATAAAAATAAAGCAAACCCCTTGAACTTGTCATAATGTTGCTTCATATCAAAAGCATTAATATTTTCTGTATATGTTTACCAACAAGTATAACCGCACACCGAATACACTCTAGAATATTATTTTATTATTTTTATTTAATTTAATTACGTTTGCTAGTCACAAAACTGTCACGTAATTATATAATGAGCATTTCTTTTTTATATATTTTACGTTTATTTTTCAAAAATATTTGTTATAAAATAAACAAAAATACACACATAAAAATGAATTTTTAATCAAATTGTATCGTTATTTTATGTAATACATTTAAAATAATTTGCACAAATATGTAAAATATGATATTTGATCTTCTAAAAAAATCCCTCCTATTGAATAAGTGTCAGGAAACTGATTCTCCAAACATATTTTTCTACGGAACTTCAACTTGTATTCCAAAATCAGTTCTATCTGAAGGGTAAATATTCAAAATATTATGAATAAAATATGATGTAAGGGAACACAAACACAAAAAAAAGTCTGGATATTAAATACACTATTACTTTTTTTCTTATTATTAATAACATTTTCAATATTAGGGCAATATTTCTCTAAAAATAGCCATTTATGACAATACTTGCAATTTAAATAAACTATTTATCAATATTTGTATATCATTTCAAATAGTTCCAATACAAACACAATTGTCCAACACCACGATTTAATAAAACCAAATATTACTACAGATTTATCTTTTGAAAAACTACATAAAATTCTGAAATCATTAGAAAAAAGATGAGGCTACTCCTTAGCCTCTGTGTGTGAATATACATTATTTATTTTATTTAGTATTTTATTAACAAAATCGGTAAAGAGGCATTGTTATAAAAAATGTATATGTAAGGTTTGTATGAAATGAATTAAAATGTACTTTACAAAATAGTAAAATAACAGAATATTGTCTATATATTATTGTCTTTTATATCATTGTCTATACTATTGTCTATACGATTATTGTCTATTATAAATATGTATTATATATAAATATAGATAAACATTCTGTATATGCCATTTGTATTATAAATTTTGTCTAAATATTTGAGAAACCAAAGTTAACAAACCAAAGATAACAAACCAAAGATAATATAAACTTTCTGGATAAATTAATTATGGTTCGCATGTGTAATATGCAATTCATATAAAGTCTCTTACATGTATATAGTGTAGATTATAAAAAAAATAAAATGTTTGATAATAAAGAAAACTTCCATCAGAAAATGCACTAACATTGGACTAAAAATTCATTGATACTTATAAGGTTTAAAGGAAACACAGAAAGTTTTTTTCACTGAAATAAATCTCCTTTAGATAATGTTTTAATTTATTCGGAAAATAAGGTTCCAGAATTATTTATTCCGCAACAATGCAGTATTCTATTTTTTGTTTGTTTGTTTGTTTCCCGCCGCTTTAACATATTTAGACTGACAAATGAAAGTTCTATGCAAACATTTTACTCTCCAAAGAAATATTTTATTTTGATAAACGTTGCTTTAGGCAGCCGAAAAATTTAAACAAAAGTAAAATTGTAAATATAAAATCGATAAACTTTAAAAATTAAGAAGATTTAGAAATGCATGCTGCAGTACCTTTTAATTTCGATTAAAATAGATAGGATTTTGGTAGCTATGATTACTTTTAATGATTATATATAAAATAACTTTCTGTAACATTTGTTTGAGAGAATGTATTTATAAGTTAATAAATATAAACCTGATTCAAGAATTTTATAAACTTAGGATTAAAGATAAATTCTTAAATTTTATACAAAATCATGTTCGGTTACGTAAATTTATAATTATTAATTATCAAAATTTAACCCTTTATATCCTGAATTAATTTTCCAGCTACTTTTTAGATGCTCAGAATCCTCGATTATTCCCACCAGTTATTATTATTTTTTTTTGTAAAGTTTTCCTTATCTAATCATAGCATTTTTACGATTCAATTAGGTAAAAATTTCTCATTTAAAAAACCGGTGGTAACAGAATTAAAATTCTGTAAAAGACGCTCATCGCGAAGGGGTTAAAGTTGTACTTATAAGTACCCTCAGGATAAAAAGGGTTAACCCCTTGAGGAGCACCGGTATATAATATATACCACTTTCTAATATATAATTTTCCCACCAATATTATTAAATAAAAATATTTAGTATTGTTTTTTGCAGATTGAGAAGGTAAAACTTCATTATTAAAATTTACTGGTGTCAAAACATCGCAAAACTTAGCATTTTTAGACCACGTGCTTGCCCTCCAAGGGTTTAATGAACTAAAATCTTTAACACAGTTTTATCAATGGCGCATGTAAACGTCCATTTTAAATATTTCTTTATTATTTAGAAAACGCTAATCATACGAGAAATTCTGTACAGAAATGTTTGTTTTATTTAATGACAGGCATTTCGTGTTACATAAAGTAAAATACTTCTTTCGGTATTTCCGGTAGGAATTCGGAAAGAATGAATTAAAAAGGAATGTCTGAAAAGCACGCATATTTGGTTTAAGGATGTAAATGGTTAAAAGCAGAGTCTGTATATAACAGTATTATTAACTGGAAAATGCATGGCCTTGAAAAGGAATGTTAGAGAATCATGCAATTAAACATGCTAAGACGAAAACCTCTCTTTACCCATTAGGCGCCATTGCTCCCATTTTGGGAATATTGTTTAGGGTTTCATTTTTAAGTGAGTATTTTATCGATTATTAAAAGCCCCGTGTTATTTGCATTTTGAATATATGAGATTACTTCTGTAATTAAAAAAAAGTTTCATTTGAATTTTCTATTTTTTAAAACGTGTTAAAAAACGCGAAAAATAGCTTTTTGGCCACATTCGAAAGAAATATTAAAATAATAATAATAATAACTTTACAATAAACTTATATTTCAAGTTAAAATATGTTTATAACTGCATATTATATAAAACAACATGAATTCGGAATTAATATGTATAATAGATCAATCACAATTCTCCGAAAGAATAAGTTGATTTCAAAATAGGAACAATACCGCCTAATGGGGGTAATTTTGCTTTTAACTTTTTTCATATGCTTCCGTGCATTTATGATAGTTATTTTTCAGTTTATTAGCTATAAAAGGGATAATATCATTCTGAAACTGATATTTTAAGAAGAATTCATATAAATTAATCCAAATTCTGCATTTATAATAATAATTAAAAATGAATAAATTACCAGTTTGATAAACGATTTCATTATCCATCTCTTTATTTTTCATCATTAGAAATAAAATTTCTAATAAAAACACCTAATTTTGGCATCATATTTAGCATTTATCGGTAAAAGTAAGCTGCGACGCAGGCGTCCATGAGGTAGCGGACCGCCCGTAGACGACCACCGAACCCAAGTCCTGAGAGACTTTTATCACGCCAGTAGCTTTGACTCGCTACGGCGCTTAGGAAAGTCAGAGAGCCGCTCCCCACCGCGGACCCTCTAGCCTTGAACCCACGTGTTTACGACGTAGGCCGTTGCGATACGCGGTGAAACCACGAGGAGCCACCGCGAGACACTTGGAGATGGGCCGGAGTCCCCCAACAGCTTCGGATCTGGAAAGCAAAAAGGGAACCATGCCCTAGGCCTTATGTCAGGATGTTCCAACCCGTACTTGCTCTACCACAACTCGAAGGGTGTGAAAACCTACAGAGGTAGTCATAGTTCCCTCACCTGAGAATACCAGACGGGAAGTCATTCTATCAAGTAGTTTAGGGATTATGAACGTTTAAAGTTTTGAACTTCCAATGTTTAATTCATTTGTATTATATTCAAAATATATTTCAATGCGGATATATTTTTAAGCATATCTCTAAAATTACTTGCCGGGGTGGGGTGTAATTTTGGATTCGCATATTTGAATCTTCTAAAAATCAATTTCTTTTAAAATATTCATAGCTTACAAATCATATTTGTTACGAAAATTAATTTGAAAAAAAAATGCATTTTTTAAATAAGTTTTCTTAAAAAAAATAATTATATCCTATAGCAGGGGTGTCCAACCCGTGTGCCACATAGCGAAGACTATTTTTTAACAGAATTATTCGATTTAAATAAAGAGTGACATCAGGTAATAAAATAAAGTTACATTTTTTATTTAAAAAAATGGTGTCGAACGATTTTCAGGGGGAAAATGTTACCCCCCCCCTCTATCTGTCCTATAGATATTTTAACAGAAATCGAGTTTCTCGGAATTTGACAATGGAAGCTCGTCAACGGAAATTAGATAAATTGTCGAAATTCTACCTACCCCTATTCTTACACAAAGCCTTTTTCAATGGCTAACATAATTAAAGAAAGGCCATACTACTCGAATTTTCATTAATTGTTTATTTAAATTATGGTTTTATACAGAAATGAAAACTTATTAAAAGGTAATTTACACTTTAAATTAACAGTTTAAAGTGTTTATTAACGTTATAAAGTGTGAACCATAGTTTGTTTGAATTCCTTTACTAGCGGTTTTTTACATTGTGCTGTTTCAACTCAAAGACCAAATGTCATGAGAGAATGGATGTTCTGAGCGAATATTGTGTTGGATGGAATGTCGTTAAGATAGCTCAATTGGAAGAGCATTGGAAATTGAAGTCAAAATTTCTGGGTTAGAGTTCCAGTCTGGACACATTTTCGCTCAGATGTAACGAATAAAACTCGAATATACCATTTTGTTGCTAGATAATTCTAATCAGAATAGAAAAGGCGATTTTATTAACTTGCTCTTTTATCTACTTTCCTAAAACGACATGCCTTCAGTGGGCAAAATGAAAATAGTCGGGAATTCTCACTTTTGTACAAGAACATCTGCGACAGATATGAGATAGGTTTACGTAAAACGCATTTTAATCTCTCTCAAAGCTACAGTTATTACAATCGACTGACTCGAAACCATGGTTTCACTTTGGCTTCCATTTGTGTGCAGAAATGCACAATTCATCCCAAAAGTTTAAAATAGTAAATTGTGCTTTGCTTAATGAAAGAGATTTCGTGATTACTTTAAACCCCTTGAAGGGCGGTGGTTCTTTTTTTTGGACTACTCCATTTTAATTCTTAAATGCCACATTGGCACCAGAATTCTGGGATGAAATTTTCAATTTATTAAGTTCGCGAAGAAAAGTTTTCACTTATTTTTAAATAAATTTGGTTGTAAATTCTGGTGTCAGTCAATATGTTCAGAATTTGACGTAGAGGTACTTTGTCCCTGAAAGGGTTAAAGTTAATTCTTCTTTTAGAATTTCCTGTGTGAATTTGGAGCTTTTGCATAAAAAAGAGGCCATACTGGCAAACCTGCCGAAACGTCTGGATATTCTCGTGTGTTTGGATAAGCATTCTAAACGGCAATGCTATTATAAATTAATATTAGAAGAATGTTAACAAAATTTGTGTCTAATACAGCTTTCGATCGCAAAATAGCATTCAAAATGGTTTTATTATTTGACATTACATGTCTTAATTTGATGAAACTTTCTCCTATAAAAATTATTATTGGCAGTCCAATTAATAAGTAAGTTCATAAATCTTTCTTTTTAAATTACCTAAAAATATACCTAAATGAACAACTCTTAGTTTCACATCAGATATTTATAGTTTTATTATATTTCCCTTTTTTTGTTATTTTAGTATTAAAATTACTATTTTATAATACAACGATGAAGCGAAGTATAGACTAATATTTTTTTTTAGTTTCCATGTACAATTTTAAGGCTGCTGTAGCAGATACAATTTTTCAAATATTTTAACATACTGATATCATAAAAAAGTTCTGAAAATATAATAAATGGTAGAAAAGATTTTTGAGGCAGACGTATTCAGAAAAAAAATACGCTCTCAATACTTTTAGTGGTATGAATCATTTTTGAGGCATATGTATCGCTTGACTGAATATTTTTCTCATTACTCACGCAAAATCATATGCGTTTGTGGGTCTAACGTCACACGCCTTAATCATCACACTGTAAAATGGATACGGAGAAGGCGAAGTCTGAGATATGTAATATAGGGCAAGATGACGAATTTTTTCTCAAATACTGGGAATATTTCTATCGATATTTTTTACACTCTATGCAATTCAGAAAAAATTGAGGAACATACGTTTTCATGATTCTGTCTGAAAAATAAATACGGAAATGTAATTTTATATGCATTTTTCCATTTTAAATGAAACAAATGTCTAATGTAAGATGTAATTTCAACAGAGAAGTTTAAAGTGATTTTTAATATTTTAAAAAGAAGTTTTTCATAAAAGGAATTTGTAAAAATCCGCTTTAAAGTTCTGCCGAATAGCTACATGAACTTTTTAATGGTATAAAATCAAAATTTACTAAGCAATCAAGATTTTCCGAACTCACATTCTTCATTCTATTTCATTTTATAATGAAAGTTACAAAATGACGTATATTTCAATAAATAATATACTTCACATGAAAGTTACGAACGCACTCATACATATTCAATATAATTATATAAAAGAGTATCATAATTATAAATTATTTAGCAATATCAGTCAATTCGTAAAATTCCAAAAACAGAAGACTTGCTTTAACATCCTTAAATTATCACAAATTTTTCATAATCTTTTGTAAATGATAGTTATTATTTTTAAGTTAATTTTCCATAAAATAAATTGAATAAATTCTACTTATTTCAAGAATTGAAAAAAAAAAACATCCGCTAATAAAATAAATAGAAAGTAATTTTGACAAATTTATACTCAAGACCCAGAAGTTGGAAATTCATAATTGTATATTTCTTAATTCATAAAAATGATTTTAGAGAAAAGCGTTGCGCCACAGTGGGTTGAATTTCACCACTAAATTTTAATAGTATTATTCTCCTCATTTAATGTTATAATTGCAGAGATTTAATAATGCGAAGAATACTGTTAATATTTAGTGGTGACAATGGGCTCACTGTGGCGCAACACTTTAATCTCTTTTATTTTCAAATGTCTGAAATTTGACAATGATGACTACTATACAATAATATTGTAGAATTAAACATAAAAGTCTGTATCAAGGAGTTAGTAAAATAATTCTCTATAGCAGTGGTTATCAAACATTTTATTCTACGTAATTCTTGTATTCCCCATTTATTTAATTCTAAGAATTATAAATCGAAAAAATGAAAAGAAATAAAAACAATGAATAGATAAAAATAAAAACATCTGTTATTTTAAAGTGAACATAAGCTAGAAAGGAAGTAGATTTAATGTTACCTGTTTACAAATGCGTATAATGTCTAGTGGCATATTACACTTTTTCTGTTGTTTATAAAATCAGTTTTTATACGTATTTTTAATACCATTCGCTCATATTTTTATGCATATCGAAAGTAAATACTCCAATTAATTGTTATTAATACGTTTTTAGCCTATTAATACGTTTTTTTTCAAATGGGATTGGATAACTTATTAAAACAATTTTATTTATGAAAATAGTTGTTAAATACATATTCGCACACACAAAATAAATTTATAGAATTGAAATTAAATTACCAAATCGTGCGAGCAAAAATGCCAAATTGGCACTTTCATATGGATCAGGGGCTAGAGGGAGACGCTCGTGTGCGAAAAACAGTTTCCTGGCACTGGCACTGTACAGCACTGAAACAATACATTGTCATCGAAAAGGAACACGAGCAGTGGCGTATCCAGGATGGGGATCTAGAGGCTCTGGATACAACTATTTTAAAGAAATATTCTTCGCCTTATCTAATCGAAAAGTTTTCTGCTATTATTCAAGGCGAAAGTAACTTTATGAAATTAGTGGTATCCAGAGAATCTGAAACCGCATCACTCGCTACGCCATTGAACATGATAGTAACTTCTGCAGAAATTTGATTGGATAGAATTTGGTCAAAAATCGATTGCAAAATTTGACTCGGACAGACAACAAATAAAATTTAAAAAGAGCGTGTCAAAACAAAATGAGAAACATGATTAACCCATTTCATTCATTAGCACAAGGCAAAGTAATTATACTTATAGCGTGCGCAGAACATGTTAAGTTTTGTAGAACTCACTAGCGCCACTTTCTTCTTGTGCGGCTGGTTGTCACACTCAAAGATCTGCGTGCGCACATTATGTAAATTTTGTTCACATTTATAAGCGCTAATATCCCCTCCCTGCGGTGTGTGCAAATGATAAAAAAAAAATCCTTTGTCCAATCATCTGTTATCTGAGTCATTCCAATGACTTTACAGAACCGTGTGTACCATACATCACCTTGTTAGAAATGCGTTTCAATTACTATTTTAAAAATTCGCTTTGTAATTTTTGTGGTTTCATTTTAGCACATATAATTGTACATTTCAGAAATTTATTTTTTATTCAGAAATCCCGTGTCTGTACCGGAATATTTCGAAAGAAGTATTTTTCTTTGAGAAAACGCCTGTCAACAACTAAATCAAATATTACTATTCATAATTCTTGGTGTCAATTTCTAAAAAAAAAACAAAAAAGACTTCTGAAATGCACGATTAGGATGCAAATGTGTTAAGATATAAAACCAAATAAAGAAGGTTTAAAAAATACCGTTTTAGTATTTCATGCTAAAGTTGAAACAAATTTACATTTACTCAACCCATTTATTATATGCTTTATGGAGAATCAAAGTTATAATGTCGTTGTTTACTCAACCAGGATTCGTAGGCTTTTACTACAGCGCCTAGAATACATAGTGTGGAAAACGGTGTTACCGTTTTTTAATTCAAAATTTTCGAATTCAAACCGGAAATTCTGAATTAACAATTTTTAATTTAAGAAGTCACGAAATATCTGCAATTAAATTACCAAAATAACATTATAGGCGAATTTCTGGTGTGAATGCGAAATTTCGGAATTAAAAAACAAACAAACTGGTAATGCTTTAAAAACTGCTAAAAAATTGTAGCCGATAAACGTGCAACGATGCGGTACAAAAATAAGGCGATCGCAGCAACATCTGCTTTAAAAATAGATTTTTACCTCTAACAAAAGTAACCGTTTCACTATTGACAACATGAACATAATTTCTGTTAATAAAATCTTCTTGTAAGTGTATATTTCAGATGTAACTGATTTTGAAGTTAGTTATTAATCATATCAGGGAATTAATCTTTTCCACTTCTAGCAGCGATTCATCCTTCGGTATGCTAAATAGGGATAGTTACTAGTTTCCTGTCTTGTATCGAGTACTGCAACCAGGCACAAAATAATGCGTATCACGTTTTTTGGCCATGATCAATGTCATTCATATTTTCAAAGCTTATGAAAATCACTATCCAAGTCAAACGAAATAAGGTATAATTTAATTATTTTAAAATATTTACCACCAACTGACACGTTTTCTCAGTTCCATTCGTATGCAATGTTTGCGTTGCAAAGAGCTAGCAGACAGTGATATAGCCAGAGAGGGGGTTCCAAATGCTCTGGAAACCTGTGATATTATAAAGTTTTCTTCGGCTTGAATATCGCAGACAATTTTTCGATTAGATAAGGCAAAAGTATTTTTATAAAATTAGTGGTATCCAAACCATCTGGACCTCCACCTGTCTACGCCACTGCTAGAAGATGTCGCTGCAATCGAATCGTTATCTTTGCAGCATCGTTCTATATGTATCTGATTTAGTGTTTTAGTACTATTTTGTAGCCGTTTTCCACACTATGTATTCTAGGCGCTGTACTTTTACTACAATATGTTAATAAAAATTTTCACCTTATCAAGGTTCGTACACCCCTTGGAATTTCCAAGTAGTCTGACACCACTTTTTCTGATTAGAAAATTTCTATTTAATATTTAACTAGCAGAAATTGCAGACGACTCGTTTAATTACAGATTTTGCAATACTTTTCTACATTTAAATAAAGCGAAACATTCAATTAAAAAATTGTGGTAAACGCTTAAGTACCCTGCCGACAAATGATTATCGAATATAAAAGTATTAAAATGACATTTATTTTTAATATTTTAATATTTTAATGCCTGAGGAAGACCACTCGGCTGAGGGCGAACCCAGCCGTTGAGCGTTTAATGTCTTCCCCGGCTAGCTCCCTGGCACGCAGGGATTAAACGTGGCAGTACAAAAACCTGCCGGGCAAAGCCCCACGCGACAGGCGGCAGGAACTAAAGACAAAAAAAAAAGAAGAAAAAAATTATACAAAACAAAAGTCTGTCGCTGTGACCAGCGTCACCACGCGACAGGCAGCGACAGACAAGGTGAAGGCGGTGATGTGCAGTTCGGGGGTACGACTGTACCAGATGTAACAGTTCGAGTACGACTACACCAGGTGATTGCAGTGACCCGTATGTGATCCCCACGCGACAAGGAGCGCCACACCAAATGCGCTGAGACCACGTACGGGCGGTGAAAGCAGGTGATATAGTTTGATGTGGAGGTGGTAGAGTGGTGAGCTAATATGCTTCATACATGTGAGATTGGTATCCCCACGGTGGCTCACGATCGTTTGAAGTGTCGATGTACTGGGTACGTCTTTGTTGGTTGTTGTGTGCAAACTGTTGTCGGTGGAGTGTTGGTGGCTGCTGATGTGACTGTGGTGCTGATGCAGTATAAGATGATGTTGGGGTGAATTCCTCGTCATGTTGGCGTCTGAAAAATTGGTAGAGACTTCTGTACACTGTGCAGGTCGAGTCAGATGCCTGATGCTGTGTGTTGAAGTGGGTTCTTTCTTTCTTGTTGTGATCATGGCAGTTTATGCAGCAGGGTGGTTTGGAGCAGTTGGAATCGTCATGATTTTCCGCGCAGTTGGCACATGTTGGTAGCTCACTCTTGCAGTGTTTTCCTGTGTGCTTTAGTGACTGGCAGCGTCTGCAGCGTGGTACGGTTATGTAGAAAATTGTTTAAAGTAAGAAAACATTTATGTATGCATTACATTGTTTGATTAGTTATAGCATGGTGGTCAAACTTCCGCCCACCAGATACCGCTAAAATTTTATAGTAATCATTACCTTATCTAATCATCCAATTTTTGCGAGTCAAGAATTCGGATATTTCTTTTAAATATTAGTGGTATAAGGCGGGTCGGCCGCAGATCGACACCCCTGAGTTGTAGCATTATTTCAAAATTCATTCCGATATAACGTAACAAAAAATGAAGCATATATTTTCTATATTATCGTATAAACAATATTTAGAAAATTTTACGAATTGATACCTCACTAAGCTGTTGCCGGTTTATATCTATTGAAATTAAAATCTGGAAAGTTAGACAGATCTTTTCAGGCCTCCTTTTTTTAGATTTTTATGACAAGTTTGGTAGATGCCAACCCAAAACGTAAATTTTGTTGCAAATGTTGTAAAAACTTAGCACACATACAAATATTGGTGTTGAAAACACGGACCAGTACCAGCCCTGAATTATGTTGAAAACGATTAAAGTATACAGGGTGGTTACAATTAATCTGACGGTACTCACAGGCTCCTAACTCTGGTTCTACCGAACATATCCGAATGAAACTTCAGATATATGTTATGTGTACGACCGAGATTTTCGTGAAAAAAAATGATTGAAATTTCGTTCAGATGCCGCTGTACTCTAAAGACAATATGCAAATGAGTCGTTAGTGCAATTTTGCTATAAAAACGGAAAGTATTGTTCAAAGAAATCATTCGTCCGCAGTGAACATGCCGCTGAACAAAAAGAAACGCACCTTAATCGTAAAACTTTCTTATCAGAATGAGAGCAATGCTTCGGCAGCCCTCCATACTTATCGACGAATGAAAAACTAAAGGAGAGAACCCATGTCCATGAATGTAGTTAAATGCATGATTCGTAAGTTCGAAAAAACTGGTTCTCTGGATGTTACACCGGGAAGAGGACCACGTGCAACTGAGTCGGCGATTGTGGAAGAAGTTGCGATTGCAAAAGCTGAGGCATAATTCAAATTCTTAAAATGCTACTGTAAGTTGCTGCTTAATAGCACGAGCATTGGACATTCCATGGGCAACCGTGCTCACGATTTTACGCAAAATTCTGAAGCTCTACCCTTACAAGATGCATATCGTGCAACCGTTGAAATTGCAAGATCACTCTGTGTGACTTGATTTTGCGTTGCGTTTTCTGGCGAGGATACAAGGGGGTGAGTACTGGCCATTGTACATCTTATGGACATACGAGGCTCATTTTCACTTAGATGGTGTTGTGAACACCCAGAACTGCCGCATATGGTGTTCCAACAATCCTCATGCCGTTTAACAACAGCCACTATATTCCCCATAAGTCACGGCTTGGTGTGGATTCACGGCGAAATTTTATTTTGGGCCCGTATTTTTTCTAGGAAGTCACAATGAACGGGTTTGTTAGGCGTACAGTAACAGGGGACCAATACAGCAGACTCCAGGAGAATCATGTTTCCCCAGCATTATGTCAAAAAGGATGTTTGACTACCACAATATTCATGCAAGATGGAGCAATTGCTCATAAGGCGAGATGTGTAACGAATGTAATTCAAGCCAATTTATTTGATGAACGTGTCATCTCGCATACTTTCCCAATTCCTGCCCAGCACGGTCACCAGATCTGAACCCATGTGACTTCTGGCTGTGGGGTTTTCTTAAAGATCATTGTTATCAATGACGTATAACTAATTTAGAGGACTTGAAATTTAGCATCGTACTCCATGTGTTCCTCATTCTCACTAATATGCTGCGTGCGGCCTTTGATAACGCGTTAGTACGCTTTCAGCATATTGTTGACCGCCAAGGCATGCACATAGAGCACACATGTGTGTAAATAAATAAAGCATTCCGTTATTCTCTGATTTTTTAATCATTTTCTTTCATTTTACATTGTTAAAACACCACCTGGTGACAAAATTTAAATTTTTTTTCTACGAAAACAAAACCTGTATGATCTACATAACATTAATTGGAAGTTTCATTCGGATCCGTTCAGCAGAACCGGAGTTGTGAGCTTCTGATTACCGCCAGCTTAATTTAAGCCCACTTAATTTAAGTTAAAATTTGTATTTTTCGAAAATTATTATTTTTTTTAATTTTATTTTTACATTATTATTCGAAAATCATATTTTAACCTGTAGATATTTTTCAGAAATTGATATTTAATAGCTTCAAATATGCAAATCCAAAATTACAGGTCATTCCGCTAATTATTTACACTTATGTTTAAAAATACTCCATTTGCAATTTGTTTCGAAATTACTAAAAATGAATTTAATATCAGGAGTTCTAAAATTTACACCTCATAATACAAAATTTAGTTGACTTATTGATTTACTGTTTACTATCCGAATGTAAAATTTACCAAAGAAGCCAAATATGATGTCAAAGTTAGAAATCAGTTTATAAAAATTCAATGTTTGTTTACTATTTCTATACACAGACGACCCTTTAACAAAAGTATCAGTATAGCAGTCATTAGAAGATATTTTTATTGATCAATTGGTATTTTTAATCACATTTTTATGCAATGATTTCTTACCGGGTTAACAGGTTATCCTTTTTTGTCCACGATTGTGTCCTAATTATACTTTTAATACGGATATGTTTTTAATAATTTTTCTTCACATATATATTTTTTTATACAGTACATTAATGTTTTACAAATTAAATGATATTTAACAATGCTGCATTACAACAATGGATAATAAAATGTAATTTTATTCTTTATTTCTTTTCCAGGTAAGTGCCGGCAATCTCTAGTATTGTATATCAAGCAACCGCAATTATACGCTGTACAACGTGTCATGATACGTGAGTACGTTATTTAGAAAAATTATCATATGTCTTATATAATTATCTATTATTATATAATTATCTTTTTCATGAACTTCTTTACTTAGATTATTAAGATGTACGAGGTTTCTTCCACAATAAATTATTTTCTATTTAAAAATATTTTAAACCTTGAAAGCTTAGAGTATCAAATTTGAAACACTCTTTATTTAACTTTTTAAAAATAAACCAAGTTCTGCGCAACCACTATAATTATATGGAAATATTAATCCTCTAAAGATTTTAGATATATGCTACTAAATAAAATTAAAAATATATCTTAAAATTTATGGTGTCAAATCATAATATTATTTTTTTAAATAAATAAAATAAATAAATAAATAAATAAATAAATAAATAAATAAATAAAAATTCATAACAAAAAATTCATGCATTGAACGGTTAAGGAATAGACACCAGAAATTTTAAGATAGATTTTTAACTGTATTGAGTAGCATATTTATGTAATTTTTACAGGATTAATATTTTGATATAAATATAGTAGTTGCGAAGAGCTTGATTTATTTATGAAAAGTTAAATAAAATGTGTTGCAAATTTGAAACTCTAGGTATTTAAGGCATAAAAATGCTATTTTGTATTTTTTAATAGCATTAATGTATTGATAGCTATGGCGAGTGTTCAGTTCGTTTGTCGAAAGACTGAATGAGGTGATGGCACGCATCGCAAGAAAAAAAAAACCTATAACAGGTCCTATAACATTTTTTTTTTTTACTGACTTTAAAATACACAGTGTATCACTTGTATTCGCATTCGGATTTCATTTATAACTTTAAAAATAATGAATATACTTTAAATACATTCTGAACAGATTACATTAATTTATGTAAAAGTCTGTCTTAATATGAAACTTATAAGAGTTTGAGAGTATCCTAACAGTGACCTGTTCTATCGAATATTATTAAAAAAAGGGAAGAAAAAGGAAAAAAAGAGCGTTTTGTTAAGTTTTGGATGCGGAAAGTAGTCCATTTCTACCTTTTTAAAAAATATATATAATTACATTTTAAGCAAAACAATATGAATATGACAAAACTATCGTTAGAATATACATTACACACGTGAAAATTTCATTAAACCATTTATGCCTAACGTCCCAATTTTAGGATGTTTTAGTAAAAAGAGAAGAAAGTGCATTTCATCCCACTTTTTTTATTGAAATTTGGTCCTGGATAAAATAAGACACGAAATTTCTATTTAAAAAAAAGTGTTGTGAAATGCACTTTTTACTATTTTACTAAAGCATCGACGCTAGACATAAATGGCTTAAGTGACATATAATTAATAATTTAATTTGACACCTCTCATGATTCTTACACGAAAAACAAAGTATATATGATTTTATGATTTTATGCATAAAATTGTTTCATAAAAATACTGCCTTTTAATCAATATTAGATGTTTTTCTTACTTAAATTAAAAATAATATATTTTTGGAATTACTTACTCACTTTTTGTTTCGGGCAGGAAAACTTTTTTTTACTCGTAAAACTACAGTTGTTCGTAATGTCTGTCGTTTAGACGAACTGATTGTCTTAGCAAAATATAAAAAAATTGCTAAGTGAACACTTTTAAAATTAGAAAATTAGACCGAAAACATTTTTTAAAATGTAACTGTGCCTAATTTCTTAGTGAATATTTTTATGATATTTTACTTTCAAAATATGCATTAAAAAATAATAATAAACTTTAGGGAAGGTACTTTTTACAAGAGAAATCACCCCGGGTACCAAACTTTTGATATATTGATTGTCTTAACAAAATATAAACTAATTATAAAATTAACAGTTTAAAACTAGAAATGTAGCTAGAAAACTTTTTTAAGAAGCTCTGTCTAATTACTTTTTAATGGTATGTTAGTTTAAAAATAAGCACTCAGTTCCTTATTACAACAATACTATAAAAAATGCATTTTAGATAATATTTATTTTTTCAAAAAAAGAAGATCTGATATTTTAGGACACAAAATAACATTTTATTATAGATGATTATGCTAAGAAATTCAATATTATTATTTTTGAAATTATGGCTTTTGAACGTTGTTTTACTTATATGAAACAATTATATTTGCCGTGATAGTACTCAAACCTAATACTAATGATAATGAAACCATTCAAATTATAAAACATATTTATTCTTACAAACAACGAAAAAAAATTGCTGAAAAGGTAAAAAAAGAGCGTGAATAAAAATGTTATATCAGAACTTTAATAGTGTAAACGATGAAAGACACTTTAAAATTATTTTTTAACTCTATTTCCCTAATTCTTTCATTTTTATCAATATGCAATTACTTGTGTAATACATACATATATATATATATATATATATATATATATATATATATATATATATATATATATATGGAAATAATACAGGATTAGACCAAGTTATATTAAAACTCAAATAATGATTTTTTTTTTCAGAATTAAAAAAAAAAAAAAAAAAAAAAAAAAAACTTGTATCCACATATTTAACCCTTTCCGGCACAGACAAAGTCTGTTCGTAAAATGAGAAATTGCTGACTAACACCGGAATTTACAAAGACTTTTTTTAGAAAATGCGAACTCCTTATTTTAAGCTTTCATTATACAAACAAAATTTTATTAAAATATTCTTGGTGCCGAATGCAAGTTTGGAATTAAAATTAGGTGTGCCCGGAGTGGGACCACTGTGCCGGAAAGGGTTAAAGGTATTTAATACATCTACATCACTAGCGAATATTATATATTATCGCTACCATGTCAAACTATCGAATATAAAAAAAATGCATTTTTCATTAATTTTAAAAAATGGGCCGATTGCCACCACTAAATTTTATTAGAATTATTCGCCTATTAAAAATGCTAATACAATTTCTGCGAAGAATTGGGTTGCCATTTTCGGCTTCTTTTTTATTCAGAAATGACGAATTCGTACCGGAAATTTTGAAAAAAAAAATTACTCCATGTAATTGCGAAATGTCTTTGATTAAATAAGGCAAAAATATTTATTTGAAATTTTTGATATGGATTCAAAATTTCTGAAAAGTAAAGAGGACCAAACTGGCAACCCTGATGAAAACTATTGTTAAAATTATTGGTGATTATCATCCCATTTTTAAAAGTAACAAAAATTCCATTTTTTTTTTCAAATTCAGTTTCAATAGTTTGACATGGTAGCGGTCATATATAATGTCCGTTTAAGAATTGTTTTATATTTCACAAATTCAGAATTCATACAAGAAATTCGAAAGAAGATTTGTTGCCTTAGAGAAGCACGAAACGCCTGTCCTAATATATCGTCGCTACCATGTCAAACTATCAAACGTGAAAAAATGCATATTTCATTACTTTTAAAAATGAGCCGATTGTCAGCACTAAATTTTCATAGTATTCTTTAACAAGTTTGCCAGTTTGCCCTCCTTTTCTATTCAGAAATTCTGAATCCACACCAGAAATTTCAAATGGAAATTTTTGCTTTATTTAATGACAGGCATTTAAGATTACGCAAAGTAAAAAACTTATTCTCAAAATTTCCGGTATGAATTCGCCATTGCTGGATAAAAAAGAAAGCGAAACTGGCCACTCTGTTTTTTACGGAAATGTTTTTAATATTCTTATTAGTCAAATAATTCTAATAAAATTTAGTGATGACAATCAGCCAATTTTAAACAGTAATGTAAAATGCCTTTCCACATTCGATAGTTTGGCAGGATACCCACGATATATCGTCACTACCATGTTAAACTATCGAATATGAAAAAATGATCATTTCATTCGGTTTCTTCATAAACCAAAAGTGACAATTCAGAATTTCTGATATGAATTTGGAAATTGTGAAAATAAAAGCAATTTCTGAAATGCACGCTAATAATGCAAATGACAAGGCAACCACTAGTCTTTATATATATATATATATATATATATATATATGTATACCACTAATACTGGAAAAAAATATTTGTGTTATGTAAAAAAAATAGACCGAGTGGGAAACCAGAAATGGAATAAGGCAGTGTAACTCAGTACGAGGCTCCATAATTTCCGTACATATTGGAACATATATATGTATACGGGGTGCACCAAAAGGTCGTTAAAACTTTTACAGTTCATTAAAAAGAAACACATGATGCTAAAATATTGTGGTTCGTAGGAAAGGGATTAGGGGGGGATAGTATTTTTTTAAATAACAAAAAAGTTGGGTATAGTAAAGGGCTTATAGAAAAATACTCATTTTAGTGAGGCGCCTGACAAGCTTCAGAATTCCAGCACATGAAAAGGGATATTTTATCGTCTTCAGTCATTTTGCCGTACAGAATTTTCGCAAGGCGCCAGTTCGGATTCCCCGTTCTTGTCAAAGTTTATAACATACAACGCTTGCTGTGGTAACAATTGCATACTTCTGGCGTCAAATAAAGGATCTGTGTGCATTGAAATGTTTTATTGACAGCCTGATTTCCATAAATCTGCTTCGTATTATGCATGCGGCGCCATCTATTGGTAATTGTTTAATCATATTTTTAATTATTATTAAAAGAAATCCGATCTCCCTCTAATCCCATTTCTGCAAACCTCAATATTTTAGCATCATTTGTTTCTTTTTACTATATATTTTTAAGTTTTAACCCCTTAACTGCCACGGACGCATATATACGTCCTTGAAAAATCCCAGCATGTACTATATGAATGGCGAACTTGCATGACTGCGAGCCAATTTTACCAGCAGAGCCGTGTTTTGAACACGTATAACAAGTGCACTTTCTTACTGTTATATCAGAAAACTAATCGTCGCGTTATTTAATTGCAAAATTAGGTGATTAAATAAGGTATTGAAGATGACGTCAGATTTCGTCGGCAGTTAAGGGGTTAAATAACTTTTGGCGTACCCGGTATATATATATATATATATATATATATATATATATATATATAATTCAAATGAAATCAAAGGAAAATATAATAGAAAATGTAATAGAAAATATATTTATATAGGGTGTGCAGAGTTAAAGTTCACCTAAAACGAGTTGTCTGTAGTCGAATCTATTTATAGAAAAACTGAATTTTGGAATGCGTTAAATGAAGGAAAAATATTTAGCAGAAAAAAAATCAAAAACTGCCACAAGAAGCAGTTTTCCGATTTTTAAAAATATCGTCGTTACCGTGTGAAACTATCGAATATGAAACAAATCATTACTTTTAAAAATGGGCCGAATTTCACCACTAAATTTATTAACATTGTGTTCTTCGGCTAGGAAAAATATTCATAAAATTTCTGTGAAGAATTGGGTTGCCAGTTTGGACTTAATTGTATTAAGAGATGCCGAATTCATCCCGCAAATTTTGAGGAAAAAAATTAAGTAATCATGAATGTCTGGGATTAAATAAAGCAAAAATTTCTATTTTAAATTCCTGTATGGATTCGAAATTTTTTAATAATAAAGGAGACCAAACTGGCAATCATGGCGAAGAATACTATTAAAATTTAGTGGTGACAATTGGTCCATTTTTAAAATTAATGAAAAATGCATTTATTTACATTCGATAGTTTGACATGGTAACTTTTATGAACCACGTGAAATGTTTGGTAGTGCACAGTGAAAATTTTAAACAAAAAGACCGCCACAAATATCTTGTAAGTCTAGTGCCTTTACTACAAAAAAAATATGGAAATTTATACTAATCATTTCAAAATTATTAAACAATTCATGAATCTTACGTTAGAAATTCATCGTAACTACATTTTAAATCTTTCTAAAATGTCACGAAGCAAAAGTTTTACAATAGCAAATATTTTAAGGTTTAAGGATTATTCCAAATAATCCTCCAAAATCCCACTCTTCTAAATCCCAATTTAGAAGAGTTTTGAACTTCTTTCCTGAAATTTTAAAAATGTTAAATAAACAAAGTTGACTTAATTCTAAATTTGTCATAGTGAAATTTGTTTATATTTAAAATTAAGATTTGAAATGAAATTTGTAAATAAGTTTCTGAAAAGTTTGATGATCATTGATAATTAATTTATAATTTTTCAAAAATCCCAATCCTAAAAATTTTGAATTTAATGTTTTGTTACGTAACACGTGTTATATAATCCTAAAGATTACCTGATTATCAAAAGCTTTGCAAAATAAATTAAGGAATAATTTTATGAATAATATATTTTATGTGAAAAAAAGTTGACAAATGGAATGAATGGAAATATTATAAAGGGGGCTGTCTAGAGATTGTAAAATTTTAAGGAAATACTACATACGTTTATACAATAAATCTTTATAAAAATATTTATTTTAATCGTATTAATCATGATATGAATAGTATTTTAATTGATAATAGTGCAATAATTACACATTAACACCAATATTATAATGATTGTTACTCAGATAATAAAAGAAAGAACTTGTTTTATTTTAAAAATACAACTGTATTTTTGCAAGAATTTTATAATTTAAATAAGTGAAAAGAAGGAAAAATGAATAGTATAACTAAGAGCTAAAAATTATAAGCTGTATTATAAATAGGGAAAATAGTTTCCTAAGTGTGTGTAAATATATTTATATATGTACAGAGAGAAACCAACATTACTGCATGTAGCAATGCTTTTAAAAATAATAGCTCATTTTGTATTGAAGATATTTATTATTTATAATCATAAGAATAAATAAGTGCAGTATGGAGAAATAATAATAGAGAGAGAAAGAGAGATAATACTCAATACAAATTAATGTAAAAAATGTCACAGAAATAATCCATTTAAAAAGAATTTGTCTTTTTTTTCAATTTAAGCTTTAAAATAAAGATTAGAGGACGACGTCAGACCGAAATTTTAAAAACTGTGAAATTTTCAATCTGAGCAGGTAAGATCAAATAATTTTCAACTTCAATCTGAACACATCATACATACAAACATGCCAACTTTTAAGCGTTTTTCTTACAACGAAATTTAAGAAAAAAATGTTGCGTTATTTAATGTCAGATTTTGGTGATTAACAGAGACAAAAGAGACAAAAATCCATGTCACCGGAATTTATGCCTTTTTGTTTTAGATTATGTTTAAAAAAATAAGATTAGGGTGCGTCTTCACACAGAAATGCTACAAAATTGTAAAATTTACATCTGATCTAGTATGTTTGACATCATATATACAATACATATCTGCCATCTTTTACACGTTTTCTTTACAACTAAATTTAAAGTTTAAAAAAAATGCGCTATTAAATCTTAGTCTCATAATTAAACAAGGCAAAATACACTATTAAATTTTAGTGTAAAAAAGCATGAAAGTTTGAATGTTATGTATTTATTTTGTGATCACCCCTAATAACTCTGCCACATATCGTCATTTAAGAATGTGACTGGTACCAATAAATTATTTATAACGTCTCGTGATCAGTACTATGCGAAACTTTTCCTTAGGCGATCATCTTCTCAAAAATATGATAACAAATTTACAAACTTTCACGTTGAACACCTAATTTTTACATCATAATTGAAATCTTCGGTAAATTGTATCTTAGGATATCAAAGGGAAAACATTCGGTCTCATAGTTTAGGAATTATCAAAGTTTGAAGCACCTAATTTTAAATTTATTTGTAACAGTTGTAAAACAGATTGCAAAAAAGGCAATTATTTTTAAGTATAACTCAAAAACTGCTTAGTAGTACTTTAGTTACAAAAGTTAGTAGTAACTGTAATTTTAAATTATCATATTTAAAGCTTCTAAAAATCGATTTCTGTTAATATATATATATATATATATATAGATTACAATTAATACGTTTTGTTTTCGAAACTAAATAAAAAAATAGATATATTTTCGGTATCAGTTTTCGAAAAAAATGTGAATTGTAATATAATTTAAAAAAAAAAAATAGAAATCTATTTTTGGAAGTTTCAAACATGCGAATCCAAAATTACAGCTCATTCCACCAAGTAATTTCCGAGTTATGCTTAAAAAAAATCATCCGCATTCAACGATTACAAATGTGTTTAATACTATGTTCTGATTTTAAATTCTTCATCATTCGAATACTACTTGAACGAATGACTTTCTGTTTGATATCCTAAAGTAAAATTTACAAAAAATAAAACGCCAACTATAATGTCAAAAATAAGTGTTTGTATTGAAAGCATCCGAGTTTGGTAGAATTTTCATGAATAGAATTTACCGAAAAAGCCAAATATGTTGTATAAATCTCATGCTCTCATTAAAAAATTCCCAGTTTATTACGATTTACGTGAATTTAAGACCTCCGATCGCCAGATGGGTCCAATGGGGTCCTAATCGAACCAGAATTCCTTTCGTAAAATAAATTAAAAGTAAACCAAATAGATCTTTAAGTAAATAAATAACATAAATAGATTTTAATAAAAATTCTGGTGTGAATTATTTTGTTTGAGTAAAATGTCCGGTAAATATAGGGTTAAATTAAATGATATCACTTTGCCGTCAGCATGTCTCGTAAAAATTTTCAATTCGTAAAATGTTGAAATGATTGATTGACACCACAATTTAGAAACAAATTTATTCGAAAATAAGTAAAATACTTTCTTCATGTACTTGATAAAAGGGAATTTTTCATTCCAAAATTCTGGTGCGAATGTAATATTTAAGGATTAAAATTAAGTTACTTTACGTATGACACCACTGTGGTGTCGCCGGACGGGAAAGTTATATGATATTTTCAATTTACATTGTCCACAAGGATTGCAAAATGTGATCATTTAAATATTAGCCCTTTTTGTAAAAATACAAATTCATTTTAACTACTATTTCAATGTTAGATTAGAAATGTAGCAAAAAGAATAATAAAATGTGAGTGTTTTAATTTTAATTCTGTCACTATTAATTTATTTCCATTTATAATAGCATACAAAATATACTTGAAATAGTAGCAATTTATGAATAAGTCTTAACAAGTTCTTTTTTATTTTTCATCTTTAACTTTTTTTCTACATATTTCATTACTTGAAGAGAATAAAAATTCATACGATGTAACAACGATTTTCAACGAAACGAAAATCAGTTAATTTATAAAGCTTTCAGGATGTAAAAAGCGAAAATGGGATATTTTTAAAGATTCAATTTGTGCACTTATGAAACTTTAATTAAGGTTACTTTACGTTTAACTTTTTTAAATTAAAAAAAAGTTTATTTATGGACCTTTCAAAATTTTTAAAGTAAAAGTATCATCAATGATGGCATTTTACAATGAAGTATAAAATGAAAAGTGACTTTAAAAAGTATGTATTTAGATGATAAACAAAAACATTTTCATTGGTTAGTTTTAGATTTATTTTATAAATATTATGTTGGGTTTTATTTTAAAGTTAAATGCAATGAATAAATAAATGTTTTTTTAACAGAATATTTAATTTACATATTTCTAAAACGTTATAACAATTCAAGAACATTGTTTCATTTTAACAATTCATTTTAACATTTTCACATTCATTTTAACAATTCATATTGTTAAATACAGCAGTATTATAAGAAGTTATTGATTTTCAAAGATATATTTTCGTTATATGTGTTATTTTTCTCAATAGATGTTTTTAGAACAAAACTTACGAAAGCTATTGCATGTGTACTTCTGTGTCTCCTATTGTAGCAGAGGTTTCCACAAGTATAGTTTTAGAAGTTGAAAAATGTCTGTTTCAAATCTGAAAGTTTATTTAATAAATGACATCAAATAATTACCAAGTAGAAATAAGCTATACTTTGTTAAGTAATATTGATGGTCGGAAACAGATTTATTTTATTTTGAGCACCATTCTCTGAATATCCAAGAAACTTTCAGAAATTATTGGTATTGAATTGCAAGGGACCGTGCACACTCGGAAAAAATTCCGCCTACGACTGCCACAATTTTTGTGTCAGCGCTCAGGCCTAGTATTCAGTGGGCGGTGCTTTGAAGGGTAAGTACGGCAACTGTTTTCTTCAACAGGAAAAACACAAATATATACGTCAATGATTTCAGAAAATCTGCACATTTTTTGGGATCATGCCCATTCTGTAAACTGTGAAGATACTTCAAAAAAAATATTTTGTTCCTATTTTCTAGTTTGTCATAGATGTTCTCTCAGATTTTGGGGGAATTATGCGTTAACCCTTTCCGGCACAGACAAAGTCTGTTCATAAAATGAGAAATTACTGACTGACACCAGAATTTACAAACGACTTTTTTAGAAAATAAGAACTCCTTATTTTAAGCTTTCATTTTAAGCTTTAGAAACAAAATTTTATTAAATATTCTTGGTGTCGAATGCAAGTTTGGAATTAAAATTAGGTATGCCCGGAGTGGGACCACTATGCCGGAAAGGGTTAGTGTTGCTATACAATAAGAATATTATTGCCGAGATTCAAGAAGAGAACTACGGAAATTAACGACTCAGTTACAAACATTATTGTAGATATGGGATAAAGTCAAATAAAAATGCAATGAAAACAAATTAGTGTCGACACTTTAGTAGGAAATAGCATTTCATGTTTATAAATTTAGGCTTACACGCTGACACAAAAATGGCGGTTGTCGTAGGCGGATATTTTTTCAGCATTTGTGCCGTCCCTTGAATTTGAATACCAGTTATTTCTAAATGGTTTCTCCGTCTTATTTTTCGAAGATAAAATTCGTAAAAGAAAACTTTTAAAAATTACTGGTGTTTAAATTCAGGGTACCGTACAAGTGTTTAAAAGGATCCGCCTACGATAGCCGCTATTTTTGTGTCAGTGTGTAGAACCTAATATTCAGTGTGAAATATACCCGAAAACGATGATGATAATTGAGATGGTACCCCAATGCGGTGGTGCACCATCTTGTTGCAAAAAGACATGTGGCTGAAACTCTTCTAGTTGTGGAAATACGAAGTTTTCCAACATGTCTAACAAGATGGTGCACCACCTCATTGGGGTACCATCGTTCGTACTTCTTTGCATGACCATTTTCCAGGAAGAGGGATTGGGCGAGGAGGTCCAATTCCTTGGCCACCCAGATCACCTGATATAACGCCGCTGGACTTTTTCCTTTGGGGATTTTTAAAGGACAATGTTTACAGGAGGAGAGTGTCGAACATTGATGACTTAAAAGCCAGAATTACAACCTCAATAGCCTCTGTGGATGCCGACATGCTTGCCGCTACCTGGCGTGAAATTGACTATCGACTTGATATTCTCCGTGCGACGAAGGGGGCACACGTGGAAGTTCATTGACAAGGGTCATGAAACTTTTTGAGTCTATCTAACCATTTATGTTATTAATTTTAATCTATCTTATTTATTTTATGAGTTATTAAACATCAAAATGGGTCCGGGACTTTATAAACACCCTGTATAATTTTGTAAAATTACGTTTTACTGATAAAATCATATCATATAATGTTGTTCCGTAATTACAGTTTAACTTGAACATCTAATTTAATTTTTGCGAAAGAATTAGACGCATTTGTATTTCTTGCCTGCCAAAATATTCACTAATAAAGAGTGTGTAATATTTCCCTTGTCTCGAAACATATCTTAATTTTCTTGATTTATTTTTATTTGTGTGTAAAAAAACATTCTTCGGAAAAATTACAAAACGGAATTCTTGTTATCTTTATTTCGTATTTTATTCAAATTGTAAGATAAAACGAAATTGTAAAACGATGTATCGCTGATAAATCATGCATGTAGTAGTTCTCTGAAATAATCGAAATAAGAAAAAAATAGTAAATCTAGAGAAAATAGCTTTCCTCATTTTAACGATTATGGCTCTGTAGGGAACAATATCTCTGCACTAAATGAAATAAAAACTGATTATAATTATAGGTAATACACTGTACTCTTACTCTAAAAATTATGCTTTAAAAAAATTAGAATCGAAAATAAACAGTTTAAGAATCCAGCTTTTAATATTATGTATCTAATCATATACTAGTTGTCAATTCATTATTCCGGTAGTAATAGTGTAATAGACTTTCAATAATGGTTTATTGTGCATAACTATATCATGCTCTATTCTGACGCAAATATTAATAAATGATTTGAGTATAAAATTAACTAGTCTTAAAACTGTTAATTGTGTCAGATCATATAATGATACGTATTTATCTACAATATATTTTACGCACTACGAAAAGTTCGAATGGAATATCGCAAACATCATGATTGCAATAATTCTTCAATAAAAGAAATGAAGAAACTGCGTTTGGAGAATATTTAGTAATATATTTAGTTCCTAATATACCATTTATTACTTTAAATCAATTAATTAACATTAAAGATTTTCAGAATTCTAATTTTAATATGTTTTTATGTTATATCAGACGATTTATGAATTCCGTAATAATATTTTTATAGTATTAAAAAAAAAAGTTTTTTGTGCAAAGCTATATAATATTTTACTATAATGTGAAATTTAAAAGTGTCAATATAAAAAAAAAGATTTTCTTTAATTAGTCCTAAATCTTTTATTTGTTTTATTCCATATTTAACTACAATACATTTTACGTAGTATGGATGGAGAAAGTCGACATTGCAATAATTCTAATAAAATATGTATTCAGACTATTAGTTATAATTATATAATATCTAATCATAGCTTTAAAACAAATAGAAGGCAAAAATTAGAATTTTGAAATTCAAATTTATTAATATGATTTAAATTTATTATGATTTATTATAAAGCAAAACTATACAAAAATAATTCTCGGAAAAATTAAAGTTTAGTTTTCTCATAAAAAATAGTTTTATTGCTTTAGAATGCATAATAATGTACCATTATCTAAAAATTGCTTTGGTATTTTAAGCATAATCAATTATTTTTTTACCTGCCAAAGTGTTTTTAATATTAAGTGTGTAAACGTTTTATAATTATCAAAACATAATTATCAAATTTAAGTGACTTTTGTGCTTAAATCTAAATGTGCTTTTTCGAGAAATTTACATTGGACTTTCCTATATATCTATAGTTCTTCTTTAATAATATTTTAAAAGATAAATTATAGTATTAAAACACACGTGTAGTAGTTCTTCAAAATTAAGTAACTGAAACAATTTTCAGGATTTCAGCAAAAAAATTTAGTTAGAAATATTCTTGTCGATGTTTCTCTTTATATAACGTTAAAATATACATTTAACACTAGAACTACCATTAGCCGTAATTTTGACGGTTACAAAATTAATATATTCCGATTAGAGCCAGAAAGTTCTTTTTAAAATAAATTAAGAAATACGTTAAATGAGTAAGTTAAGTAGTTTTAAATAGAATTTCTGGTGTGAAATAATTTTAAGAAACTTGAGTAAAATTTCCGGTAGTTCTAGTGTTAAATTGAACAACACTCGATTCAATTCACTTATATTGAATCATTGTTAATTCGATACATTTAAGCAAGTTGGATGTAGTCCGAATACTATGTATTCCGAAATTAACAAGTTGGAAATTCTACGTCAAACGTGACAAATGAGGTGCCTCTACACTGTTACTATTTCAAAGAAATGAAATATATTGTCTGTTATTATGATATGAATATTTTCCGTAATAAAATAAGTACATTTTAAGTTGGCAACATTTTATCTTTTGTTGACATTTACTGAAAATTTCAATTGGAAACATAATCCTAGCTTTGGAAGTTTCCCAACTTGAAATCCATATTTAGACTATTTTTTTCCATTTAGAGCTATCGTTCTCTACGGAAACATATATCCAAATACTGTCGGTAGATTATATGATCGCTATAATGAAACAAAATTAACATACAAATTCGGCTTTCAAATTAGTAATACGGAAATAATATGACTCCATCTTAAATGGACTGTAATCACCATTGCTTCCTAGATTCATTACCTATCATGGGATATCATTGAAATAATTACGCATGATATGATTTAATAGAATGAAGAATATGACTATAACTTGGTCATAGATGTTATAAAATATTATATACGTCATATATAAGTATAACGTCATACATGTCAGATAACTTGGCGATATATCCCGGTCGATTGAAGATTAATCCTCGGAAGCTACTATAACAAGGAAGTACCGATTTTAAAAAAATCAAATTACTTAATAATATTTTTATTAATATGTTTTTGATTCGATTTTAATAAAATTTGAAATCACTCGACAAAATTCTTCAAATATTACATATTTTAAATTTCAAACCATTCAGTTGGGTAGTTTTTGCGCTGTTATATGCGGACGGACGGACGGACCAGACGACGATTATAGGTGCTACGTATTTATATAATTATAGAACGCATCTAAAATTAAACGTCAGTCCAGTTTTTGAGTTACAGTAAAATTTTATGAAAACACGTTTCTTTAACTAATGCAGCACTTAACATGAGGACTGTAGCCTTTATAATAGTATAAATCTCATAATTCAATGGATATTTTAGCAAATTCCATGGTTAAACTCGTGAAAAGAACCTATTCATATATGTTTGTGTTTTTTGTTTTAGTTTTTGAACACTAGCTCAACGCTAGTGAAATGGCTTAAATTTTGATTCTACAATTAATGTATAATGAAACTTTGATAATATTTTCAAGAAGTATACATATTCCACATCTTTATGAACCTTTTCCTACCCCTATTTATTTATTTTTTGTTTATTTACGTTTTTTCGATAGCAATATTTTTCTCTAAAAATTGTAAAGCAGTGGTTCCCAAACTTTTGTGCTCGCGGAGCCCTTTTTGGGAAGAATTTCTAAGGCGGAGCCCCTTAACGCCACGGTACTCTACGGTTCACTAATTAATGTTTTTTTATGCCTAAGGTGCAGAGAAAGATCTGTTGGATAAGAGTCCGAGCCGGTAGTTTCCAACATGTTGCCAAGGTTCTCAGTTTGGCACTTTTCTTGATGCAGAAATTCTGAATTCATACTACTAATTTTGAAAATCAAGTTTTCTATTATTTAACGCTTTAACCCTTTCCGGCACAGACAAATTCTGTTCGTAAAATGCGACATTACTGACTGACGCCGGAAATTACAAACGACTTTTTTAGAAAAAAAGAAATCTCTCTTTTAATCTTTCATTATAGAAGAGAAATTTTACTAAAATATTCTTGGTGCCGAATGCAAGTTTGGAATTAAAATTAGGTGTTCCTGGAGTGGGACCACTGTGCCGGAAAGGGTTAACAGTTTTATTTAATATTACTATTATTTGACACAATAAATTAAAAATAAGAACTAAAAACCACTTTTTTATATTAAAATATCTGTCTTGTATAATGGAGATATGTCCGCCAAATACAACAAAATTTATAGTTAAAAATTTGTAGTTTCAGAATGCTTTCAGTAACGAAGAAAATAAACTTTTCTTACCCTTGCGATGTTCGAGCAATATTGTTAAAGGGTTAGTGATGTCCATATTTAAAATAAAAATATTCTTTCGGGATTTCCAGAATGAACTCGGAATAAAAGATCAAAATGGTATCCCTTCTGGGTCATGCATTGCATTGGGGCTTTCTTGAAACTATTATTTATGGCAAAAGCCACACACACATAGAAAAAAGGTAAGTTGTGCAAATTTCGCTTACAAATAGAGACTTCTGTATAATCCCAATAAGCTACTCGCGAAAAGAAGGAAAATGCGTAGTTCCAGTCGTCCATGATTATATAACACGTTTTCGCTAGTCCCGCCCACCCGTAATAGAATCATGCGATTATGGATTCTTTTTTCGTTCTTCTTTACGTTAACCTGCAACGAATGCATTCTCTGAGCTTCTTCTTTTGAACCATTTTTAAAAAATACAGAATAAGAAGCAGGTAATCGTTTTAGTGTTTAAGTGAGCGGGGCAAAATCTATAACCTGTATTGTTAGGTGCAGTATCGTTCACTTTTTTTGGATGTTTTATTTGAAGTATTTAGCTATTAATTATAGTTTTGAAAGAAACTTTCTTTCACCATTGTTTTTACCACAAAATAGATATACGGTTAAAAACTAAACATGTAAAAAGACCTGCAACTAGTAGAAAAACTTTACGAACAAAACGGGATATATGGGTGGAGTTAAATTTATATCAGGGCGAGTACTCATTGACGAAACGTCTAAGCAAGGGGAGGAGCTCAGCAAAACTTTAGATGTTAGTGTGATGAAAAATGTAAATGTAAAACATGGTTTTTTTTGCTACAGCCTTATTTCCGATAGGAAAATGTGGCATCATAACATAAGAATCTTAGCCAATGCCGAGACCAATTAAAACAAAATTTTAAAGAGGGGTTGTTAAGTGATACAAGATGTTTAAAAAATGCGATTTCAGCAACATGCATTGATTTAAAAATTAAGTACAATTATGTAAAATGTTTCTGAGAAATGTGTCTTTAATTATATGTTACAATAAAATTCGAACTCTCTGGTATTGAGGTAATATTATAGAAATCACCAAAAACAACTAAATAATGTTAACATTATTAATAGGACATTGTAAAGCTAAAATAAAAACACTAAATGTTACAGGATGGAATAAATTATAATTTACAAGAGTAATTTGGCTACAAATTTTAATTTTAAAATAAAATTTACAGCCCAAGCAATTATGAAAATGAAAATAAATATTTATTTCGTAAATACATATGTTCCATTTTCACGAGCAGGGTGTCAAAATTAATTACAACTTATGAAAAACTGAATAGGTTAAAACAAAAACTTGAAGCAGATTTAAATCTTAAACTGAAATAGAACATGAAATTTGAGATTAAACCACTCAAATTAAAATATTAACGAAAAGCGAAAATGAATAATAAGTCCTGAAATAATCAAAGCTTAACTAACACATTTCTCAGTAAATATAGCAAGTAATGAAGTATAAAATACCTCATTTTAAAGATCGCAAATAGTGAAGCGAAATAAAATAAACAATGTGAGATACACTTACTTCATTAGGAAGTTAGAACCTGATTACTAAGCAAAAAAGAACCAAATATATGAAGTCCAAATATATGAATAGGCGGAGCTCTATAGAACAAAACTGTTCTTCTTTTTGTTCGGCAAGCAGAGATAACAGCACTGTCGCGGTTTTGCTCTTTCGATTCTTAAGGTGCATTCGATACTATTTCTTGTAGCTTATTTTGAATCGAAATTTAAAACACATTAAATGCAGAAACATAAAATAAAATAGTTCAAACCAAAAATATTATATAGAAAATGGATAGATGTAAAATGCAAATTTTTATATGATTGAAAATAACATATTATAGTATTTTTCAACCCGGTGATAGATGTATTTTTTGTTACACATACGCACGCAGAAATTCCTACATACTTTCGAAAAAAATTCTCTTTCAATATGCTAATATGCTTCATGTTTTGTTTATTTTCCTGGAACGCCGCGGAGCCCTTGAAAAGTATAGGCGGAGCACACTTTGGGAACCTCTGTTGTAAAGAATCACTTCATATCACTTAATTTCATGAAGATTATTTTTTGCATAATGTATCAGGTTTCGGGGGAATATGTAATTCTTTATCAAAAAAAAAAAAAAAAAAAAAAAAAACCTCAAAAATATATATTTATTATTGTATAACAAAAAGTTCAAACGTATAAAGTTTTAATTTTTTTACAATTTCGTATTTTTGGAACTATTATTTAAAGAAAAAATTAAATGTTTCACTAACATTTACATTTTAGATTTACATGATCTCTTAAAATTAGTTTAGCTTTTGAATTTAGATGATTTGACACATGTATAAATTAAATTAATAAAATAACTAAACAGGAACATAAATAATAATATATTTCATCAAAAATTATTCTGTCGGATGGAAAATAATAATAGAAGAACGTTGAGTTCAAAAAAATGAAATTGTTTTAGAAAAATTATCAAAGTAGACAGCTATACCACATTTTAGTTTCATGAATAGTCACAAGAAATGTCAACACGACCAATCACAGTTTTACGAGCAGGGATAAATAATTTACCGAGCTATGCTCGGTCAAAATTAGTTTTGAGTTCAAATAAACCCATGTCAAAAATTACCCACTAATCAAATTATGTTGAACACGTAACCAAGCACGTCTTCTCGTGCCCGAAACACGTAGGATATAAAATTCAGTCAAAATAGTCTGAGCCGTTTTTAGATAAAATTAGCTTGACGCAGAGTGACCCAAAAATAACCCACTACTCCGCTTTTCTCGAGCATGTGAGCTAGATCACTGATTCTCTGGTTCCCTAAAACTGTAGAATACTAAATTTAGTTCATATCCTTTGATCCGTTTTTAATATAAAAATAGCTTGACCCATAATGGCCTATGAGCAAAATGACACACTAATCGAATTTTCTCGAACATGTGACCTAGCAAAACAGTCTTCTCGTGTAAAAAAAAATATAGGATGCAAATTATAGTCGAAATAGTTTGAGCCGTTTTTTAGATAACATTAGCTTGACACACAGTGACCCAAAAATGACCCACTAATCGATTTTTCTCGGACATGTGACCAAGCCCAATGATTTTCTCGTGCCCGAAACTCGTAGAATACAAAATGTAATCCAAAATCGTTACATCCGTGTTTTAGATAAAATTAAATTGACCCGCGTTGACCCCCTAATTGAAAGTTCTCGAACACGTGACCAAATCCAATAGTCTTCTCGTGCCCGAAAATGGTACGATACAAAATTTAGTTAAAAACGTTTGAACCATTTTTTAGATACAATTAGCTTCACCCTGATCCATGATAACCGAAAGTGACCCACTGATCAAATTTTCTCGAACACATGACCTATCTCGTACTCCGGTAAAACGTTTATGCCTGATAATTTTACTACACAGACAAAAGGAAACAGGTATTATAAAATTACCTGGTATTAAAATTTTACCACTATTATAGGTATTAAAATTTTACCGGTATTAAAATTATTTTTCATCAATCTAATAAAGAAAAATATTATTACTCATTCAATAACGTGCGACAGTCATCAAAACATTATTTCTCACTTATTCTCAAATTCGGTTAGCGAATACATAAGTACATATTTATGATTAAAAGATTTTAATTAAAAATAAAAGCGGAAGTAATTAATATAACTCTACATTAACGAATCACATAAATTAATGAATTAACTGAATGGATTTCAATGGGACATTCTTTAACTCTCTCTATTCATTTTCTATTTGGATTAAAATTCCATTTAAGACAACAATTTCTAAAGGTTATTGGGTTAATATAATATCTTTCAGCGAAAATATGACAAATTTATGTTTTGACCTGTATTTTTGGAACGTAAACTACATATTTCACTTTATTTTGTAAATCTCGAAATATAAAGCAAAAAATGAGTCAGAATATATATTTTTTTATGCGTATAAAAATATATTTTAAGCTTTAAACACTCTTTTGGCATTTGTTATTGTTAAGATTGGTGCATAGTTTATAATTTTAAAATTTATATGGCTTTGATTTGAATTATTTAATTTGAAACTCATTTAAATTCCCATTCTGCTAATTTTTGCATGTTTTAAATGTCATACACACCAAATTTTTATGAATTTTTATATTAAAAAATTTTAAACTTATTTATCTGCCATGCCCGTTCTTTTGGCATTTCTTTTGTGATTAGCTTTTCTTTGATTGTGTGTTTCTTTCGTGATTATCTTTCTTTGATTGTGTGTTTCTTTTGTGATTATATTTCCTTTGATTATATGTTTCTTTTGTGATTATCTTTTCTTCGCTTATTTAACAAACTATCATACATCATATGTGGAAAACTTGAACTTGTATTCCAAAATGAAGAATAATAAGAATATCTCAAGAATAAAACTTCAAATTATTATGAATAAAACCTAAAAAATATATTGTATGATAAATACACTATTTCTATTTTGCTTATTATTAATTATATTTTCGATGGAAGGGCAATATTTCTCAAAAAATGAAATTTTATGGAAACTGCTTGAATTTAAACAAATATTTATTAACATTTGTATATTATTTTAAATAGTTCTGATGAAAACAAATTCTTACAATGCTACTCTTTAATATAATACAATTAGGTATCTACTAAAATTTATCTTTTGAAAAACTGTGTAAAATTCTAAATAATTAGAAAAATCTTAGATTTCTATTTATTATAAATGTAGTCTCTGTGTCTTACTATATTGTGTTTTTCAGTATTTTGTTTAAAAAAAATCAGTAAACGCGCATTATTATAAAAATATTTAATATGTATATATATAATATTTTTATAAAACCCATTATTTTTATAATATTTTTATAAATATATTATATATTATAATTTTTTTTTTTATAATATCTTCTGAAATGACATAAGATTATGGCTGGATAATGTATAAATGTAGTTAAAAATTTTAATGTAACATTTATATTGTAAAGTTAGTGTAAGTATATTAAAAACCAAAGTTAAATAATCAAAAGCTAATACAAACTTCCTAGATTCATAAAGAATATATCACATGTAAAATATGCAATTCTTACAAACTATCGTTCATGTAGATTATAAAAGTATTTAAAAAATGTTTCATTATTAAAAATCAAAATTCCATCATATATATACACACACATTGGACTAAAAATCAATTGATACTTTTCAACTTTAAAGGAAACACATTTTTTTTCAGTGGAATAAATCTCTCCAAGTAACACTTTGAATTTATTCGGAAAATAAGTTTCAAGAATTATACATTCCGCAGCTCTGCAGAATTCTAAAGCTTGTTTTGTTTCCCGCAGGCTAGAATATATTTAGACAGACAAATGAAAGTTCTATGAAACCATTTCACTCTTCAAAGAAAAATTTGATTTTGATAAACGTTTCTTTAGGTAGCACAAATTTTTTAACAAAAGTAAACCTGTAAATATTAAATTGATATAATTTTAAAATGAAGATGATTTACCAATGTATGTTTAATTTCACTTAAAATAGATAAGATTGTGGTGGATCTGATTACTTTGGGACAGATTCCATTGAAAGATTACGCTTATAATTTAATAAATATAACTGTAAGTGAAGCATTATATATGTTTTGGATTAAAGAAAGGTGCTTTAGATTTATACAGCATATTCTTTTATGTAAATTTATCATTATTAATTATTAAGATTAAATACAGTACAACCTTTAACCGATTTGTTCATTAGAGCACATACAGGTGCCTTTCAAGAACTTTCTTTTATTTAGAAATTCCGAATATTCACGCTCATGATGCCAATAGGTTAAAAAACGGACCCTATATACAACGGAATAATTAGTTTTCAATGTTCATTGGGTATTCTACACAAACTTTGCACATTTTTTGTCAGTGGAATTTTATGAATATATATATATGTGGTGTTTTTACGAAGATGCTTTTCTATTCCATGAAAAAATGGCAGTTCGTTCAAGATGGGGAATGATTGCAGTCGTAATCAATAATCATGGCGAAGAGGTGAGGCAATGATGAGATACCACAAGAGATTCGTCAATAAAGAGCAGCCAATTTCCAGACAAATCGTTTATTTATGAACAAGAGCGATGCAAGTAACAGTTCCCACGGTATTCGGTGTAAGCTTATAGCCCTCAGGCGTCACGATGGCTCACTACATCGTTTAAAAGATCTTAAAGAGCTGTATGAAAATTCTACGTGACTACAACACCAGATAACCATTTGGTTAGACTTCCAAACACGACAAAAATCTGCTCTCAAAAAGCGTGCAAGCGAGTTTTGTTCACGTATCGTAGAGATACAAAATACGACGTCACGAGCGCACAAACCAATGAGTGAGAGGCGAGCTCAAGCCAAGCGAATGAGGGGTGACGGAGAAGATTTAATACGGAAGAATTCCTGTCGTAGCCGCGCATTAATTTTGAAGTGAAAAATACCCAACGCGCGAAGCAGAGCATGGAATAAAAAATGGCTTATAAAAAGATCCTAAATGACAAAAACGTATATATACATTATTTATTTTTTATACAGGTGACGGTGTAAAAACACCTCGTGCGTATAAGGTAGAAGGATATAAATTTTAGGTGGTTCTAATTATTAAAACCATACTAATGAAACGGTACAGAAAACAGCAGATATTGTTCTACAACATGTATTAAGCCAAAAAATAGCCGCTCAAAATAGTAAATTCTAATCATTACTTTAAAGAATGAGCTAAATGGTCTTGAAAAAAAAAATTAACCCTCAAAGACCTAAATTAACCCTCCTTCTGAACGAAATGTTTTTCCAGTGCCTAAAATAAGCGAATATAACTAAAATTTTGTTTTCTTAAAAACATTAATCTTATTATGTCTTAATTGTGAATACATTGTCTTAATTTTATCATGACGTTCATTTTTTAATAAAATTTCGTTTATGTGTTCATTTTGATTAAAAAAAATTGTGTATTTTAATGACGAAATGACGTATTTGTTTACTATGATTTTTTACTCTATCATATTATGGGGACTGCATTGTGTTATAATATTTTTAAAGCTTATCCAATGATTTTTTTTAATTATGAGACGAAGTCAGGGTAACTATGTCTCACTTTATAAAAAAAAATAATTTTAAAAACTTTTTTATAGAAATATTAAATGTTAATTTTAAAATTTACAATTGATATCTTAAAACTAGAAATCAAGAATAAAAAACATTTTAAAGGAAAATTTCCATAATTTTTAGATCTTTAAATACAACAAAATGCAAAAAATGAGAGAAAGTCACCCCGTTTAACGATACTTTGTAATTTCAACTAAATTTATAACAGAATCTGCCGCAATACTTTACTCGTATAAAATAAACAAAGATATGCGATATCGCATCTTCTTTTCAAGATATGTTTTCAGCATAGAATAAACTTTAAGTAATAAAAATCTAATTTATTTCTTACTTCAAAGTTTTAAAAGTGTCGGGCTTTATAGTTAATGCATCCATTATTCCTTTAAGTCTTTATGAATACAGGCCAAAAATAATTCTGTTCTAAAACCTTTTCATTTACTTTTTTTAATGGATGTTACATTTAAATAATCTAAATACTGTAAAAACTTTTAATCCGGTCGATTTAAACAAAAAAATATATATATTACTTTGTTTCACATTGCCAGGTGATAAATTTTAGTGGAGTTCAATCATATACTTGTTCTGATTTCAGTAATAACATAAATGGATTTTTGAATCATTGTTTTCATTTTTATAGTATAAAAAATATAAAATTTTGCAAATGACTTTGGCGGATCCTGCTGTCAAATCTGAGTATGCTCCTTCCCACCAGTTTTTCCCTATAGTCTTCATCACCTTAAGTGATCGCAAAAAACTTTCTAGAAAGCATATTAGAAAAAAAAATAGTAGAGATTACTTATTGCTCGGAAAGAAAAGTCCCAATTGAAATGGAGTTTGGAGACCCTGGAAAAATAATCCCCTAAGCCCTTTCTTATTAAAAAGAGTTAAAAGAGTTCCAAAATTTTTATGCTGAACTTTATAGAGATTTTCTTTCCGTACTTACGTCACTTTATGTACTTGATCGGCTTTAGAGAATGATATATATATATATATATATATATCAATCCTTTATCTGCACGTCATTTCAATGCAGAAATTTATATGGAAACAAGAAATCATATTTCGACTAATTCGAGAACATGCAGATGCAAATCATGATGTATTATAGTTAGTTTATGACTAATGGCAATTTAAAATACGCAGCTAACTTGACCTAATTCGTGTATATGTAAAAACTTTTGTTTCATTGTAGATAAAATCCATTTGTCTGCATTACTGTTATCTTCATCATTTTTAATGGAAAGTATAACGGTAATTTGAGAATGGCACTCAAACTGACGTAGTTTGAGATGAAACTTCAGACTGTTTTTCATCCTTTAATAACGTTTAACATTCTATTAACCATATTATCATTTAATTCTAACATATTGTAATTTAACCTTTGGCAATTTCTATTTCCAAAATAACTGGAACGTCTAAATTTACATATCCATTGGTTTAGAATTCTCATGTTTTCTTTATAATAATTTATTAAAACCACTAGCTATCCCGCCCGGCGTTGCCCGGGCCCGAGATAATTACAATCTCAGGGAAAGTCGTCAACCCCCTCCCTCTCCATACCCGCAAATATAACGAATAATGTGTTCAGAAAAACCACCGGCACCTACATTAACGGGATCATTAAAAAATGAATTACATTTTTCTAATAATTTGAACATAACGAAGACGCTACGCTAAAATAGCCAGCAGATGACGCCCCTTCCCGACCTCAATTTCAAATCTGTATCTTAATTAGTTACCTAAATTTTTGTTCATTAGTAAACAGAGGCGTAGCGTTAAGGGGGGGGGGGGCATGGATCACTTTACTACCAGTAATTTTATATACTATATTTGGCCTTATTTAATTTATACCGTTAAAAGATTAAAGAAGGCTAAATGTAGTATATAATTTTACTGGTAGTAAAATGATCGTGCCCCCCCCCCCCTGACGCTACGCCACTATTAGTAAAAATTGGCAATTATTTGTTTTCATTTTCGCAAACTAAATGGAGGGATCGGCCAGGTAAACAGATCTCTTTGTAGTTCAGTTTTTAATGAAAGCAGATGCCTGTCTGAAACTTTCTCGGATTGTTTTTACTTGGCGTCGGCTGATTTTTGGCAGTGTTTTTGCATAAATTAAGAAAAATTACCCACCGAAATTTTTTTAAATCGCATAGTCGTATGCAGAATATATATATATATATATATTTACATGTGCTCAGAAATTTTCAAATTGATATCTGAATTAGCTTTCTTAAAAATCGATAATTAGTAAAATAATTTCGAATTCGTTCATTTCCGCTTGGTAATCCAATGCGCCTGTTCTTTTCTTTAGCCATTTTGATTTAAAAGATGTCATTATAGAAGTGATGGTTAGTGAGAATCTAATTAATATCTTGGTTAATTATCAAAATATTAAAATTCTGAGATTCAGGTACACATGGCCAGACCTTGGGCTATCCACACCTAAATTTTCTCACTTCTAGGTGGGCTAGATTTTGCTAGCCATCGCAGACAAACACACACACACACACACACACACACAGAGCGAAACTTTCTTTTATTAATATATAGATTTCGCTTTGTCTGAGAAGATGACTTTTGATATAAAATTTCTGAGATATTTAATATGTTATTTAAATTTTCTCGAATTTCAATGTAGTAAATGTTTTTTTAAAATTATTTAGTTAAAATATACATAGTGCATAACATCATCCAGAATGAAACATTTCTGAATGATCTCATATGAAAATATACTTGCAATATAAGGCAATATATCTAGTATATATAAAAAAGTAATGCTATGTGCTTCAAATATTACCAATAAATATCATTCTTTTAAAATAGAATCATAAGCTTTAAAACATCAAATTAATAAATAAAACAATTGAGAAAAAAATATTTTTGAAATGAATATTTAATTACGCTCAAAAACACTTCAAGATTATTTATTTATTTATTTTGGAAATTCACTCTAATAATTTGGAATAACATATTTTATTCATTTAATTATTCCGATATAATAAATATCAAGTATAAGTATTTTACAAATATTATGCATTCTGTGGGTTTAATGTTACGAATTCGTCAGAACTGCATTTTAAAACTTTTAAAAATGTCACAAAGAAAAACTTTTTCCTCAAATATATATTACGGAATAAAGATTATATTTGAAGTTTAAATCCCATTACGGAAGACTTTTGAACTTCTTTCTTTGTTAAATCAAAAAAGTTGACTTAATTCTAAATTTGTCCTTGTGGGATTTATTCAGATTTCGAAGGATGATTTCAAATGAAATTTGTGTATATGTCTCAGAAAAAAAAATAGTTTTATAATCACTATTTAATTAATGTTAAATTTTTCAAAATGCCAACGCTAAAAATTTTAGATTTATTATTTTTTTATTTAAACACGAGTTACATAATCTTAAAGATTAACTGTCAGTGGTAAGCGTTGTAAAATAATCGGAAGATTAATTTTATGAATAATATATTTTATCTAAAACCAATTGACAACTGAACTAATTTGCAATGAATGAAAAGTTTATTTTAAAAAATTGTAGGGGAATGTATACTTTCAAAAAATAACGTTTTTTTTAAATTTTGTCTTTCAATCTTATAATTTAGCATATGAATAGTACTTTTAATCAACAATAGTGAAGTAGTAAAATATTAACATATAATGCTTGTTTTTTAGATTTTCTTTAGATAGACGAAATATCTTGAACGAAAAATGAACCTTATTTTTTAAAAGGAAAATATATTTTAAATAAGGGAAAAAATAAATAATATATCTTGGATATAATACTAGTAATCTGTAACAAAAATGGGGAAAAGTATTTCCTAAGTTTGGACATATATGAAACAAATTTAAAAAAAAAAAAAAAAAAAAAAAAAAAAAAAAAATTTCGCCGTTGACTTCATTAAGACTATAATTCTGTGTAAATCCCATTATTCTAAATTATTTTCTCGCTCCAGTATTCGATTGTCAAAATTACATCTAGCGAAATATATAGTTTATTCCAAATTCATTCTCTTAAAAAAATGGCACTGATAGAATGCTCTATTAAATTTACGCACTTTTATTTTCTTTAAATAAAAAGCATCCTAGAATCTAATAATTCAAAAAATACCCATTTCCCAGCTAAAAATATTTTACTCTTTTGAAATAACAACCTATGAATTTCTTTTCTTTATTTTTTATTTCCCTACGATTCCTGACAAAATATTACTTTTCAAATTCTGAAAGATTTTAATCTCAATGTAAAAATTATTTTGGCATATTGCCATACTTGATAAAAACATATGTACTCCTTTTCTCTCTGCTTTTATTTATTCGAAGGAAGTAGAAGGCACGAGATTGTTCTAGAACATTTTTGGCGCGCTTTTGCCAGCTTCGGTAAGTTCACTTCGATATTAATTCGCCGAAGAAGTTAAGCCGTGAGCGTTGATTGGCCTAGAGGCTTTTTAGATAGAATGTATTCTGGCGCGCTCGGAAAATGATATACGGATTTTTTCCCGCGTTTAGAGCAGAATGTTCCGGGATTTCGGTGGTGGATGCAACTAGTCATGTACTTCCTAAATCTTCGAAAGTTCTCCTTGGCCGCCGATTGATTTTTAAAGAATACCTGCCTGTACTAACTAAGATGTCTTCTTATATTTAAATTTAAATCATCAAGTTTCGCCACGACCCTAAATTTAGCAGTGCATGGAGTGAGTTTTCAATAGAGTAAAGCTTAATCAATTAATCTTTAAATTTTTCGAATAAAGTGTGAACTGGAACGAACTGCCTCTTCTCTGTAGCTTATACGTACACAATGAAGTAAGTCTCGGTGCTCGACTGAAAATCTCCTCGGAGAAACCTCCCTTGCCTTGAATAGGAGTCTACAAAAGTATGGTGACTCCAGTTAAATCGTCACATATTGAATTTTTTTAGTCGACAGGATGTTGACAGTATTCTTACATTAGACGAACATGATTTTGAGACATTTTTTGGAGTCTAGCGAATATGCTACAAGTTGTGCTTTTGTTCAAACATTTTTGCCGGTGCGTGCAGACAGCAACTGTCGCGACGGATGGAACGATGTTTTGGTATGATGTAATCAAGATTGAAATATGTGTGTATAGCGGATTTGAAGTGTGTATCATCGAATTAAATGGAAATTTGAAAAGACTTATTTTATGAGTTGCGGCCAAGTAAATAAAAAAAAGAAGACGTGGCAGTGTAAGTTATTTTTTCGTGATTGATATTTTATTTTGTGACTTTATGATATTTGAATATTTTTATGTGTTTTATTTTATTGTTTATGATTATTTAAAATTCTATTGTTATTTAAATGATACTTAGATCGGGGCTTTGTATAGATAATAGAGTACCTTCTTATATTTATATTGGTAAAAGTAATAAGAATATGGATGAAATTAAGATGATTGCATTTGACCCTGATTCGGGAATGGGGATTCAGCAGTGGCTAGAATATTTCAACCAAATTTGTAGAAGAGAAAATAAGAATGAGGAATGGAAATTTAATCATATATCTCAATATCTTAAAGGTGAAGCTCTTAAAGTGTATGTTAATGATTGCTTAAACTGTGATAATTATGAACAAATTGTAAATATTTTAATAGAGAGATTCATTGACTTAAAATGTCCAAAATTTTCTGAATTTACTACACTTAAACTTGATAAATTGAGTGATTTAGAAGCATATTTTAGAAAAAAAGTAGAGATAGGTAGGCAGTTAAAATTATGTGAAACTATTCTGTTACAAGGATTGACGGATGGATTACGACCAGAATATCAAAATTCCATCAATGTCAATCATCCTGAAAATACCACTGACTGGTATAGAGTTGTGAAACAATTTGTTGAAGTTTCTCCATCGCTCAGTACTCGACAACCAATCAATCAACCATATCGTCAGCCAAATTTTCTGCTCCCCGTTTCCCAATGCAATCTTTTCGGCAAAATTATCAGCCTTTCCGACCACCTAGGCAAGAATATGCTCCTCGGAATTGGCTGCCAGCACGACAATTTAATCAGAGATCTCCTAATTATAGGAATCCTGTACAAAACCATCATTTTCAAAACCTTTATCCAAGCAGACCATGCAGAATTTGCACCAATAAGGGGGTCAGAAATGCTTACCATTGGGAAAGAGAGTGTGTTTTTATAAGTAATACTACTCCCTCTGATACTCAAAATGCTTCTACTTTTAATGGTAATCCTGGTAATGAATGACAACTAATAGTGTATGGGTACACCCCTAGTTATAATTTACCTTGTATTGTGGATAGTGGTTCAACAATTGCCATTTTACCATTGAAATTTGTAAGAAAACTTAATGCTAAAATTGAAAAAATTCCTACTACTATTATTGGTCAGGCAAAAGGGTTTATGGAAATTAATCAGAAGTGCAGAGTGCTCATCAGGGTTGGGAAAATTAGTAAATGGATAGATTTTCTAGTATGTAATATAGATCTAAATTATGCAATATTGGGGTTAAGAGAATGTTCAAAATTTGATTTAACAATTAATTGTAAACATTGTATTGTCAAACAAGGGAAAAGAGTTGTAAATAGAGGTGTAGCCATACAAAATGAGAAAGCTTTGCATTTTCATATTGTTGATGTTAATAAAGTACAAGTGAATAATGAAAGTATAAAATGTGAAAATGACAGTAGTAATTTTGAAAATAAGTATGATCATTATAACAAGTTTAATTTTTATCAAGTAAATAACAATTTTGAAAGTAATGAAGAGCATAATGATTTGGATTTTTATCATGATGAACAACTAAATTTTGAGAACTGTAGTAATAGTATAATTATGCAGTCAAATAAGGAAAATAATGACTATGAAGTGCAACCAGATTATAGAAGACTCATGACTCCTCAAATTTCTCGCGAAGTTAATATTTCTAATTGTGAACTAATGGGGGAGATAAATTTGATTCAAAATGGGGATTTAAGGGAATTAATTCAAAATTACATGGATATTTTTGCTAAACATAAATATGATGTGGGTAGAATTAATATTGAACCACAACGCGTTTATCTTAAATCTGACCTACCAATATCTTTGAGGCCTTATAGAACTTCACCAGCTGAGGAAAAAGAAATTCAAAATCAAATTCAAGGATTGTTAGAAGCAGGATTAATTAAAGAGAGCAATAGTCCTTATTCGGCTCCTGTCACTTTGGCTATGAAAAGAGAGGAAGGCAAAAAGACTAGGTTATGTATTGATTATCGAAAATTAAATGCAATAGTAAAAAATGATGCCGAACCATTACCTCGTATCGATGGGATCTTGGATAAATTGAGTGGTGCTCAGTATTTTTCAACTTTGCACTTAGCCTCCGGCTACTGGCACATACCCATACATCCCGCAGATACTGAGAAATTAGCTTTTGCTACTAGCTCTGGGTTATTCGAATGGTTAGTCCTCCCATTCGGGATAAAAACGGGACCCCCGATTTTCAATAGAACTATTAGAAGAATCCTAAATAAATACAAAATAGATTTTGCTTGCCACTATTTCGATGATATTATAATTTTCTCCTCCTCTCTAAAAGAACATCTTGATCATTTAAATCAAATATTTAAAATTTGTCAATTAGAAAACATTAAACTCAAATTATCCAAATGTAAATTAGCTCAGACTAAGATTAACTTTTTAGGATATGAAATTTATGATGGAATTATAACTCCTGCAAATGCAAATATTGAAACTATAAAGAAATTAAAACCCCCGACAAATATTAAACAATTGCAAAGTTTCCTAGGATCAATAAATGTTTATCATAAATTTATAGATAAATATGCTCAAATTCGACAACCTCTTAATAAATTACTTAGAAAAGATACAATATGGAATTGGACTCCAGAATGTCAAGATTCTTTCAATAAATTGAAAGATGCTTTAATCCAAAAACCTATTCTTAAAATTTATGATGCAAAATTACCACTTCATATGTTTGTTGACGCCTCACAGATGGCAGTAGGTGCAGTGCTTAAACAACCAGATAAAGAGGGGTTTCTGCATCCAATTGCTTACCATTCAAGGAATTTGAAGAGTTATGAACAGAATTACTTCATTACAGAGTTAGAGTGTTTAGCAATTATTGACACTCTTGATAAATTTTATCATTACTTTCATGGAGTCAGATTTACCATCCATACTGACCATGCATCTCTAGTTTGGTTAAAAAATGTTAAGAATCCTAGAGGAAGATTATTTAGGTGGTCTTTAAAATTAAGCATGTTTGAGTATGAAATTAAGTATGAAAAGGGGTCAACAAATGTCGAAGCTGACATGTTGTCCAGAAACCCTGTAACTTTTTTCAACCAACATATTAATTTATTGTTGGATAAAGATGAAATAATAGAGATGCAGAATAAGGAAAATGTAAATGATAGGAAATATCGATCAGAGAATGGAATAATCATACTTAAAAAACATGGATTTCGAAAAGTGGTAGTACCAATGGCTTTAAGAAAAAAATTATTACATATTGCACATGAGAATTATGGACATCTAGGTATACAAAAAATGCAAAATTTAATTTCTCCAAACTATTATTGGCCTAATATGACAATAGATATAACCCAATATGTAAAACATTGTGACACTTGTCAAAAAAATAAAAAACCCAAAACAAAAAGATTTGGCTTACTACAAGCCCGACCAGCCACAGATCAACCTTTTGAGTGCCTCTCTATTGATACTGTGGGTGGATTTAATTATTATAACTCGACAAAGAATTTTTTACACATAATAATAGATCATGCCACAAGATATGTCTGGGCTTTTCCATCAAAAAATGTTACATCAGCCACATATATTAATTGCTTAAAACAAATTTTCAATAGTCAGGTTCCCCAAATAATACTCAGTGATCGGCACAAGGCATTCCGGTCACCTCAATTCAAAAAATTCCTCAAGACACATAACATTAAACAAAGATTTACCTCTTCACATCATCCACAAACGAATGGGAAGGTTGAAAGGGTTAACCAGACAATAGTCACTAGATTAAAATGTAAAGTAAACTCAATCTCATCTAAAATTCCATGGACTCGATTATTAGAGCATGTCATTCAAGAATACAATAATACTCCTCATTCCATAACTAATTTCCCACCAGCATATCTATTTTATGGCAAATTACCTTATAACTCTCCTTTAAATCAAAATTATTATCCACCTGTTCAAGAAGCACTAAAAATTGCTAAAAAACGTACTAAAGAATTTCATTTCAAAAATAAAAGGTTATATGATAGAAAATTTGTTGAGTGTCCTTTAAAAGTAAATGATTTTGTAATTTATGAAGAATTCAAATATCCCAATACTAGGAAATTAGAACCCACTTTTTCAGGTCCATACAAAATTATAAACAAACTTTCAGAAGTGACTTATGTAATAGACAGATTTAATTATGAAACTAAAGCCAACTCAGTAATTGTACATGTGTCTAAATTGCGACAATATTATTTTCCAGATGACTTCAAATTATTTCATGAAGATACACAAAAACCAGCACAAACAACTTCACATACAGGTTCACAAAATCAAACTAAAGTAAAAACAATAGATTAAACTCAAATTCTTTTAAATATCGCTTATTACCATAATTTCAACATTATCAGGTATGTTCTTGGGTCGACACAGGAATATTACTTGTTTTTGAAAGTTTTTGAGGTTAGGTAGACAACTTATGCAGGCATAAGATGTGTATTATGATTTTAGGAATTTTCAAATTGATGTTGAAAAATGAAATTAAAATTTATATATAATTACAGGTTTTAGTAAATATAAGTTATATTATTTAATGGATTCACAGAAGCTATATTTATTTTGTTTAATACAATAAAGGTCTTGAATTATTCTTGAATGCTGATATTCTGTATTAGTCAGAGTTGATATTGTGATGTTGTAGTAAAATGTTAAGAGAGATTAGTTGAAATTTAAGGATTACAATAGTATAAATAATAGTTTTATATTCCAATTCTCTGTCACCTATCTATCTAACAATTATTATTATTATTATTATTTTTGCTTATTACTTAAAAAGTGTAAAAAGAAGAAGAGGATTCTACACTTAAATTTTGGTAATTAGCTATACCCGATTATGTCATAGATTTTTTAGTAGTCAAAAGAAGAGTATCAGAAAGGGATATTATTGTTCACAATTGTTGGTTGAGTGAATCCTATCTAAATATTTGGGCATCTAAATTATTTAGTATTGGAAAATAATGTAGAGTTAAATTTTTTTTTTATATAGATTTCGGCTAGCAAAAAATTATTTCCTTATCCTTTCAAGTAAGGAAACAAACATATTTTGCTATGTATTTTTTTTTCCTCAACCAAGAATTTTATATTGAATGTAATATTTACTGTGATATATTATATTGTTAGAGTAGTTATTGAAGTCTGTTGATATTATTTATTTTTGAAAAGATTTATTAATGTTATTATTTATTAAGAGAAAATATTAGAAAAAATGTTGAGAGAGATTTAGAGTTAATATTAGAGTTATTAGAGTATTAGAGTTTTATTTACAAATTGAGTAAACTGCTTACAATGAAATGTAGTTATAAAATATATGATGAATTAAAATTTTTGTACCAAGGTTGTGATATTTCAAAGTAGTATGTATACCATGTTGTGCAATATGGACATTTATTAATTCAAAAATTTTACTGATTGCGACAAAAAGGATAGCTATCGAATGAAATGAATTAGCTCTGGTCTTCAGTGTGACCACAAAAAGAGTGGCACCACAGATTAGAGTGGGGGTAATCCCAAAACCACAATGGAGAAAGACTGAAATTTAGTCAGAACTGTTTTGAGACTGTTGTTGACTGCTGTTGTTGTTCAAACAGTGACTGTTTAAGACTATTGAAACTTCAGTATTCAGTTATTCAGTATTAGTATGATTAAGTTTTTCAATAGTATTCTGAAGAATACAGTTTTTTCAATTGGTAATATTCTTCAGTTTTCAATGTAACTAATTTCCAACTTTATTATTTATTATATTATTTATTATATTGATTTATTATTTATTATTATTATATTATGTTGGTAATATTATTATTATGTTAGTTATTTCTTAGTTTATCTTGATGTATCCCATTTATTTACACTTGCAAAAAGTAAGTGTTGCTGTAAACTTATGTATTTGAGGTTATGCTTTACTCTAAAAATATTTTATTTTCCATTCTTCCAAAATTTAAGACAATTACTTTGTTTGTGATTCTTGATGATTTAAAATTTTTAGAATTTTATATTTTAGGAAAATTCTCTATTTTTTTTTCTTATCTGAACTGCTGTTAGGGAACTGCTATTCAGATAAGCTTGTTTTTTTTTGGGGGGGGGGGGGATATTGAAACAAATTAAAAAAAAAAAAAAAAAAAAAAAAAAAAAAAAAAAAATTTCGCCGTTGACTTCATTAAGACTATAATTCTGTGTAAATCCCATTATTCTAAATTATTTTCTCGCTCCAGTATTCGATTGTCAAAATTACATCTAGCGAAATATATAGTTTATTCCAAATTCATTCTCTTAAAAAAATGGCACTGATAGAATGCTCTATTAAATTTACGCACTTTTATTTTCTTTAAATAAAAAGCATCCTAGAATCTAATAATTCAAAAAATACCCATTTCCCAGCTAAAAATATTTTACTCTTTTGAAATAACAACCTATGAATTTCTTTTCTTTATTTTTTATTTCCCTACGATTCCTGACAAAATATTACTTTTCAAATTCTGAAAGATTTTAATCTCAATGTAAAAATTATTTTGGCATATTGCCATACTTGATAAAAACATATGTACTCCTTTTCTCTCTGCTTTTATTTATTCGAAGGAAGTAGAAGGCACGAGATTGTTCTAGAACATTTTTTGGCGCGCTTTTGCCAGCTTCGGTAAGTTCACTTCGATATTAATTCGCCGAAGAAGTTAAGCCGTGAGCGTTGATTGGCCTAGAGGCTTTTTAGATAGAATGTATTCTGGCGCGCTCGGAAAATGATATACGGATTTTTTCCCGCGTTTAGAGCAGAATGTTCCGGGATTTCGGTGGTGGATGCAACTAGTCATGTACTTCCTAAATCTTCGAAAGTTCTCCTTGGCCGCCGATTGATTTTTAAAGAATACCTGCCTGTACTAACTAAGATGTCTTCTTATATTTAAATTTAAATCATCAAGTTTCGCCACGACCCTAAATTTAGCAGTGCATGGAGTGAGTTTTCAATAGAGTAAAGCTTAATCAATTAATCTTTAAATTTTTCGAATAAAGTGTGAACTGGAACGAACTGCCTCTTCTCTGTAGCTTATACGTACACAATGAAGTAAGTCTCGGTGCTCGACTGAAAATCTCCTCGGAGAAACCTCCCTTGCCTTGAATAGGAGTCTACAAAAGTATGGTGACTCCAGTTAAATCGTCACATATATGCTTGATAGAAGTGTGAATAAAGATGAATTGATGTATTCTCAAAATGGAGAAGCTTCAACTGTAACCGGTTACACAGTGTCTTATTACCTCCAGGACATATTGACAGAAGTACATTTGAATAGAAATATCCTTCTTATTTAAAAGCCTTATTGGACAAGTTTTTTTTTTTTTTTTTTTTTTTTTTGAATGAAGGAAATGAAGGATAAATTTTATTTTTTGTTTTTTTTCGGCGGAAGTTTACCCTGGCGTTAATCAGTCCCTGATCCGATGTAAACAAATAACGGTCATGATCTTGTGACTACATATTCAGTTATTTCACTCGCAACTGGTAGATACTACGCAATCTGTCTCCTCATCTTTATCGATAAGGTCAATTATATATTTGCATATATACAAGCATAGACAGACATAACTGCATGTAACAAGATTTTAAAAAGAACGTCTTACTAATTAGTTAAGGTATTATTGTTTATACCCATAAGCATAAATCAGTAAACTTTAAAAATAAAGTTATAAGTTTCTTTTAAATAATAAAGTACATACTTAAAATTATAGTAAAAGATAGAATATATTTATATTTTTGTCACACTATGAAACAAATAAGTAAATAAAAGTACATATTAAGTAGTTTTAAATTACACATTCCATTCATGAAATTTACTTAGTGCAGAAAAATTACAAAATGTGACCGTTATAACATTAGAATTGTTTGTAAAGTTATTAATTTAGTACTATAGATATTATTTTAACGCTAGATTAAAATTGTAACTAAAAATAATAACATACGCATAATGATTTTTGTGGTTTTATTTCTGTTAAAATTTATTTATTTGCGTTGTACTTGAATAATTTACCTGGAATACAAATGATTTAAGAGCAGGCCAGTACATATTTCAACAAGATCTTATATATTTTTTTTATCTTAAACTTTTCTATATAATATATTATTTTAAGCGAATGCAAATTGAAACATTTTAACGAAGATTTTCAATACACCGAAAATCAGTTAATTTATAAAACTTTCATAATATAAAAAGCAAAAAGCGCATATTTTAAAAATACTATTTTAGTTCACGTATGAAACTTTAATTAAGTTTTCTTTCCGTTCAACGTTTTTTTTATTAAAAAATAGTTAAGTTATGGACCTTTCTAAATTTTTACACTAATAATCGATGATAAAAAATAATTTTTTATTGATTAGTTTCGTAAATATTTCAGAAATACACATTTGAGTTTTATTTTAAAGTTAATCACAGTTAATAAATAAATTTTGTGTAACACAACTTTTACTTTATATATTTGGAATATACTTTATACAGGGTTCGTACGGCTCCTGGAATTTTGCGACCAGGAAATTCTTCGGTACCAGTATTTTCTTACAGAAAATTACTCCTTAAACGAAGGCGAAGTTTCGCGAGTTTAATTTAGATTTCTGTTCTATAAAAAAATTCTGGTAACACTCCTGGAAAATTCCCTGATCCGTACGAACCCTGTTTATAGCACTTTAAGAATGCATTTTACATGGCGAGGCTATTTGTTAGATATAGCAGTATTATAGCAAGTTATTGATTTTTAAAGATGTATTTCATTATGAGTGTCATTTTCATAAATTGATTTTTTAAACAAAACTTAAATTTTTAATTCCTGTGCTACATGCGTACTTCGTAATCGATCTTTATAGAATCCGCTGGATATGGATAGTGGTTTTTTAATCCATTATTTAACTGTTTTCTACACCAGGTAAAGGAGAGATACGTAACTGTTAAGGTTCTGAGGGCAACTTCAATATTTTTCGTGCACAAGAAAATATTGTGTGAAGAAAATATTTCTTCCCTATTTTCTTTATTTTCAAAGATGGTCTCCTTTTTTATTCAGAAATTTCGAATCCATATCAGAAATTTCAAATAATTTTTTTTCTCTGTTTAATGACAGACACTCCGTGATTACTTAAAGTACAATTTTTTTTTTCTCAAAATATACATTATAGTTACTGAAGATATGGGAAGACGTAGAATCAGTAGTCAATAGAATATAAATTTTGCTCACACCCTTCATGTGATATATCGTTGGAAAGGTCTGTGAACACTTAATCTACGCTAGCGGTCGAAGTCAGCTAGTAGAATATTATTCAGCGTCGACATTTTAGTAGGGAATGACAATTCATGTTTATGAATAGGCTAATGAAAAAGATTTCTTCCCTATTTTCTTAATTTTATAGATATTCTCTCAGTTTTGTAAAGCTATACACTAGTGTTGCTATACAATAAGAATACTCGCGCATTGATTCTAGAGGTAAAAAATGAAAATTAGTGATTTCATCTGAAAAATGATTGAAAATGTAGGAAAACGTCAGACTAGAAGTAAAAAAATAATATTCAGTATCGACACTTGGGTAGGAAATATCATTTCATGTTAATGAATAGCCAAATGAAAAATATTTCTTCCCCATTTTCGTGATTTTTATAGAGGTTCTCTCAATTTTGTGTTACCACACAATAGTTTTGCCGAACAATCAGAATACTTTCGGATTTATTCTAGAAGTTAGATAACGAAAACGATTCCATTTAAAAAAATATTGAAGATACAGGAAAATGTCAAATTAGAACAGGGTTCGTACGATTTTACCACAATTATTTAATAGAATTTTTCACCTTATTTAAATGCAGAAAAGCATTATAAATCCTGTAACGAAACGAGGCGTCTGCAATTTCTGCTATTTAAATATTAATTAGAAAAATTCTAATAAAAAATTGTAATACAAGCGAGCGAACCCTGTAGATGTTAGTAGAAAATTATTCCGTGCCGACCCCTTGTCGAAGTTAGTAGAAAATAATATTTCATGTCAATAAAAAACTGAAAGTGAAAAAAAAAATAATTCGTGCGTTTCAGGTTGATATTATAGTGTTGGTTTTGTCACGGAGATAAAGATTGTGAGAAAAAAGATATGGAAAATCAAAAAAGTAAAACTAGATTAAGTTTTTTTCGCTAATTCAAACTGGCTACTTAATGACACATTTTTTAATTCCTTTTTGTTCTCGAATGCAAGAAATTGGCAAATTTACTTACTTATTCATCAAATGTGTAAACGAACACTTTTCCATTTTTCGGTACAACCAGGAAACGTTGTCAAAACCGTAATTTTGAGCCGAGTTCCCGAACTTGACCGCGGAAATTAAAAAAAACCCCTGCCGTTATGATAAAAAGTAACGCATAACTCAAAATGCAATTCATTTATCAAAAAAAAAAAAAGGCCGATTACAAAACATTTCAATTACTAAGCCTGAAAATGTCACGCTTTACGTTTAAGATCGAGCTCGTAAATTTGTCAGAAAGTTTCACGTTGTTGGGCCGGGATATTTTAATTTTGAGATCAGCCTTAGAACAGAAGAAAATGTCACTTTATAATTTATTTCACAGTCAGTTGCAACAGTTTTGTCCTGCTGGAACAGAAATACAAACTACACCAACTTGGAATTCCTACTCACCATTTTTGTCTACCCTATATAAACATATGAAGTATTATTTCATATGTTTAATGGGCCTCAATAGCGTCGGTACAAACTTCCACCAGTAAATTTGAATAGAAATGTTCACCTTATATAAACACCTTATTCGTGTAGACGATCTATTTTGATTAGGGTACAATTTTCAATTCATATTTACTGCTTCCTAAGTAATCCGGTAAACGCTGAGCAACTTTATATAGGGTGCGTCAGAAAAATGTATGCACACTTTGAATGATTATAACTTCAGTTTTTATTCACATATACCGTAATTTCCGGCGTATAATCCGCAGCTCAAAGAGTCGTTTTTCGACCCAGAAATTTTATTCAATAATTGTAGTTAAATATTTACAGCGATTTTAAGTTACATTTTATAAAATAATATTTCTGGGTCGAAAAACGACTCTTTGAGCTGCGGATTATACGCCGGAAATTACGGTAATCTAATATTTAAATTGCCAAATAATCTACATAAAATGTATAACTGTTCCTCTTACCGCAGATGTTCAAAATTAGTACCATTCTGGTCAATAGACAGCTTATAACGGTGGGCATACTTCAACAAACATTTCATTTGGTGTTGCGGTGCATTTTTACTCAATGGCGGTTTCGAAACGCTGTCTATGAACATCGAATCCTTTCAAACTGATATTTTATCCGATGAATTGTAAGTCGCATAGCTGTACATGCCTGAAACCCCGTACGATATTGTTTCTGTGATACTTCTACTGCATTTTCATACATACAATAGTATATTAAAATAAATTTCTTTAAAAAAAAATAAGTTTGTTCATTTATTATTTCCAATTAATTATACTTTGAAAAGAAAGAAAAATTAGAAAGTTATGACCCGTTAAACAGTGTATCTATACATTTATAAGACGCACCCTCTAATATTTTTGGAGATATGATTTCTCAGTTCCACAATTTGGCGCTAGGTGTGCTGTGTTTACAATTTCCTATGTATAAGTATTACTTTTATAACAGTAGCGCCTTCCTTTCAAAATACCCGAGTTGCTTGTCTAACTTTAGAGAGCTGGACAGGAAATGTTGAGTTCGAATCATGGATGCTTGTAATGAGATTCGGATTCCAATTTAAACAGAAGTCCTTGTCAGTTTAGACCTCGTGTGTAAAAGATGATCATAATGTACGCAGTCAACCAACTTTTCACAGGTAATTTGTTGTTTAACTTACGCGCTTCCCACATTCTATAACACTAGGAATCTCAGAAAGTTCAGGAGAATGAAAATTAAAAGAAAATATAACTTGTTAACCATTGTGTACTATTCATTTTTAATATATACTGTACTGGAAAAAAGTCCATATGAGATTTTTAACACCTTCACTGCCGGGATAAAATTATATTTAAATATATTTTTTTTAGAAAGTTCGAATTCATACCAGAAAGTACTAATAGCAATATTTACTTTATTTAATTAAAGCCATTTCGTAATTACATGAAGTAAAAATTCTTCTTTCGGAATTTCCGTAATTTTAGTTTTTCGTAGTAGTTTCGTAATTTTAGGTTAAAAAACCACGAGTATACGCGTGGTTGGCAGCAAATGGGTTAATAATATCATATTATCTGTTTGTTTCTTTCACGTCACTGATATAAAGTGTAAAAGTATTTTACATTATTTTTTATGATGTTTTAAAATATCTAATTTGCGCTCGTGTATTTTTTATTTCCGTTTATATCATTAATTTGCAAATGCATAAAGTTTCATTGTTGTCTATATTTCTTAATAATTCGTATTTAAGAAGATATGGAATTTGTAAAATTCCGTTTCACTGACAAAATCGTATGATAAAATAAATAAGGTTTCGAAATTACAGCATAACTTGATTATCTAACTTAATTTTCGAGAAAGAAGTAGATAACATACACATGCATTTCTTTCTTTATCTAAAAAAAAATATTCACTAATAATGACTGCGTAATCTTTTCCGTTTCTCAAAACGTATTATCTTAACTAATTTATTTTTATTCATGTTTAAATTTATAAATAGCATTTTCACGCAAAATTACAAAACATATTCTTTTTATCTGTATTTCTTGTTTTATTCAAATCTTAAGGTATAACAAATTTGTAAAATGTTCATAATCAGATAAATGATAGCACTTGGTATAAGGAAAAAATTCAGTAATTCGCGAGAAAATAGCATTCCTCAACTCAACGGTAATGCCTCACTAGGGGACAATATCTCTCCACTAAATAAAATAAAATATGATTATAATTGTAGGTAATAAATTGTACTTTTAATCTAGATATTGTACTTTTAGAACAACTTAAAATCGAAAATAAACAGTTAAACAAACTTTTAAAATAATATATTTAATGATATATTTGACGATTCATTAAGTAATAGTTTAATAGGCGTTTAATAACGGTTTATTATGCATACTTCTATCATACATTCTTATGAATTAAAATTTATTAAATAATTTTAATTTAAAAATCCTTTAATTAGTCTTAAATATATTAGTTTTACCAGATCATATAATAATGTCCATTTAACTTAGTACGAAAACTAATGGGCAAATTATCGCAAATTTCAAGATTGCTGTAATTCTAAAATAAAATAAATGAAAAGTACATTTTGAGTATGTAATATATTTAGTTTCTAATCTAAAAATAATGCCTTTATTCAAATAACATTCGTCCATAAACATTTTGAAAATTCAACTTTTAATATGTTTCTATGATCTAGCAGAGTATTTATTAATACTATAACAATATGTTCATAGTCTAACAAAAATGGTTTATTATGCATACCTTTATCATATTTTATTATAATCTAAAAACTCAAAAATTGTAAGTATAAATAAAAATAATTTTATTTAATTATTTTTAAATCTTTTCATTGGTTTATGGCATATAAAGATTCACATTTCACGCATTATGGATGGAGGAAATTGGCATTCCAATTTTTATTAAATCAAAAATAATTAAATTTACATTTAGCCAATAAGTAAAATATAAAATGTCTAATACAGACATTATAGCTATAACACAAAATATAATTCAAAAATTTGGATTTCTGAATTTAACTTTTATTGTAGTTAATGATACATCTGATGATTAAATATTTCTGTAATATTATTTAAAAAGCTTTGCAAAATGGCCTGTGGATGTATAAATATAACATGTTTCATTTGAACAGAAAACAAAAATTTATATTTTGAAAGAAACATTGTCTTTTGTGGAACAAAACATGACATATTACCATTGCGTCGGATATGATAATCATCCACATTTACAGGGTTCGTACGGATCAGGGAATTTTCCAGGAGTGTCACCAGTATTTTTTTTATAGAATAGAAAATCTAGGTTAAACTCGGGAAACTTCGCCTTCTTTTAAGGAGAGATTTTCTGTAAGAAAATACTGGTACCAAAGAATTTCCTGGTCACAAAATTCCAGGAGCCGTACGAACCCTGCATTTATCAAAAGGAACGACGCGCGACATGTCGGATTTTTTAATATTATCATGTTTTCTTTCTTGGTTCGACTCGGGGCCCTCTTTTCTCGTTAGCCCCGGTTCGACTAATGTTTACGGGTCATTCCACAGTATTCATGTGTTACGTACGGGACATTTCACTGCAAATTTTTCAGATATTTGTGCTTTTTTTAGTATCAAAATATAAATGAGAAAGTTTGCAATTATTTTTAATGCATTATATATCACTTCAACTAGACTCTTATGAAATTTCTTTTTGTTTGAGCCAATACATATATATTTTTTAATTAATAAAGTTGTGTTACGTACGGGACTTCACAAAAAATGGTTTTAAAAGTACCTCTAGCAATTTGGATTTTGCACTGAATTTATTTAATATTTTCACAAATAAATTTAATGAGTAGAAGTAGAAATATACATTTTATTAACTAACTTTAAAATTATTGTTTAAAGTTGCGTCATTAATCAATGAAAGCTAATTATTTCTGTTACGTACGGTAGGGGTGATTGTGTTCCGGTATTTTGTACACCACTAAATTTATATAGCAGTCTTTTTCTTCTTTAATCGATAAATTCTGCGATGACATACTAAGAATATTGCAACATAAATTTAGTGGTGTACAAAATACCGGAACACAATCACCCCTGCGTACGGGACAAAGCAGTTTGTTCGTATGGGACCTATGACCAAATTTAAAATTAAGAATATATACAAATATACAGGGTGTTCCGTTAAAGGGGTCCAATATTAATAGGGGTAATAGAGGAGATCACATGGAGCATAAATCAGTATATAAAGCCTGGTCGGATCTCAATAGTTTTCAAGTTACAGCAAATAGAATGAAAATTCGGAAAATTGTAAAAGAACCCTCATTGCTAAACTATCGATAATGCTACATAAAAACGAAGCACATATTTGGAAAGAGCAGAAAAAAACCTACAAAATGACATCAATTGTATTAAAATAGCAATATTTATTGACGAGTTACAAGCCCTGAAACAGTGAAAAAAGTACGAAATCCAATATACATCAAAATAGTTAATCGTTAATTCCAAAAAGACAACTCTAGCTACAACAAGGGAAATGTAGTAAAATTTGGTCCATTCCGAAAACTTTCGAAAAAGTTTACAATGAACCATATCGGTTTAATTGTGTGAGAGAAATTAATCAGTTTCTTAGTTACAACTCCGCTTTCTTTGACACTAGCAAAGGTTAAACTCCGCCCATCACGATTGGAAACACCGCCTTTTTAATTACTCTCAACTATACATTTTCGATCATGCTTCTTCTGAGATGCAACATTTTTAATTATTCAAGAGTTGAATGAACCAAAATAACTTTACAATAATAGTCTACATTTTAAAGTGGTCTTTTATTGATATAAAGCTTAAGTTAAATTCCTTAAAATTAAACTGGTGGTGAAAATTCGGAAATAATTAAAAATATTGCGATTTGTAACTATGCAAGAAGTTTCAGTACATGTTTTACATGGACAATTATTGTATGTATATGTGCATCATAATTTATGATACGAAATAATAATAACAAATAGCATAATAATTTTATTAATTATAAATTTAAAAAAGACACTAAATTTTAAATTAATTCATACAAACTTTGTAATTTACAATTTGAGTACACCACAGTCTGTGACTTACAAAATACTGTGCCAAAAAGTGTTGAAAATAAAAGAAAAATGACAAATAAAGAATTACATTCCACGTACTTTATGACATATGTGAAGCATAGTCTTCTGGCCTGCGCTGCACAGTTCAATGTCGGAAGGCAGACGAACGGACATTATTATAATAGGTGTTCGAAGTTGCGCCCATTAACAGAATCGCACAGCCGACAGCGACGTCGTAAAGATTGGCGAACACGCCGAAAAACTCCGACGGAGTTGGGAATGTCTCCTGCAGCGACAACGATTCGCGCTAGTAAATCCTCCGGTGTATCCACAGGCGTTTCATACACCAGCGATTTAAGGTGTCCCCAAACAAAAAAGTCTAACGGATTGAGATCTGGAGAGCGTGCAGGCCAAGCAACAGGTCCACTGCGTCCAATCCATTTCCCAGGATATGTTGAATTGAGGTGATTGCAAACACCTATGAAAAAATGTGCCGGTGCGCCATCGTGCATAAACCACATATTGTGGCGCAATGTTGCTGGCACATTTTGCATTAACTGCGGTAAGATAACTCCGGTAAGATATCCCGTAGGAAAACCAAGTACGTACTGCCATTGAGTACATCTGGGAGTAAATATGGTCCTATGAGATAATCGCCGAGGACACCTGCCCATATGTTCACACTGAACTTTTGTTGTGCGTTCGACGGGAAAACAGTGTGCGGATTTGTATATGACCATGTGTGCATATTGTGCGTGTTTACCACGCTCTCTCTCGTAAATGTTGCTTCATCAGTAAATAAAATATTTTCCAGAAATTGTGGATTATTTTCTGTTACATTAAGCAACCAGCGTACGAATTCTGTCCGCTGAGCACAATCTGTTACTGATAACAGTTGTACCCGCTGCACATGAAAGGGGTGCATGTTTTCTGCACGCAGAACACGCCACACACTTTGGTGAGAAACACCGACTTCAGACGCAGCAGCTCGTGTACTCGTGGAGGGGTTATCTTTAAAAATATTCAGTACATCTTCTTCCATTGCAGGTGTTCGTAAATGTCGAGGTTTCCCTGCATCAATGCTTGCTGTATTAAACGATCCAGTCTCCCGTAATCGTCTATCGATTTTTATGAAGAGTTTCGAACTTGGGCAACGTCTCCTTGGAAATTGCTCACGGTACATGCGCTGTGCTAGACATGCATTTCCATGAGCTTGCCCGTACATCAGATGCATGTCCGCATATTCTTCGTTAGAGTATTCCGGCATAATTATTATACATCAACTTACTACAATCCCACTTACAACAGCCTCCCTCTAACATAACGCCCACTGATGACTGCTGTTTTATTACACTTTTCTTCCTATACACATAGAAAATTTGCATAAAAAGTACTTCTTCTTCATCATCCTGAAAGTTCATGGAGGAAACGCAGCAGTCACGGAGTTTGCTTTAAGACAAGGCGAGAGCTGCACAATATGTCATTCACTTGACCAGACTGAATAATGAAAGGGTATTGATAGAGGTTGATCAGAAATGTATAATTGAAAGATATTAAAACGGGGTGTTTACAATCGTCATGGGTGGAGTTTCGCTCTTTCCGAGCGTGCAACAGTACAGAGTTGTAACTAGGGAACTGCTTGATTTCTCCCATACAATTAAACTGATATGGTTTATTGTCAGCTTCTTCGAAAGCTTTCGGAATGGACCAAATTTTATAACATTTTCCTTGATGTAGGTAGAGTTGCATTTTTGGAATTAACGATTAACTATTTTGCTAAATATTTGATTTTGTATTTTTTCACTGTTTCAGAGCTTGTAACTCGCCATTAATTCTCAATATTCTAAAACAACTTATGTCATTTCGTAGGATTTTTTCTGCTCTTTCTAAATATGTGCTTCGTTTTTATGTAGCATTATCGATAGTTTAGCAATGAGGGTTTTTTTACAAATTTCCGATTTTTCATTCTATTTGCTGTAACTTGAAAATTATTGAGATCCGGCCAGGCATTATATACTGATTTATGCTCCGTGTGATCTCCTCTATTACCCCTATTAATATTGGACCCCTTTAACGGAACACCCTGTATAGCTGCAAAAAAATGCTCTAATTTTTATTTGATTTTAAAAAATAATAATAATTTGGATAAATTTTAATAGAAGAGATTTAAAGCTTTAAAATGATGTATTACACTTAACGTTTTATAAAACTTTTTTTTTCAAACTTGTGAAGCCAAATACTGTGGAATGACCCTTACAAATGTTAAGCGGGATTATCTTGATATTAGATAATTATCAAATTATAGTACTTATATTAACGGGTTTATTATAATTTGTTTTTACATTTATAAGACAAGGATATATTTAAAATGCGGAAACATATTTTCGATAAGTATGCAATATGCATTATTATACGTTCTGAAGCAATAAAGCTTTCTATGCTAAAAACAAAGCTATAATTTTTCTGTAAATTATTATAGTTTTTGCATTATAATGAAGCCTCATAAGACATAATATAAATTAACGAATACAAAAATCAGATTTCAGTTATACATTTATTTTATTTTATTCAAATGTTTTACTGATAAAATCATATTATATCTAGTAATTATCAAATATTATAATACTAAAAACGATTTTATGAATTCTTCAATAAATAGATTTTCTTAATTTAACATTTCTGACTCTCTAGTTTGCAGTAATTCTCAAATAAGGATATAATTATATCATTTTAACTATCATTAATTCTTAATTTTTCTAATATAGAAATTATGCTTTTAGCACAAATTACAGATATTAGCTGTTCTACTTCTAGCATATTTTATTAGTACATCTGTTAATTATTTTAATCCTGTAATATCGGATTCATATTTTCTGTAAAATGATTTAAATTGTTATGTTTCATTAGAGAGCTAAACTATAAATAATAATTCTTAGAAAATTAAAGTTTTTTTTAGCATAATTTTATTTATTATTTCAGAATGTATAATAATAGATAAGTATAAAAAAGAAGTATACGTATGGTATAATAGTATGTTTGTTTCTTCCCAAATCGTTTGAAATATTAATTATGCTATTTATAATTATCAAAATATAATTATTAAATTTAATTGAGATTTTGAGTGTTGTTATCTACAAATTTACATAGAACTTTCAAGTATATCTATAGATTTTCTCTCATATTTAAAAAAATATATTGTTTACTAGGAAAAAAACACGTATAGTATTTCAAATCCTCCCACTCGATCCATTTAGATTTTTTTTCTTTTTCAAATTTTGCAGAAAACTAGAAAGAAGTTATTTTTTAGTTTCAAATATTGTAAAAACCTAGCATGAAATATTTTCTTCAGAAATTATGGTATTAAAAAAAAACGGAACAGTGTTTAGTTAATTAAATCTTTGTCAGGATTCCTGGAAATAAAATTTAATTATAAATATTCTTGTCAAATTTCTTATAACATCTTATGCTCCAAATTATAAATCAGGAAAATGCTCTACTTCAAAATTGCCTCCCTTAATATCTGGAGGTATATTAGCTTTTTAAAAAAATAACAATATGAAATTTGTATGTTTCTTCATTAAAACTGATTTAGAAAAATCAGTAGTTATAGCTATTTTGGAAAATATTTAGAAGAATAAGTAGATAAAAAAAAATACATTTATGGAAATCTCGAAATTCTTATTTAAGAAAAAAAAATTAACTAAATGTATTATGACCTTATCTCTAAAGTCTAAATGAAAGAGTTTTGTAATTGCAAAATTTTCGTATTTATGTATTTAATAACAGAAAAAATACACCCATGTATTCGATTTTTCGCCACGTATTTCCCAACATTTGGTCACACTAGACACAAGATCTAGTGATCCTGACCTTGAGTGTTTCAATATCTTTTACTGGAGTTGCAAATATTGTCTTTTATATACACCCAAAATTAAAAAAAATCTAGAGGAGTAACATCAGGTGAGCCAGGAGGCCATGGTCTTGGTCCATCCCGTCCGATTAATCTTCCATAAAATCTGATGGAGTAAAAAAATCTTAAGAACATGGCTTTTCCATAATAAAAATTTTACAGTATTACATTCAATTTTGTAATATTTTTTGAAATATTATATTGTAGTATTTTTTGTAATATTATATTGTAATAGTTTTTGTAATAATATATTGTAATATGGTAATTATATTGTAATATATAATAATTTTTTTAGGGAAATACTTTATGACCACTTTATAGGTTTACTAAGTTTACTAGTCCAAAATTCTACCAAGTAGTCCTATCAGGAACATATACAGATGATATGGATGGTTGATTTTATGACGGCCGATTATCTACACGAGGAATATTGGCCCGGGGGAGTGTCCTCCGTGGGGGTCTTTCTAAGGAATCCTAACCTATATTTTCGGTAAGGTTCGAAGAAAACCACGGAAAACTTCAAACGGTTAGGTCGACGAGCACGACAGGGGTTTGAACCCAGCACCTCCCGTCTACCAGCTCTGAGAGCATTTGCACATGATATGATCACCATTGTTCGTTGTTTCACAAATCGTGATTTTCTTCAATTTAAAAATGGTCTTCAGCTAAATTAAATATTTTTGGTGTAAAATAAAGGAGCAGGATGCTCAATGATTCTTTTTGTTGTTCGAAAGTGGATATGAAACAGAATTTTGCATCAAAAATGGAGTTGTAAACAAGATAGGCATTACAATTTACATTTTTATTTAGAAAAAAAGTGAAATCCTTTCATGATTTAACAACTTTGTTAAAACAAATTACTTATCGCAATTGGAACAAATAAAAATGTCTTTATCCTAGGCTTGCATGGTGCACTCCATATGACTACCTGGATGGCCATATCAGGAGCAGGTCATATTTCATGAAAACCGTTTGATATTGACCACCTCATAAAATATACACCATCAACGACAACACCAACTGACAGATCATTAAAAGCTTAACAACGATGATATTCATAAAAAAAATCTTTTTTAAATATGAATGTAAAAATGGGACTTACAAGAAAATAATATGAATACATCATATAAAAATATAAAATAAAAATTGGTGCCAGCTTTCACCACCTAGCCGAATGGTAACTACCGTAATTTCCGGCGTATAAGCCACGGCTCAAATAAATCGGTTTCGGACCGGAAAATATTTTTAATGAAATGTAACGTTCTACATCCCTGCACTTATTTGAATATATTTCTATAAAAATAATTCTGGTTTGAAACAGACTGAATTTACCCGTGGCTTATACGCCGGAAATTACGGTAACTGATCATATTATACCCTAAGGCAGGCCGCACACTGACAAGACAGAGCGACATGTAGCGCAAGACACGACACAGATTCTGATATTCAAACTGGTTTTTCTTTGTTAAAAGGGTGAAAATGTCTCATGACTTACGCTACACGTCGCTCTGTCTCGTCAGTGTGCGGCCTGCCTAAGAAGCTCCTTCATGTATATACTCATGCCATATACCGGTTTGTTTGGTTAGCTAGCGTACAATAAAAGGATAGCCATAACATGGGTCCCTACCTAATTTTTGATTAATCATTTATCTACGAAGTTTTAAAATACTTTAAAGGTATATGTTTATGTTTTCTTAAAATTAATTGAATTTCAATTCAAGACATATAAATATATATAAAGAGATAACAGATGATAACAGATAGAAAAGGACATGCATAGGACCACATATGTGACAAAAGTTTCATGCAATTAAAAAGAATAATAAAAATAATTAAATGATATATACTTTTATGTGAGTTTTTATTAGTTTCTGCACGGTAGTTTCGGGAAAGCTAGAATCATAGGTAACATTTTCTTTTTGGAAAGCAATCTTTTGTTTTGCGACACATGTGTAAATTCTCATTTTTTAATGCCGCTAAAGTAAAGTTTTTTAAATGTTTTGTTTCAGTTTTATAAAACTTTCATCTAATTCTTCAAGCTAAGATAATCAAAACTTTTTGAACTTTTTATTCTACTTGAAAACAAATGTAATTCTCGAAAGATTTTACTGTTGTAATATTCGCAATACAAAGTTTTAAACTTCTAAACTTTTGATCAAATGTGTGCTTGATAAAGAAATACTATAAAAGTAAAGCAAAACCCTCATACTAATCATAATATTTGCTAATATAATAAAACTTAATTGTTTTCTGTAACTCTTCAGCACTATGTATAACACCACATCAAAGACATTCTAGACTATAACTTGATTTTTTATTATTTATTTTTTTATTTAATTGCATTTGCTATTCGGCGTCAATTTACAATAGAAAATTTATTTTTTATATATTTTTTTCTTAATTTTTATTATACATTCCAAAAAACCAGCATCAAAAACCAATTTTGAGAAGTAAATATATATATATATATATATGAAACAAATTTTTAAATTTTTTCGCCGTTGGCCTCATCAAAACTATAATTCTGTGTAAATCCCATTATTCTAAATTATTTTCTCGTTCTAGTATTTAGATTGCCAAAATTCCATCTAGCTAATAATACATTATTCTAAATTCATTCTCTTAAAAAATGGCTCTAAGCGCTGTTCTGTTAAAATTACACACTTTTTGTTTCATTAAATACACGCATCCTAGAATTTAATTCTTTTAAATATCAATCTCCCAGCTAAAAACATTTTAATTCTTTTAAATATCAATCTCCCAGCTAAAAACATTTTAATTCTTTTGAATATCAATCTCCCAGCTAAAAACATTTTAATTCTTTTAAAATAACAACCTATATCTTTTTATTTTTATTTCTCTATGTTTTCTGACAAAACAATATTCTTTCTCAAAAATATAAAAGTTAATTTCAGTTTCAATGTAAAATCTTATCTTGTCATCCTGCCCATACTCGGTAAAACCTACGTATTTTTTTTCTTTCTTAAATGTTCGAAGGAATTAGATTGTTCCGTAATATTCTAGAAATATTTTCCCGCACTTTTTCAGCCTGCGGTCTGATATCTTAAAAATCATAGCGCCAGAAAATTTAGTTCCGTAGCGCTGATTGGTCGAAAGACTGTTTAACGGCGTTGTATTCATGGGTGTTTGATAATAGTTATACGTGATTTTTTCCCGCGTAGCAGCAGATTGTTCCTGGAGCTCGATGTACATGTAACCCCGGCGCGTACTTCGCGACCATGGGATAATCTCCTTGGTTGCCGATAGACAAGACGACGCTGCCTGTCATGTTCTTATGTCTTCTTTAAGCATTGAATTAATTCACCAAGTCTCTCCATGGTACTAAAAATCATTATTTATGGAATTATCATTTTGAAATAGTAAAGCATGACCTCAACGTTTCTCTGGATTCTAATAAAATGTGAATTGGAATCGACTGCTTATTATTTTCCTTCAGTACGCACACCATAATTTGGTTTCTCGGCGCGACGACTGCAAACTCCTCGGTGGAAACCGTCGCCTTGATAGTTGGATTTCCGAAAAAATAAGGTGATTCAAGTGAAAACGTGACATATATATATCTTTCAAAAACGTAGTGTTCAAAAAACGAGTGGGAGCCCCACATTCTATACAGTGATTATTTATGTGAATGACGATATGTAAGAAAACATTTTCAGAACTCCTTATACCTTCATATGTAAAATAAAACTAATTTTACAAATATTTCATCTGTATTAAGAACAATTACTCTATTCTGTAATTTTTTACGTAAAATACATCGTTGTTTCAAACTGGTATGTCATTTTGTTGGTTGGTGTGGTTGGTGTGTATTACGGCCGATTACCTGCGGGAGGAATGTCGGCCAAGAGAGGAGGGGGGAGGGAGGCGTTGCGCACCGTTGTGTATTTTGTAAGAGAATCTAACCCGTATTTACACTATGTTCGAAGAAAAAGTCTGAATCCAACGAACGGTAAGTTCGACGAATGGGTTTGTCCCAAGGTTCAGAGTTTTGCCTTCATTTTTATTCAGAAATGTCGTCTTGATACCCGAAATTCAGAAAAATAATTTTTAACCTTAAGTAATGACAAAATATATATCATTAAATAAAGCAATTCTCAAGCCATCTATGCAATGCACCAATACTGATCACTTTCAACTAAAGGTAAACAATGTCAGTACGAACTTTGTCGGCACTTCAAGATATTTGAATTGGTATATTGGTTCAAATTAAGCAAAATTTACTATTCGAATTTCTGGTACGAATTCTAAATTCGGAATAAAAAAGTGGTCAAAGTGGCAACCCTGGTTTGAAATTTTGTCTTACAGAACAGAATATATCAGCCGGTGGTGGGCAACATATGTTAAAAGCATATAATACAAATTTGCTTGATAATTCTGAGTAGAATAAGAAAATGTGTTTTTTTTCCAAATTCTAGATTTCCAAAAAGATATTCTTGATGAGTAATAAGTGGAAATAGACACAAATTTTCATTTTTGTACAAGAATATACGGAGAGATATAAGATGAGGTTATGTGAAACAAATTTTATCTTGTCTCAGAGAACTAACAAGGGAGGTGTCCGTAAGCGCATAATCAGAAAATGTTGAAAAAATTACAGAATATTCTTCTTATGAGGATATATACGTTTATAAAAAATATTGCTTCGGAACCTCCATATAACTTCCTTAAAATGTTTTGAAAATTTCGTGTTTTTGGCGATTTATCGCTTGTTGGCGACACAATAAAAAAAAAAAAAAAGATGTTATGATAAATACTTTTTTAAGACTTTTTTTCCAGTCTTTATGCTGAACTAGTTTAAGTAAGTTTAATTTAAATAAATACATTTTTATAAATACGGTTGTGCCATTATATATATATAGATATAAAGAAAATTAACGATCGAATTTTTGACTTCGAGTTTAGTGTCAGAGACAAGAAGATAAAGATATTGTTGTCATGGAAACAAAGACTTATACAATATTAAAATGTAATTAATGATAGCGTTCTTAATCAGGCAGTTACTGTTAAAATACACTTAAAACTTATCTTACCCTGCCTGTGAAACCGTGTCAATCAGCAATAATAAACTTATATCCAGGTGGTTAAAATATCAGTAACTCTATTTGGAGCTGTCTGTAGTTTGAAAGAATAACTGGAATGAAACCAAAATAGGTACATTTATTATTCGAGAAGGGGGAAGCAGAATGGAACAATACAAAAAAAAGCAATAATAGTCAACAGATTGCGCTTTTGAGTGTGAAATGTAATGTGTAACATTATGTACCGTGGTGATGTCGCAAACCTCTATACCTTTACCGAATATCACAACATGTGCGAAACATCTCTCCTGATGCATTACAGGCCGCAGTTTAGCACGTTGGGCACCGTTTGGATTGTGTCGTCCAGCAAAATGGCCATATGGAACATGAATATTATCGGCACCGCCATGCGAAAGTGTAGACACATTCACTGTGACATTTTCCGATAAATTGGGTGTGCCATCCGGTTTGACATCTTAATTCTTTGTTCTTGTATCACACATTACATTTCACACTCAGTTGTGCCATCTGTCGGTGATTATTGCAATTATTTTTGTATTGGTCTATTCTTCTTCCCCCTTCTCGAATAGTAAGTGTACCGATTTTGATTTCATTCGGGTTATTCCTTCGGGATACATATAGCTCAAAATAGAGATACTTATATTATAACAATTGTGTATATATATTGTGTATATATAAGCTTATAGAAAAATAAATTATTTATTTATTCATTTAAGTTTAACACTAGAACGACGGGAAATTTTACAAGTTTCATAAAAATATTTCACACCAGAATTTTTATTTAAGACTTTTAACTTATTATTTAACTTTTTTTGTGCGGTTTATATTTAAATTATTGTATGAAAAAATATCCGGTTCGAATCGACATTTTTCTTTTGGTAGGGGCCAAAATGGCCCCTCACCGTCGTTCTAGTGTTAAATTCATAAATTACTACACATTCAAACACTCATATTTAACCATAAATTTACAAATACATTAAAATCGCTTGCATTTGGTGAGGGAAAAGTGTTGCTTGCCAAATCGCGTGTTCTTGCTCCAAATACCCGAAACTATTTTATTTTTTTTACAGATTTTCTACTGGGATACCGCAGTTAAATATGGTTAATTCTTTATCACGTACATGAGTGGTTTAATTAGCATTTAAAAAAATATTAGGAATATGCGCTTTAAGTAGAATTTCCTTGTATGCTCTAGTTATTACACCCAGCTGACCCCTACGTATTCTCTTGCGTTTGGAAAAGCTCATTCAAAATACTCATGAGATCATATGCTAGATTTCAAATAAATTTTTGTCTAACACAGATCTCTATCGTAAAGTAGCATTCAAAATGTGTTCATTATTTGACATAATATGCATTCATTTCATAACACTTTCTACTATAAAAGTAATTAGTTGTCGTATGACTTGTTTGTTTTTATACAGTACATATTTTATATTGATCATAATACACATATTTATTTAAAATATAATTGATAATCATTAGAAGCTGAATAAATTCAACAATACTCGTATATGTTAGCTCTTCATGCACAAAATACTGATAAAGTTGATAAAATCTTTTTTTTTTAAATTAACTTTCATGTACAATTTTAAGAATAATATCTCATATACTATTTTAAAAATATTTTAACATAATCAGATACGTTAAAAAAATTTTGAAAATATAATAAATGGCAGAAAGGATTTCTGAATCAGACATATTCAGAAAAAAAATATTCTGAATAGTTTTAATGGTATGAATCATTTTTGAAGCATATGTGTTGCTTGACTGAATATTTTTCTCATTACTCATACAAAATCATATGTGTTTGTGTATCTAACGTCACACACCTTAGTCATAACACTCTAAAAGGGATATGGAGAAGGAGAAGTCTGAGATATGTAATATAGGAAAAGATGGCGAATTTTATTTCTCAAATACTAGGAATATTTCTACCGGTATTTTTTACACTGTATGCAAAAAAAAAAAAGAAATTATTAAACGTAAGTTTTGATTATGTTGTAAAAATAAATTCCAAAACGTAATTTTTTTTCGCATTTTTAAATAAAAAAAATTTCTAATTTAAGATGTATTTTCAACCGAGCAATTTGAAAAATATTTGTGGTATTTTGAAATTATTTCTTTTTTTGTAAAATTAACGTATAAAATGCGTTTTTAAAGTCCTCCATATTTCTTAGATAAAATTTTTAATTGTATGAAATCAAAATGTAATAAATAATCAAGATTTAGAGACGGAATATTTTACATTCTATTTCATTTTACGATAGAAAACGAAGACGCATACTTATATAGTTAATATACTTCACATGAAAAGAAAAACGCACAAATGCATTTTCAATATTATAATATAAATTAGCATCAGAATTGAATTCTTTAGAAATAACAACTAATTCCTATACTTGCAGAAACACAAGACTAATTTTAGCATCTTTAAAATGTCACAATTTATTTATAAGCTTTGGTAAACATTACGTCTACAAAATTGATTTCCCAAAACATAAATTGAATTAGTTAATATGTATTTTGATAATTAAAAAAATATGTATATTAATAAGACGCAAATATATAAATACAATGTAAAATACTTTTACCAAAATTATGCACAAGACTCAAAATTTGGAACTTTATAATTTTGTAATTCTTACTCCATGAGAATGATTTTAAAATGTGTAACAATTTATATTTATCCATACTAAACAGCAATATTGTTGAATTAAAAATGAAAAAGTATATATCAAGTAATTTATAAAATAATTTTACATAACACTAGTTACCAAACGTTTTAACTTACGTAATCCATGAAGAATCACATGCAACTGATCTACACGTACTTTTTTAATTCTAAGAATTATGAATGAAAAAATGAAAACAAATACAAATAATAAATAAAAAAAATATATATATATAATATAACTTATAACAGTTTTCGTACACTTTAAACACAGGTTTTCAATAGATTTTTTTTATTTAATACTTAAATTGCAGAAACCGCGTTTAATTGCAATATTTGTAATAATTTTCTGCATTTAAATAAGACGAAAAGTTCTGTTAAAAATTGTAGTTAAAGCATACGTTCATAAAGGGGGGGGGGTCAATATGAGATATTTGCAAATGGATATAATATTGGTGTCATCCTTTTTTTTATATATATATATAAAATCAGTGTTTTTATTATTTTTTCTCTTTTTATTCGCTCATATTATTCTGCATTTTAATAATCAATTCCGCCAATTAATTGTTATTCAAAACAGCAATAATAAATAGCTTTTTTTTTCAAATGAGATTGAGTAAATTATTAAAATACTTTTATTTTAAATTATGAAAATAGTTGCCAAATACATTTACATACATTATAAAAAAAGATACAGCAATGAAATTAAATTTGTACTAAGTCATGCTAGCAAACATATACCGAATCGACAATTTCATAGGGATCTAGAACTGCAAAGTCAAGCGTATTCAAGTATGCGTAAAGCGTTTTTATGACAATGATTATGTACGACAATAAAAATACTTATTATTACATTGTAATCAAAAAAGTACACGGAGTATTTTTTTAAGAAAACCGTTTGATTAAAATGGGTAAAAATACTGCTCCCTATTGAACATTTATATGAGCATACATATAATACGTATTACACGGAGTAGAGGTTTTGGATACGTATGATACGGTCAACGCCGTCGTACATATATCATACGAAGCAGTATACACAGTACAGCACATACACGAATTTGTTAAAATGCAAAATACAGAATTTCTGGTATTATTTCGTAATTTATGACTAAAAAGGAAATTTCTTAAATACACTCTTCGAATGGGTTAACATATAAAACCTATTAAAAAGCTTTAAAAATACCTTTTTATATGTCATGCTAAAGTAGAAACGAATTTGCATTTACTCAAGACAATTAACATATGTTTCATTAAGGAAAATAAAAAGAAGAAGAAGAAGAAGAATCTGGTAAAATTTAACTCGACAAAGGATTAGCCAAGCTAAAAGTATTAAAATGACATACATGTAGAAAATTGGTTACTGTGATTAAAAATAAATATTATAGGGTAGTCCGACCACAGTAAATAAACTCTTAAGCACATTTAAAACAAAATATATTGATAATATTTTAATAAAGAATACCTTTTGTTGTTTAACAGTGCAAATACATATCTTTATATACAAATGATTAAAAAATAATAAAAGGAAGTTTATATTTCATTTGTTGGTATGTTAGGGATGTCTTAATAAAAAGCTATACAAAGGCCAATTAAATGAACAGCTCTTCCACCAGTGAATGAACGCAAAAATTTCCAGTGAATGAACAGGCCGCAATTTAAAAATACTTAAATTTCATATTATGTTACTTATTTTACAACTGGTACAAATAAACGAAAACACATTTTTACTGCATTAATAGTTTTTTAATCAACGCATGATAATTAACTGGTGGGAAGTTTTTCAAACTTTATTCAATTAACACATTCACTGCCGGCCGTGTCAAAATTACCAAAATTTTATTTCATTTAGAAAGTTCGAATTCATACCAAAAAATACTAATAGCAATATTTTCTTTATTTAATTACAGACATTTCGCGATTACATAAAATAAAAATTCTTCTTTCGAAATTTCGGTACGAATTCGTAATTGTAGATTGAAAAACCACAAGTATACTCGTGGCTGGCAGCGAATGGGTTAAAATATTTACTAATTGTTCATTCACTGTTCACTTACTGGTCGCACTACCCTATATTGCATTGTTTGCTTAATAATAACATTGATTAGGAATTCATTCCGACGCAATGTACCATTCAAATTTCAGTTGTAAATTTTATATTATCGTATAAATTAGATTTTTGGATGTTTAGTAAATTTTAAGCATTAGCTGTTACCGGATTATAACTGTTAAATTTAGATGCTGGTATGTCAGACATAATTATGTAGGACTCCCACTCAGTCCGCCTTTTGAATACCATATTTTTAAAGAAAAATATTGCTTTACTTACTTTGCAGACGTCTACACAGAACGTACTTTTTGATGCAAATGTTTTAAAAACCTAGCATGAAGACTTTTCTTTACAGATACTGGTATAAAAAAAACGGACGAGTGTGATCCCTGATTTATGTCGAAAACAATTAAAATATATTTAACACGTTCTCTGCCGGGTTAAAATTACCGGAATTTTATTTTATTTAGAAAGTTGTTATTCATACCAGAAAATACTAATAGCAATATTTACTTTATTTAATTACAGATATTTCGTGATTACATAAAATGAAATTTCTTCTTTCGGTGCGGATTCAAAATATTAGATTGAAACACCACAAGTATACTGTAGTTAACAACGAATGGGTTAATAAAAATATGATTATAACTTATTTACAAAATACAATGTGCAAATTCCAATTTCAAATAGGCGTTATTTAATCCTCTAAAATGTATAAACAAATAAAAAGCAAATTACTTTGTTTCTAGTAATAAAACGATCCTTAATACTAAACTACGCTACAATATCAGTTTTATTTTGTAAAGAAAAACTAAAGAATAAATTTTCTTGTGAATATATTTAAATAGGTAAAGAAATTCTATGTTTGAAACATTAATTTTTAACAATGTAAAAATTTTATGCTTCACAAACAAATATTAGAAAATACATTTAAACGAGAAAAAATCATGAAAAATTACACAAAATGTCATTAAAGTTGCTTCCATGCATTCAAGTAATTAAATATAAATATATATCGTACTTGTTTTGTGAGTGAAATAAATTACATAGGTTAAAAAAAAATGTTTAAATATATTTTACTGCAATTTACATTTTCTTAAAAACATGCAAGTAAAAAATATTTACATTAAAAAACAATTAGTTTTCGCGCTTAATTATGTTTTAAACATGATATGTTCTAAATATGTTTCTTGCTTAACTAATCACAATTATATATGCATATATATTTTTTTAAAGCAGAATATGAGTAACTATATACTCATTTGGAGCTTGTTTGTACATCTGCTAATTTTGTTTTGATGATTTTAAATAATTTTAATTAGAAAAGTAGTTAGGGATAGTTAAAATGTGCTAAGGGTAAAGTTTTCGCATTCTATGCACTGTACATAGTTAAAATCTAAGCAACAGTCGCCACCTTCTCCGACTGTTTAATTGCCAAATCATAAAATATTCTTAACTAAAGATGTGGCAACAAGGAGTGATTTGGAAATGAAAATTTCAGCGTTAATCAGAGATAAACATGGCTCAATATGAGCTCAGACCATTTTAGGGTAAAAGAGTCACGAGACTTTGCTATATTTTTTACATGTAATGTTTCTGATGGGATAGAATCTTCATTTTATTATGCACGTAAAGGGAAATACAAAAAACGTTTTACTTACATTCAAATAGATTTGTTCTTAAATTCTCGTGTCATTCAATCATTTCGACATTTTTGCAATTTAAGACTATCTCTATAATAGTAATTTTTTCTAAAACATATACAGGGTGCGTCAGAAAAATGTATACATACATTGTTTAACGGGACATAACTTTCTACTTTTTTTTTCTTTTCAAAATGTAATTAACTGAAAATAATGATTGGACAAAAATAAATGTTTGAAAACAATAATTTAAAATATTTTTGTAAACAGTGGCGTAGCCAGAGAGGGGGTCCAAATGCTCTTTATAAAAGTGATAATGTAAAGTATGTTTTGTATTGACTATTGCAGGAAGTTCTCTGATTAGATAAGTCAAAGAAAACTGTACAAAATTAGTGGTATCCAGAGCATCTGGACCCCGACTGATTGTAAATATGAAAATGTAGCAAAAGTATAAAAACCATATTTCAGGGAGTTTCAGGCACATCCACCTGTGCGACTTGCAATTCATCGGATAAAATATATATTTGAAACGAATGGATGTTAATAGACAACTTTCCTGAACTCAATTGAGCAAGAATGCGCCACAACGCCAAATGAAATGTTTGTTGAAGTGTATGAATCAATAGCTCACCGTTATAAGCAGTGCATTGCCCAGAACGATAGTAATTTTGAACATATGTTGTAGGAGGAAAAGTTATACATTTTATGTAGATTATTTTGCAATTTAAATATTAGATTACTAGATGGAACCCGTCAAAATTTGACGGCAAAAAACTTGATAGTACCATAAAAATAAAATTCATAGCTGCTTTAAAATGTTTGAAACTTTTGCAGAATAATTCAAATAAATAAAAAACCCACTTTGAATTAAAGCTAGGTTGAAGAACAGCAATTGGCTAAGTTTCACTGGCACATGTACTCGCGGAATTTCTTTCATCTGACACATTTAGCGCTGTTGTGCAAGTAAATGGTAAGTGCCCCCTTGGGGAGGGGGAAATGGCGGGATGGACCAAGGAGATGCATAACATGAATAAGCAGTCAAAGACCTTTCAAACAATATGTAACATGAGGGGTGTGTGCAAAATTTTAAAAAGTACCCCCTTGGGGGGGGGTAAAGTAGGGGATGGACACGGAACATGCATAATATGATTAAGTGGTGGTCACAGACCTTTCCAACGATATATAACATGAGGGTTGTGTGCAAAATTTAGAAAAGTACCTCTTTGGGTGTGGGGGGGTGGGGCAAAGCGGGGAGATGGACATCAGAGATATGCATATGATTAAGCAGTCACAGACCTTTCCAACGATATATGACATGAGGGTTGTCTGCAAAATTTAGAAAAGTACCCCCTTGGGGGAGGGGGGGGGCAAAGTGGGGAAATGGACATTGGAGATATGCATATGATTAAGCAGTCACAGACCTTTCCAACGATATATGACATGAGGGGTGTCAACAAAATTTAGAAAATTGCCCCCCTTAAGGGGGGGGGGAAGTGGCGGGATGGACCCCGGAGATGCATAACATGAATAAGCAGTCAAAGACCTTTCCAACAATACGTAACATGAAGGGATTGTGCAAAATTTACAAAAAGTACCCCCTTGGGGGGGGGCAAAGTGGGGGAATGGACACCGGAGATGCATAACATGATTAAGCGGTCACAGACCTTTTTAACGATATATAACATGAGTGGTATGTGCAAAATTTAGAAAAGTGTCCCAATTGGCGGGGGGGGAGGGGAATGGACCACACAGATGCATAACATGAAAAGGCAGTCACAGGCCTTTCGAACGATATATCATATGAGTGGTGTCAACAAAGAAAAGTCTCCGCCCCATGTAGGCAAAACATACTCCCCCCCCCGCCGCCATAATTATTGATGCGGACTCATTTTTTAAATTCGTTCGCACCCCTCTTCTCCCGCAAAATGTTGTGAATTTTAAAAACTCCACTTACGAATTTTTTTATACCAAAAGCACTTATGTCTGTCGTCTGCATGCAGAGTTTTGCGCTTACAGACGCCAGACACAACAACACTCACACAGACAGACGTTTACCGACATTAATACTATAGATGATACTCAGTGCCTACACATTTCACCCTTTATAATTCAGCCAATGAGTTGACGGTTGTTCATTTCCAGAAACGAAACAATAATTCTTTAGGATGAATTTTGTTTGTTTGATACACCGTGGCAGAATGCGTGCAATGCAGCGACAGGCGTCACAAACTTTTTAGGGCACCTGCAGACTAAAAACATATAATCAATCTTCGCGGGAAAAAAATCCTAGATTTCGTCAAATGATCACGGGAAAAACACTAATTTCATCAAAGGATCATGTAAAACGTGAATTTCGTTAAAAGGCCACAGAAAAACGCGATTTACACAAAAGATGAGCAAATTTTGTCAAAGAATCGCAAAACAGGAAATTTCACCCAAAGATAGCCCTTTCTTGCCAAACTTTCTCTAAAAATTGCGGAATAAAATGTATTTTATCAAAAAATCGCTGGAAAACGCACATTTCGTTAAAGTATCGCGAGAAAAATGCGAATTTCATAAAAGAATCGTGGAAAATAACGCAAATTTCGTGAAAAAAAAAAATCGCAGAAAAAACACAAATTTCGTCAAATTATCACTGAAAAAAAACCACGAATTACGTCATAGGATAGCTGAAAAAATTATGAATCTCGACAAAAAAAAGATACAGAAAAAAATGCGAATTTCATTAAAGAATCACGAAAAAAAATGCGAATTTTGTTAAAGAATTGCGCAAAGAATGTGAATTTTTTGAAAGGTTCGTGTGAAAAATGAAACTGTCTGTATTAAAAACAGCACACACACAAACATCTATACAAACCTCAATACACACAAACATATTATAGGCAGGGCTTGAAATTCAATTTTTCCAAAGACGGGAGTCTCCCTACCAACATTTTTAAATGGAGGGGAGTTGTAATGTTTGGGAGGGAGAAAAAAAATCTTTAAACCCCACTATTCTTTTACGTGCTATTTAAAGAATTACATTAATGCAGACATGACAAAATACCATTGAAAAAAATTAAGTCAACTGAGAATGATTATGTAAAATGTTTATTTTTATTATAAAAAAGGGAAGAAAGTTGAGTTTTATATATGCAGTGTATTTTTCAAGTTCCATTAAATGTGTTAGGGACCCTTAACAATTAGGTTGTTAAATAAATTTCTGACTTTAGATTTTACTTGATTGAGATTCACCGATCGATCGTGGAAAAGACGCAAAGTTCATCAATCTGTCGCGGAAAAAATGCTAAGTTCGTCGATCTGTCACCAAAAAACGCAAAGTTCGTTGATCAGTCGTGGGAAAAAAGCAAATTTCGTCGATCGATTGCAGAATAAACACAAAGTTCGTCGATATGTCCCCAAAAAACGCAAGGTTCGTCGATCAGTCGCTTAAAAAACGCAATGTTCGTCGATCTGTCGCAGAAAAAAAATCAAAGTTCGTTGATCTGTCACAGAAAAAACCACAAAGTTCGTCGATCAGTCGCGGAAAAAACACAAAGTCCGTCAATCGGTTGCGGGGAAAAAAATCACAAAATTTATCGTTCGGTTGCAGGTAAATTAAATAATGCAAATTTCTCCAAAAATGCTGAAATTTTTTGGGCGGGAGGCTCCCGCTCATGATCTTTTTTGGGCGGGATTTCAAAATTTTCCGTGCGAATCCCGCCCTGAAATTCAAGCCCTGATAGGTATAGTTTTAATCTGAAATAATATACTGAACTTGAATTAACTTTTGAAAAATCGGGTTAACCCAAATCCAACTTGCAGAAATCTACACTCAGTCTGAAATCGACTCGAACCATAAAGACAGTTAACCCAACTTGCAACAAAAATAATTATTTTCTGTGAATTTTCTGATTTTTTCTTTTCTCAGAAATGCTGTAGTCATTTTGTCCCCCAATTTTGCCCTTTACAATTCAGCCAATGAGTGGAGGGGGGCAAAGGAGCGTTCCTTATCACAAACGAAAGATGAGATACGTTCGTTTGATGTCGTTGTTGAAAATTTATGGATTTCTATTATTAAAGTAATTTTTTCATTTTACCGTATTTATTTTCTTTTTGTGTTGTATGTATTTTGCTACTTTGAATTTTTTTAAACTAACCCTTTTTTTTTTTTGGAGAGTGAGAGAGAGAGATTTAGTAATTTGGTGACACAAAGTTCAGCAAATTCTTAAAATCCACAAATCGTTTCCAATGTAAACAATGAAATTTACAATTAAGTTGCAAGTGCAAAATTTCAGTTTTTTAAAATTTTCATGTCATTCTGTACACATTTTAATATGTCATTCTGATCATTATACATATTTAGTTATGCATTATTAATTATTTACTTGACCTTTACTTTTAATATTTTAAATATTTCAAACTTACAGCTGAATGTAATTATTAAAACATTTGAAATACTGCATTCGAAAAATGAAATTTCAGCTTAGAAACTCGACAATTAAAAAATTTAAAGTAGAAAAGTACTTATGATATAAAAAGAAGAAAAAAAAATACACCAGAATTTATCTGTATTACGAAAGCAGGAGAAATGATTTTCTGTGCTATACGAAAAGATATCCAAATAACTCAATCATGAACATAGAAATAGGTATCGGTTTTTATGTTCAGGTGCACTCAATCCAAACTTGAAACTTTTAAAACGGTCATTGAATGAATGAAATTCATCTCCGCCTTTCACATCCAGAAAACTTGCTGTGTCGCCAATTATGTTTATATTTTATATATATATAAAAAAATAATAATTCAGGCACTTTTCCGTTATACGGACACCATTGTCGCCAAACATACATACATACATACATTTTGGCATAGTATCCGTATAACAGAAAAGTACTAAAGTTCATGGTTTAAAATCACAATAAAATATCATGAAATTTATTGATTAGTTGTGGGAAAATAATGTGTTTTTCGTGAATTTTTTGTTTTGTTAACAATGTGGTTAGAGAGACAGGGAGAAATCCAGAAAACTTGCTGTGTCGCCAATTATGTTTATATTTTATATATATATATATAAATAATAATTCAGGCACTTTTCCGTTATACGTACACCATTGTCGCCAAACATACATACATACATTTACATACATACATACATTTTGGCATAGTGTCCGTATAACAGAAAAGTACTAAAGTTCATGGTTTAAAATCGCAATAAAATATCATGAAATTTATTGATTAGTTGTGGGAAAATATCGGGGAAATAATGTGTTTTTGTGAAATTTTTTGTTTTGTGTTGTTGTGTTTAATTGTAAGCATTCATTATAATTTTCAGTGCATTATTAAATTGAAATTTTTGTTTAAAATATGTAAACAAAACAGTGACCAGAAACCTGCACAATTTCTAATATAGATAGATAGATGCATGCATGTAGTACTTTTAATTATTTGGTAAAAATACTGTGATCGTCACTGAGAAAACCTGAATTTAACCTAAAAGTAATTGTCGAGTGTTTAAGCTGAAATTTCATTTTACGAATACAGTATTTCAAATGTTTTAATAATTACATTTAGCTGTAAGTTTGAAATATTAAAAGTAAAGGCCAAGTAAATAATTAATAATGCATAACTAAAAGTAATTGTCGAGTGTTTAAGCTGAAATTTCATTTTACGAATACAGTATTTCAAATGTTTTAATAGTTACATTCAACTGTAAGTTTGAAATATTAAAAGTAAAGGCCAAGTAAATAATTAATAATGCATAACTAAAAGTAATTGTCGAGTGTTTAAACTAATTTCATTTTACGAATACAGTATTTCAAATGTTTTAATAGTTACATTCAGCTGTAAGTTTGAAATATTAAAAGTAAAGGCCAAGTAAATAATTAATAATGCATAAGTAAAAGTAATTGTCGAGTGTTTAAGCTGAAATTTCATTTTACGAATACAGTATTTCAAATGTTTTAATAGTTACATTCAACTGTAAGTTTGAAATATTAAAAGTAAAGGCCAAGTAAATAATTAATAATGCATAACTAAAAGTAATTGTCGAGTGTTTAAGCTGAAATTTCATTTTACGAATACAGTATTTCAAATGTTTTAATAGTTACATTCAGCTGTAAATTTGAAATATTAAAAGTAAAGGCCAAGTAAATAATTAATAATGCATAACTAAAAGTAATTGTCGAGTGTTTAAACTAATTTCATTTTACGAATACAGTATTTCAAATGTTTTAATAGTTACATTCAGCTGTAAGTTTGAAATATTAAAAGTAAAGGCCAAGTAAATAATTAATAATGCATAAGTAAAAGTAATTGTCGAGTGTTTAAGCTGAAATTTCATTTTACGAATACAGTATTTCAAATGTTTTAATAGTTACATTCAACTGTAAGTTTGAAATATTAAAAGTAAAGGCCAAGTAAATAATTAATAATGCATAACTAAAAGTAATTGTCGAGTGTTTAAGCTGAAATTTCATTTTACGAATACAGTATTTCAAATGTTTTAATAGTTACATTCAACTGTAAGTTTGAAATATTAAAAGTAAAGGCCAAGTAAATAATTAATAATGCATAACTAAAAGTAATTGTCGAGTGTTTAAGCTGAAATTTCATTTTACGAATACAGTATTTCAAATGTTTTAATAGTTACCGTAATTTCCGGCGTATAATCCGCAGCTCAAAGAGTCGTTTTTCGACCCAGAAATTTTATTCAATAATTGTAGTTAAATATTTACAGCGATCTTTTAAGTTACATTTTATAAAATAATATTTCTGGGTCGAAAAACGACTCTTTGAGCTGCGGATTATACGCCGGAAATTACGGTACATTCAGCTGTAAGTTTGAAATATTAAAAGTAAAGGCCAAGTAAATAATTAATAATGCAAAACTAAATATGTATAATGATGAGATTTTTTTTTTCTTGAATTATTCAGTGAAACTCGTCTTATAAATGTACGCAAATAATTCACATCAAAATCTTAAAATAACAAAGTTTTCTTTCGTGTTTAGCTATGCTTAATAACCAAAAAAGCTTGATTAATACAAAAATTATTTGGTAAAAATACTGTGATCGTCGCTGAGAAAACCTGAATTTAATCATATCACACAGAATTACATATTAAAAGTTTAAAATTAGTTTGTTTACATCGGAAACGATTCGCGAAATTTCGTGCCACGAAATCTCTCTCTCTCTCTCAAAAAAAAGGGTTAGTTATAAAAAATTCAAAGTACTAAAATACATACGACTTAAAAAGAAAATAAATACGGTAAAATGAAAAAATACCTTAATAAAAGAAATCTATAAAGTTTCAACAACCCAACAACCAAATGGAACACATACGCTTCTAGAGAGAGGAAAAAGCCTTCACCTCATTGGCTGGAACATCGCGTCTGAAGATAGTAAAAGCCTCTAGCTGATTAGCTGAATGCTCGCGCATGCGTATAAATAGCATTTTTGCACGAAAAACTAAAAAGCAGGTTAGCTTTAAGTATATGGATATGTGATTAAAGACTGGAGTTGTAATCACCCAAAGTGTGTATACATTTTTCATATACACTCTGTAGTTTAGAGATGATGTTAACATAAGTTTTATGTGCATATCGTCTCTACCATATCGAACTATCGAGCGTGAAAAAAAAATGAGTTTTTCATTACTTTTAGAAATGGGCCGATTTTCACCATTAAATTTTAATAGTTATTCTTCATCAGTGTTGCCAGTTTGACCTCTTTTTCTATTCAGAAATTTAGAATCCACACCAGAACTTTCAAATAGAAATTTTTATTTGATTTAATGACAGACATTTCGCGAATACTTAACGTAAAAATTTATAGCTCAAAATTTCCGGTATGAATTCGGTATCTCTGAATAAAAAAAGGTTGGCCAAAATGGCAACCTTGTTCATATCATAAATGTTATTAGTATTTTTACTAACCGGAAGAATTAAATTTAGTGGTGACAATCGGCCTATTTTTTAAAAAAATGCATTTTTTTCATTATTCGATAGTTTGACATGGTAGCGACAACCATTCTAAGTTATGCGGATGGTGACAGACATTTGAAAAAAAATCAACATAAATTGAACTATATTTTTTTATTATGTTGTATTATAAGTGTTTATTTTTACATTTTATATAGCCTGAAATATATTACGGAGATTTACGTAATTTCAATAAATCTTGAAAAATTTTGAAAACTCCCTGATACTCGAAACCAAATCACTTTTCACTGGCGGTGGAAAGATTTCAAAATGTATTTGCCCCCTTAAACGAACACTTCTTAGTTTCACAACAGATTTTTTATAGTTGTATTACCTTTCGCATTTTTGTTACATTCAAATTAATAATTTATGTTGCAACGATGAAATGAAGCATAAGCATATAATTGTATTTTCTTTTAGTTCCCGAGTACAATTTTAAGACCTCTATACCAGATACATTTTTTGAAATATTTTAAAATATACAGATACTATAGAAAATGTTTGAAAATATAACATGGCAGAAAAGTTTTTTTAGGCAGACATATTGAGAAAAAAATACACTCTCAATACTTTTAGTGGTATGAATCATTTTTGAGGTATATGTGTCGCTTGACTGAATATTTTTCTCATTACTCACACAAAATCATATGCGTTTGGGGGTCTAACGTTACACGCTTTCATCATCACACTGTAAAATTGATATGGAGAAGGCAAAGTCTGAGATATTTAATATAGGGCAAGATGACGAATTGCATTTCTCAAATACTAGGGACATTTCTACCGGCATTTGTACACTGTATGCAATTGAAAATAAATTATGTAACATATGTATTCGTGATTCAGTCGTATAAATAATTTAGAAAATGTAATTTTATATACATTTCTACATTTTTTATCTAAACAAATTTCTAATTCAGATGTCCATTTATTAGAGCTGTATTTGTAGTATTTTTCAAAGGGTTATATATATATATAATATACTAAGTAATAATGATTTATGTAACTCATATTCAATTGTCTATTTCATTTTACTAATGAAGATAAGCGACGTAGCATAATTCAATAAATAATATACTTACAATGAAATGTATAAACGGTCTCATACATATTCAATATAATAATATAATATAGATGAGTATCAGAGTTATTAATTATTTATAAATAACAAATAATTCGTAAAATTCCAGAAACAGAAGTCTTGATGTAACATCATTAAAATATCACATTTTTTTCATGAACTTTGGTAAATTTCATAAGCTTTGGCAGTATATTTTATATACCTATTTCAGTTTTCCTACAGGTCAGAAAACTTCTTTAAAAAAAATCGTATTTTCTTACAGCAAAACTCGCTTTAAATAAAGCGAAGTTTTGCGAGATTTTATTAGGCGAATTTTTCTATAAGAAAATGCTGGTACACACCCGGAAAATTCTCTTAAATGTAGGAACCCTGTTATTTTTAGAATATTTTTAGAACTTTATTGTTATGTACCAGAACTTTTAAAGAGAAATTATTGACCTTATTTAATGGGAGACTTACATAATTAAATAAAATGAATATTTTTGTTTAAATTTAGCGGTTACCGGAAACTGAGTTTATTTGTTACAATTTAATTTTTAATTGACTGGTATAGGCATCACTGTGCAGTGCAGCTTTAGTATTACATTGTCATCTAAAAAGAACACGAGTGTTATTTTTCAGGAAAATCGAATCGGAAGAAGTGTGTCAAAAATCGATTGGAGAATGTTCCCAGACAAACAACAAACGAAATTAAGTAAGATCATGTAAAAGTAAAATGAGAAATATATGATTAACATACAAAACCTAACCAGGACTGTTAAAATAAATATTTTTAATATTTTATTCTAATGTTTGTTGACGCCACAAAGATATATCGAATCTAAAGTATTTAAATATTATTAAAATAACGTATTAAAATAACTTTTAAGTAGACTTGTTGTTGTTGTTGTTGTAAGGAACAAAATATTTTTACTATATTGTATTGTTTGTTTATTTTTAGTAAAATTTGTTCACGATTCATTCCTACACAATGTAAAATAAAATTTGAAGCATAATTTTTATATATTATCGTATAAACAAGGTTTACGGATGTCCAGTTAATTTCAGGAATATGTATATCTATTAATATGTTATCCGATTATAACTATGAAATTTAGGTGGCGGTCAGTTATACAGAATTGTGTTGAAAGTGATTTAAATATACAGTGGCCTCTCACTTATACGCGATACATGGTAATTATTTTTCTCCACCAGATTCTTTTTAAAGTAATTTTCTCTTTTTTTAATCGGATATCTTATAAATCAAATTTTAGTGTTTTAAAATAGTGGTACGAAAAAGTAATTACTGAACATCACGTATAAGTGAGAGGTCACTGTATTACGTCTTATACCTTTTGAAATTTTTCCAACGCCAAGAAAAAGTGATGTGGTTTCAAGTTATCAAAAATTTTTAAATTCTTATTGAAATTACACACACTTCTCTAATATATTTAAGTCATATTTCATGCTTTATAAATGTAAAATAAAACGCTTATAATAGAATATAATAAAAAATAAATTTCAGCTAGTACTGCAAAATGTTTTCACATGGTATGTCACATCCGGCTCATACCTTAACTTAGAATTAATATGTCCTTTAAATGACCTTTAAACTATATTTTATAGAATGAATTAATGATATATAAATTCATTGATATATACATTCAGAAACTGTTTAAAAAGTTGAATTAAGTTTGAAAAACAGGAAAGAAATTTAAAAAAAATAATTAACTAGTCATTAAAAAATAATGAAGATATTTAACTATCTCAATAATACTATCAACATTATCACAACAGACGTATACCGCAGAACTTTCCGTATGAACCAATATTTAATAAAAATAAATCGATTAATTAGTAAATGTGTGCTTATGTGATTTCACATGAGCGTAATTTAATCAGATTATCCAAAGCCAATCCTAAAACGTATCCGAAAATAGAAAAAAATAAAAATAAAAAATATGTGCCTAGTTATAAAACGCTGTTATTTTAAATTGAGCAACAATATCCGATTTATTTTGAATAATATTAAAAAAATAACACATATTTTTTCATATAAAAATATGTAAATACGTAAAGAAAAATTTGAAATGGATAAAGAATATGTGAATAAAGAATATTTGATTAATGAATATGTGTTTGAAACATTAACTTTAAACGGTGTAAAAAAAATTAAGCAGCGCAATAAAATATTAGAAAATATATGCGAACGAAAAAAGCATGAAAAATTACACAAAACTTAATTAAAGTTCCTTCCATGAACTCACGTATGTTTGAAAACTATTAATTTATTATATTTGCCTTGTGAGTGAAATAAATTGCTTAAGTTGAAAACAAAATTAAAAAAATATATACACTGTAATTTACATTTCCTTAAAAACAAGCAAATGTGAAATATTTGCAATAAAAATCCATTAGTTTCCGTGCTTAAATATATTTTAGACATAGCATGTTCTAAATTTACTACTTTCTTAACTAATCACATACATTATCAAGAAAAGAAAATCAGAATTAAAGTATATATATAGTCATTTGGAGCATTTTTTTTTAAATCTGCTAATTTTACTTTGTTGATTTAAAATAATTCAATTGAAAACTAATTGAAGATAATTAAAATTTGTTAAGGATGAGGTTTTTGCTGAGTAAGAATTACAGTGTATATAGTTCCGTTTCATTTTCAAACGGTTCCTAAAGTAAAAGTATCCTTATAAAAGAAAAAAAAAACGCAAACAAAATCGAAAAAGTAAGAAAACGGATAATTGTAGAGATCTGTCCGAGCTATCTAATGTCATTTGTATGAAATAATAATACTGAAACTATGGATAAAGATTAGGAGAACACTGAGTTCCATATATAAGAGGAGATATGTCTTCATATTCCACAATATGATTTTTAGTGGTCAGCATGGAAAGATACAGGGACCATAATTTTAGTTCATGGCAAAACATGAATGTCTTTCACGACAAAACTTGTTGTTTATCGCATTATCTAACATTGTAAGAGAATCATTCATTAATTTTACAAGCACAGCCTAATTCGAGAAGCATAAATTAGGATAACATTAAATGAGAAAACTGATAATTAACATTGACAAGACAGACTATTTTATACCTCTCCCTTGCAAGCCTCATTTACCTTCCGAGCTTCTGACCACAGACTCAGATCTTCTGTTATGTATGGCTATCAGTGAAGGAGATGTATATTTTAGTGCATTCTAGTTGCCAGTGCAAAAACTGGGGATATAGTTACAATATGACGGCTGTTGTTTGTTTACATTAGATCAACAAGGCCTGATTACTAACGAGGCAAACTTACCAGTAAAAGAATTGGAAAAGAATATTATGCCTTATTCATGCAAAATATCTGTCATAAATGACAAAATATTCTATTCAGTTTTACCAGCGGAATACATACCCTGGCGGTATTATAATATTTTTACTGACATTCACAGGGAGATAGTTTATGTAGTCCCAATATAGCGGAACCACAGAGCCAGACTACGGTCATGACGAACTTCCATCAGTAAAAACAATTAGATATTTTTGCCTTAAATATGACAAATTCAGCATTAATAAGGCCAGAGGTGCAAAAATCTAGGCGCAAATGGGCCGATTCCCACAACTAAATTTTTAGTATCCTTCGCCTAATAAGAAAACTGATAAAATTTAGGCAATGTATACCAATAAAATTTGATGAAGAATACTGATAAAATTTAGTGGATGGAATCCTACCATTAGCGCCTAAATTTTTGCACTCCTGAATAAGGCGTTTAAACAAAAAGAAAATGTATATTAGAATTTACTGGTGGAAGTTTGTCCCGGTAATCAGCCGTTGTAGAACCGTTTTCAGGATTTCAGTCGAACCCGCAAAATTTCAAGGATATGTCAGTTCCTCTTTACTCATTTTAACAACCTGTTTTTCATTAATAACAGCACATACATAGTCGCTTTCATAAGAAAAGGTTTTAATGTAGTTTTTGCTACTTCTTTCACATTTAAATGTTAATACAATTTTGACCTGTTCCGTATAACGCAAATGAATAGGTAAGTTTATATTTTAATACATGTTTTCAGTAAATCTTCATATGCATCATATATATCGTGCGCAGCGATTGAAAATTGATACTCATTGACGAGAAAGTTAGAATAGCGCTAATGATTGCAAAATCATACATTTTATTTTTTAAATTACTGAGATGAACGATATATTAACCCCTTAATCGTCGCGGTCGATGACTGTAGGCTACTTTAAAAAAAATCCAGATTGCTTGATTACCACCAGTTTTTTTTAAGTAGAAATATTCGCCTTATTTAATTGTCAGAAAACATAATGCGAGAATATAGCCAAATATACTGATTAAAAAAACTGGTGGGAATAAAACAATCTAAATAAAACTGGCGTAGCCTATGGTGCACGTGAATGTCTGGGACACGACGATTAAGGGGTTAAAAAATAGAATCATTTCCACAGTTAACTCTTTCGTATGCGACTTTTTGTGTTTTTTGTGGAAAAATACTTTAACTAAGTTTTAAAAAGTATCTATCCAAATGACAAAAAAAAAAAAAAAAAAAAAAAAAAAACGTTTATTGAAATGTATTGAATGTAGGTGTTTTACGTTCTTTTAAAATGGAGATAATCTATGTAAGTATTTTTGATATTTCGAAATCTATTGGAACATAGTTAGACATAACAACTTACCAACTATAATTTTCTTCATTGGACTATGAGAACAAGGTAACAACTATAACCAGTTCAGCAGATACTAATTATCGGTAGGTCAAACTTCAACGAGTAATTTTTAATTGAAATTTCCTCCTTATTTAAACGTTTTATTCATGCAAAATTTTTTCCATAATTAAGGCAAAAATATCTATTTGTTTATTTTTACTGGTGGAAGTTTGCCTCGGTGATAGTCAGAACTTGCGGTTCCACCATAACGTGACTACATGAACAATCCTGCTGTCAACATAAATGAATTTTGTTACCAATAAATTTTAATAGAAATTTTCGCTTTATTTAGACACATTTTTAATGCCTAATGCGTGATGCCAATTGGTTACTTTTTAAATTTAGTTTTCTTAATTCCCATCAATTTTTTGAGAAAGTAAAGCTCGCCTTATTATACCGTTTCAAAAAAAAAAAAAAAAAAAAAAAAAAAAAAACTTGCCCATCAAAAAATCTGAATTTAAGAAAAAAAGTATCTCCCTCTGCGTAATATCTAACGTAAATAAGGCAAAAATGCCTATTCGTTTTAAGACTGATTGAAGTTTGCTGCCTCGGCGTTAATCAGACTCTGACCCAATGTAAACAAACAACAATTGTTATCTTATTACTTCATCCTCATTTACTTCATTCCAAACCGGTATACACTGAACTGTCTCCTTTTCTTTTTCATATATCCATTATTTAATAAAATAATTAATGGTTGGGACAAGTAGCCTTTTTATTAAAATTAAATAGTGATTAAAATTTCAAGAATTTTCAGGAGCTGTGTGTGCATAGAGCAACATTTTAACCCTTTATCTACCGAATTATGAATCAACAAATTGTTCAATCTCAATAATTATCTTCATTGATGTCTGAAGGTATTTTAGACAAATTATATTATAATAATATGAAATTTAGATAAGGTTTTTCATTAAAACTGATTTAATAATTCGGTAGTAATAGTTCTTTTTGTGGAATATTTACAAGAATAATTAGATTAATTAACAGAAAATGCTGTTAAGGAAATATCACAATTCTTTATCGGAACAATGTAAATAAATGTATTGTGATCCTATCATTAAATAGAAAGCTTTTTATAGTTGCAAAATGTTCATATAACAATTTTTAAAAAGAGAAGATCTACACTTATGTAAAAGGTTGAGAAAATACCACTTTATAAAATATTTAGCTTTTACTGTTTTGCTGTGCTTTCTAAATGTGATCCAGAAAAGTATATTGTATAAAAACAAAACCTTATTATCATTTTTAGACAGATTAAAGGAATTTTATACAAAGTTTTCTCTGATGGTACTTAAAAGTACCGTCAGTAGATAAAGGGTTAAGCAAAATTCAAAAATCTAAGCAAACTTTTTTTAACGAATTGCTGAAACATAAATGAAATGATAATGGTAAATGTAAAGACATACTGTCTTTTCTACATACAGATGACAAAAAGAAAAGTTTTAAATACAAAATTATAATACTTGTGAAGGCATGTATTAGAACGAAATACGTTTTTAGTTAAATAAGTTAAAATTTAGAATACGTTTAGTGATTCATTTCAAAGTTACAATTTATCATAATCATAAATTTCGCATGAGGACAACCTATTTTATAGGAAACATAATAAATGAAAACAATCATTATTAAACTTGTTTTAATATTTTCCTTTGTTATTCATTTTTTATTAAAATAATTGTATTTTGATGTGTAGTTAAATGAACAGTAAATCTCATAGAACATTAAATTTGCAAATGGTAACTAAATACTTTTAAAACATCTTTTTTTTTCAACTTTTAAATTACTTTTAGATTTTTCGATGCTCAAAGAGAATGAAAATTGAGACTAATAACAATGATTTTCAACTTAAGGAAAATCAGTTAATTTATATAGTTTTAGAATGTAAAAAGCGAAAAGTTTACTTACTTGTGAAACTTAATTAAATTTCCTCCTCGTTTAGCTTTTTTAATTAAAATCTTTGTTAAAACATGGGAGATAAAATTTGTACAGTAAAAACTTGACACTGTATAATGAAGTTAAAAAGAGAAATGCTGATTTATGAATTATTTATTTCGATGAAAATAAAGTCATTTATTGATTCATTCAAATTTAAACATTTTAGAAGAATATAATTTATTTTCCTTTTCCTTTTTTGAAAAATGTATAGTAAAACAAAGTTCCATTTTTTTGCGATAAAAAGGAGGAAAAACAGCTGGAAATGTGGCATCATTAAAATACGTCATTTGATAGTTTAATATTTAAAAGTAAATATATGGATGCATGTATTATTTTCATAAATATTTTATTTAAAAAAACAGATTTTTCCAAGCTAATATATATATATATATATATATATATCCCTGTAGTCTCGGAAAATCTTTTTCTGCTTATCTAAATAAATCATTCATTATTTTGTTCTATTTTGTTCTTTTGTTTTTCTACATTTAAAATTTGTATCTCTTTTCCCATTTTCTAATTTGTGTTTATCTCTGGTTTTTTAAGAATTTTATAGATTCCCGCCCCCTCTGATCACTAGGTCTACTTGCTGACGCAGAAATGTTGGCTAACGTAGGCGGATTTTTTTTTCAGCGTTTGTACGCTCTCTTGAATTTAAATACCAGTATTTTAGGTGTCTTTATTATGATGATGTTCCTGGATGTGTCATTATACAATATTCGATAACTAACTGAGTTTGGATAATTAATACATTACCACATAGTCTAAGCGAATATGGATGACTTTTATATGCGTTCTTAACACACATTTTATATTGTGTTTACGGTGGGTGAAATTGTATACTTCAATATGTTTCAGTGCAGGGTTGCCACTGGCGACAATTTGATAATTCTATCACGCACCACTTTCTCAGAACAAAGATCTTTCACATACGCTTGACAAAAGAGAAACGTAAACAGTTTATTGTTTCAATTGGATTTCCAGTTTTAATACAACTTATGACATATGAGCTGTTTGTATATCACATCATACAGGAGCCATGTGAAAAAGTATAAATATAGCATTTTAGCACTAGAAATTCAAAGAAAACGCAGAGGATTTGACCAAAAACTCCATCAGCCAATCAGAGATACGTAAGCCAGCCAATCAAATCTAGCTTGCGTAAAGCAGCCATTTCAATTTAACTTCCAGTCTAATATGCTAGAATCGTGATATTATAAAATTTTCTTAAAAATAAATATAAAATTTTTTATCTAGAAATTTCCACATAAGTCAAGTATGAACAATATATAATGATTGTGTGCACGTGGGAGCGTGGCCATTTTTATACAATGAACTAAATTTACATATTTTAAAAAGATAATTTCATAAAAAAATTGTCCAATAATTTTTAATTGTATTTTATTAAAACAATATATAAAACGTATTGTTTAACATAAATATTATTGTTTCAACCTAAAATATCTAATATTATATCAATATTAGAAAGAATTATTTCACTTCTTTGTAAAAAATTCTGCAGTTTCTATTTCGATATTAATTAACAATTTTATTCCAGAGTAAATCAACCTTTCTCTAATTCCGGCATTTCATTTGATATATTTCCAATGTGCAGCAATTAGTTAACCAATAATTGTTTTTCAGCTGCAATATTTTCGACCAATGCAAAATTGGTGCAATTTTGAACCCCAATATAACTAATATGGCTGTTATGATTGCATCTATATTATAACTAATTAAATTATGAATTCATAATCAAATTTCAATTTCTAATTGCAAAATTATTGTGTGTATAAAGATATTCTTAATTCATATTTTGTTTAAAAATATTTTAAAAGATAATGCAAAATTGAAACTAAATAATTTAATTTAAATATGTTACTTTCAATGTCATAAAAAGATTCATAAATATTAACACACATACTAAAATAACACAAGATTTTACTCATATTACATTGCTGGAAAAAAGTATAAAGTCGATAGAAAAATTTACAAAAGTCAAAAATTAATGGAATATTGTTGATAACGCAAATTATATTTTCATTTGCATGATCAGTATCCCAAAAGTACGCTTAAACTTTGTTTAGAAAAACGGAAGGGGAACATAAATTATGATAATTTCTTACAACCAATGAAAAACAACTTGGAAAAAAGTATAAAGCCGATAGTTCTAGCCTCATTTGGCATAATGCCAGACTTGAGAAAGCAGGTCTCCATAAAAGTCTGGGTAAATGTAAACGTGTTACGCGCATTTATTTTGTATTTGGTGTGTTTAATACAATGCCAAGAGGAAAAAAGTTATCCGATGGTGAACAAATTAAAATATTAACTTTAAATGAAGCTGGAATTTCTGGTTCTAATATTGGAAGAAAAATAGGAAGATCCAAGGCTGCAGTAAACAGTTTTCTCAGAAATCCCGAAGATTACGGCAGTAAGAAGCGTACAGAAAGACCGAAATCCTAAAGGCAATCAAGACAAATCCGGAAGCTAGCTTGCGGACAAAAAATGTCGTCTGCCAAAATTCAAGAACAGTTACAATTACCATGTGCAAGCCAAATGGTAAGAAATGTTTTAAGTAACAATCCCATTGTTCAATTAAAAAAAAATTAAAGGAAAACCCCCTCTTTCTAAACACTACAAAAATGCTCGCTTAGACTTTGCACGAAAACATTTAACCGAAGGCACAAATTGGAAAGATGTTGTCTTTTCCGATGAAAAGAAAATTAATTTCGATGGATCCGACGGCTATAAATATTTTTGGCATGCTTTACGACAGGAACCTCATATTTTTTCAAAGCTTCACTTTGGAGGTGTCTCGGTAATGGTTTGGGCGGCATTTGCTGCCTGTGGAACCACTCCAATTGTTTTCATGCATAACAAATTGAATTCACTGGATAATTTTTAACACAATTATTTCAAATTGGTAAAGTAATCATACAAGTTGTATATCCTGGCCCGGACATTTTTCGTCCAGTTGGAATTTTACAACCTGTAAAATTGAATTCAGTTATATATCAAGATAAGTTAGGAGATAATTTATTACCCATTGTTCCTCTTATAACTTCAGGACACTGGACATTTCAGCAGGAAAACGCTTCCGTTCATGTTTTGAAGTCAACTAAATCTTGGCTGGAAGCTAATCAGGTGTAATGCCTTCAATGGCCAGCTCGTATCCCCGATCTGAATGTAATAGAAAATCTTTGGAGAAGTTTAGCCCGAAATGTTTACAAAAATAGACGACAATTCAATTCAAAGTTAGATTTGATGAATACTATTAAAAACTTCTGGAACAATATTGATGCAAGTACTTTGTGCAGTCTGATAGATTCAATGAACAAGAGACTAGTCAAAATTATCGAAAAAAAGGGTCTCACATCGATTATTGATGAAAAACATGTATCGACTTTATAATTATTTCCAACTTTCTTTGTACAGAAAATTTTCTGAAGTATATTAACCTTTTATTAATGTAGTTATTAATAAATTTATTTTTTCTTTACTTCCTTGTAGCAAATATTATAGATGCATGAAATTTCATAAATGTTCCATATTTCGTTTTTTATTTATATCATATTTTCAAGTAGCTTTATAATTTTTTCCACCACTGTATATACAAATTAAATATTAATATTTTGCAGTGAAAGATATTTATAAAAAAAAATGCTTATAACTAAATATTTTAGAAACAAAGTGAAAGTATAAAATTTCACACAAACTTTCGTATAAATTAGAAAGACGACGCATGTGAAACATGATGTTCCCACATAATCCCCCACATGAAGATTATGAATTTATTTTATCAAAACTATTTGTTTCTGAAACAATATTCCATCATAAATATGCACACATAACGGATTTAAAATATACTGATAATTTTAATATTTATAGGAAAAGGTAAACAACTTTTTTTTCGAATATTTCTCCACATGATACTCTTTGAATTTATTCGGAAATTGAGTTTCCAGAATTATATATTCCACATATCTGCCGAATGCTAAAGCATTTTTTTTGTTTCCCACTTGTTGGAATATATTTAGACTGACAAATGGGAATACTAAACAACCATTTCAAAGCAAAATTTCATTTTTATAAAAGTTGCTTTAGATAGCAGAAAGTTTTGAACGAAAATACCGCTGTAAATATGAAATCGATATTTCAAAATGAAGAAGATTTAGTAATTTCAGTACTTTCGAAACACGTCCATTAATATAGATAGGATTGTGGTTGATGTGACTTATTTTTAATGATTAAATTCGAAACCTCAACGATAATAATATACATATTTTTCACTTTTAATTTTCTAATGCCCATGATAGCAATCACTGTTTCCAATTAAGTAGATCTTTTTATTCCATATTCACTTCAGAAATTTAAAATAGCGATATTGACTTCATTTAATAACAAACATTCTGTCATTAAATGAAGCTATGTTTATTAATGAAATTTTCTGGTATAAATTTAGATTTTCGGAATTACGGAATATGTAGAACGTATTCCACCATGGGAATTAAAGGTTTAAAATTGTAAAAGTAGCTGAACATCATATTGAGGTGGGATTAAATTAAAATGAATTAGTTGCACACACATCAATTTCTATTATGGATCTTGATAGTTATGGTATCAAAGCTTTATCAGGAATATTTCTAGAATAAGATTTGACAAAGTAAAACACGTATGAAATGGAATACTGTCTGTCTAAGAGAGATGTCGAATGTGAAATAGAATATTCCCACATAGTCTCCCACATGAGCATTACGAATACATTTTATCAAAACTACTTGTTTTTGAAGCGATATTGTATCGTAAATATGCACACATAACGGACTAAAGATTCACTGATACTTTTAAAATTTATAGGAAACTGTAAATAACTTTTTACCGAATATTTCTCCAAAAGAAACTCTTTGAATTTATTCGGAAAATGAGTTTCCAGAATTATATATTCCACATCTCACCAGAATATCAAAGCTTTCTTTGTTTGTTCTAATTGAATCTAAATTAAAGGTTTAAAATTGTAAAAGTAGTTGAACATCATATTGAGGTGGGATTAAATTAAAATGCATTAGTTGCACACACATCAATTTCTATTATGGAACTTGATAGTTATGGTATCAAAGCTTTATCAGGAATATTTCTAGAATAAGATTTGACAAAGTAAAACACGTATGAAATGGAATACTGTCTGTCTTAGAGAGATGTCGAATATGAAAGAGAATATTCCCACATAACCTCCCAAATGGACATTACGAATGAATTTTATCAAAACTACTTGTTTTTGAGCAATATTTTATCATAAATATGCACACATAACGTACTAAAAATTCACTGATACTTTTAATATTTATGGGAAACTGTAAATAACTTTTTACCGAATATTTCTCCAAAAGAAACTCTTTGAATTTATTCGGAAAATGAGTTTACAGAATTATTTATTCCACATCTCTGCAGAATACCAAAACTTTCTTTGTTTCCCTCTGGCTGGAATATATTTAGACTGACAAATGAAAACTCTAAACAACCATTTTAAAGCAAAATTTCATTTTGATAAAAGTTGCTTTAGATATCAGAAAGTTTTGAACAAAAATACGACTGTAAATATGAAATCGATAATACTTCAAATTGAAGAAGATTTGGCAATGCATGCTTCAGTACCTCCTAATTTCGATTAAAATAGATAGAATTATGTGGGATGCGATTAATTTTAATGATGAGATTTAAAATGACTTTCTGTAACATTCCATTGAAAGAATATATTTATAATTTAATAAACATAAAACGAATTAAAAACTTATATAGAATTAGGATTAAAGAAAAATGCTAAAATTTTATACAAAATAATTTTCAATTGCATAAATTTATAATTATTAATATTAAAAATTTAATACAGTAATACCTTTAACGCATTTGCATCATACGTGCATTTCAAAAATTTCTTTAATATTCAGAAATTGCTAATTCACTCCAGAAATTCAGAATAGAAATTTTTTCTTGTTTTCATGACAAGCATTTCATGATTACATATAGTAAATTACTTCTTTCGGAAATTCAAATATAAATTCGGAATTTTTGAATAAAAAATAAATTTCTAAACTGCACGCATATTTGCTTTGATGATACAAACGGTTAAAAGAAGAACCTGTATATAACAGTATAACTAACTAAAAATGCATGGCCTCGAAAAAGGAGTATTAGAACATCATGCAATTAAACATGTTGAGATGAAACCACTCTTAAAAAAACATTTTCTAGATCCTGGTGATTATGTGTTACCATAGTTTACTTACTCTGTTTTGCAATTTGAAAACACTGTGGTGTAGGAATTGTATTTCTAACTGTTTTAGTTTTTAGTTTAATGTATAGCATAATGTACTAAAGTTTCAGTACTTTACAAACAGTTCTATTAATATGGATAGGGTTGTGATTGTTATGACTTATGTTTCAACATGAAATTCGAAAACTCTGGTCTAGGATCAAGTTCTACGAGTATAAATATGAATATGTTTTACTTTTAAACTTATAAAAGTACCTGTCATATTGTGGTGGAATTAGATTAAAACACCTTAGTTGCACACACATCATTTTCTATTATGAAACTTGATAGTTATATTATCAAAGTTTTATCAGGAAGATTTTTACGTTAAGATTTTAGAAAGTGAAACCCGTTTGTAATGGAAACCTGTCTTTGAAATACATAGCCTTCTGGATAAAATTATGCAATACAACTATATCATCTAAGATGAAACCTGTGTCATGCTTTTTTCCGATCACTTGCATTTTTCCATTTTAGTAGAATTTGGTGTAATTTGAAATGTTTGTGTTACTTATTTTTCTGAATATTTAATTTACTTTGAAATAAGCTGTTACTAATACCGGCGACATGATATTACGTCATCATACGAGGTATACGTAGTTAGAAAAAATCAAAAAAATTAACAATCCATCGCTTTATATTTTATGTGCAATAATGTTGCATGTTTGTGGATATACTACACGTACATACGCACACACACATACACGCGTAACAATTTGTCACCGTGCTATCTGAAGGGGAAATTTGAAGAGTAAACCATGGCCAACTTAGAGCTAGTTGGATCGAGGCTAACGAAAAAGGAAGGCTACCGCGGTGCTTCCCGCACATCTTTTTTTACAGACCGCTGGAATCACGTGATGCTCGAATGCACCAATGCAGGTGTACGAAAAGAGAATCACGCCAATCTAGCGGTCTGTAAAAAAAGATAAGTGGAATGCACCGCGGTAGCCTGTCTTTTTCGTTAGCCTCGTAGTTTGATAAATTGTCGCAATTGAAATTGAAATCCTTTATTACTCTCAGTCACTTTTCTAATCTACAGCTAATTTTAAAATTCTGTCATATTTTCCATAAACATCAGATGAAATAATTCCCATCTAGTGTTTATAGAATACACATTTCTTAAGGTCAGAAACAGAGTATTGCCTAAATAATACTAAACTATTTGTTTGATAAGCAAATGAAAGGAAGGCTAAGAATTCATGTTCATGCTCCTATAAACATTACTTGTGAGGATGCAAATTTCTAAGATAAAATATTAAAATTAACTTGCCCAGATTATCTTTGTAAGAAGAACTTCAGGAATGCTTTGTAAAAATAATTTTAATAAGCCTTTGTAAAAATAATTTGATCAACAATTGCAATTCTAGTCGTCTTTGTCACAAAAATTATTATTGTTTTAGACTGATATTGCTAAACCTTATAGGACAATTTTGTTACATAATTTTTATTATAAGGAGAAAAATATTCAAATGTCGCTTTTTTAACTATACATACCTAAAAAACAGGCTTTCATAGGGATTTATTGATGGATTATTATTTTTTTTTTAACAAAAACGCAACTGAAAAATAATAGCAGTTTGTTTTCTATAAAATAACGGATTTTTTATTTCCTCAAAGTAGTTATGACACTCGGCCGATTTGAAACACCAACACATTCTCATCGTCGTGGAGGAGAATATTCTAATTTCTTATGACAACAGCCCCTAATTTTCAAGAGAATAATATTAAAATTTGTAGATTTGACTGCACTAGATCACAAACCAGTATTCAAATCAAGAAAAATTCCTCCACTTTTTATTTACTTATTCTATGAAAGTTTAGTAAAAGTAAATGCATATTTACAAATGTGTATCATTAAAAATCATTATTGGTAGTCTTGTCATCCAGTTGCTAATATAATGATATGTAAATATTATTTTGCACTGTCTGTTTGAAATCATATTGTTACTTCGTTTTTACACACTTGGTATACATAGAGAATGAAATATACCTTACATTTTATTTCATTTTAAACATATCATATAATTATTTGAACTGAATTAATTTCAATTACGTGGCATTTATTGTCATGTAAAAAACAATATTAAAATAGGTAGACTAATCCATAGTTTGTGCGCTTTTACAACAATTTTTAATAGAATTTTTCACCTTATTTAAATGCAGAAAAATATTACAAATACTGCAATTAAACGGGGTGTGTAATATATCTGCTATTTAAATATTAAATAGAAAAAATCTGTTAAACAATTGTGGTAACAGCGTACAAACCCTGTAATTCCAAACTTTATCAGTTTTTACTTTTTAAAAATATTTTGGCTTACAATAACTGTAAATTAAACACTCATTAGTTTTCAAAATATATTAAAACTAAGTAACGTTTTGCTTTTCTCTTACTCGAATGAATATTTTCTATTATAACAAAGAATTAAGTAAATGCATAGATTTTTTTTTATTTTCCATACTTTTTATGTTCACTATAGTGTATGATATTTGAATTATGCAAGTAACCTTTTTAAAAATATTTTAACCTAATCACATATTTTTAAAATATATTTGAAAGGATAATAAATAATGCAAAACTTTCTGCGGCGGACATTTTAAGAAAAAATACTCTTTCAATAATTTTAGTAATATGAATCATTTTCGACGTATATGTGCCGCTTGAGTGAATATTTTTCTCATTACTCATATAAAAAATCATATGCGTTTGTGGTTCGAACGTTATACGCCTTAACCATCACGCTGTCAAATGGCTATGGCGAAGGCGAAGTCTCAGATATGAAATATAGGTCAAGATGAGAGCTTTTATTTTTCAAATACTAGGAATAATTCGATCGATATTTCTTTTACGTTGTGTGCATTCCAAGATGAACTGTGTAACATACATCTTCGATACTCGTTCGTATAAATAATATTTTTTGAAGTAAAACAAACAAAATCAACCCTTCTTTGCATGAGTTTTTCTTTTACAATTGTGTTTTTTTATACATATATTAAATATTGGACACCAGAAATTTTAAGATAGATTTTTAACTTTGTTCAGCAACATAGTTCACGGGAAATTTACTGGATTAATATTTCTATATAAATATGGTGGTGGCGAAGAAGTTGATTTATTTATTACAAGTTAAATAAACAGTGATGGAAATTTACAGCACTATGCAATTAAGGGTTAAATATTTTCTTCCCGATGTCTATAAAAAAATACTTTCGTATAAGACTTTTTAGCAACGAAAAGCATAAACAACGTAGTTGTACAGGCTCCCTCAAATCCGCAACCCTAAAATCCACAAACGTCTAAAATCCGCACATGTTGCAGGTGTAAACACTGAAGCTTTACATGAAAAATTCAAGATTTTTTTAAATTTTTAAATCATTCCATACACATATTTAATATGTAACTTTGGTTAATATGACTAAACTCTAGCTTTCTGATGAAAGAAATATAAATTTATTTCATAAACCAAATTCAAGATAATACTGATATTCTTGGCGGTTGATTCCTATTTATCAGATATATTTATGTATTCATGAAGCTTTTTTTTGGCTTTTAACCCTTAATTGCATAGTGATGAAAATTTCCATCACTGTTTATTTAACTTTTAATAAATAAATCAATTTCTTTGCCACCACTATATTTATATAGAAATATTAATCCAGTAAATTTCCCCGTGCTGAAATTATGTTGCTGAACAAAGTTAAAAATCTATCTTAAAATTTCTGGTGTCTAATATTTAATATATGTATAAAAAAAACACAATTGTAAAAGAAAAACTCATGCAAAGAAGGGTTAAAACTGGCTAAACATGAAATACAATTTTGTTATTTTACAATTTTTATATAAATTACCAGTGTACCTTTATGAGGTGAGTTTCATTGAATAATTTAAGAAAAAATTATCTTATCATTATTATGCATATTTAGTTATGCATTATTAATTATTTACTTGAAACGTTTTTTAATATTTAAAAACAACATCCACCGATGTTAGAGATGTTTAAAATTTATGATTTTTTATTTATTTATTTATTTATTTATTTTTTTTTTTGGGGGGGGGGGACTTATAAATCATGGGGAGTTGAATATATTCCGATCTGAAATCCTAAATTTGCGTTCAAACCTCAAATGCAAATATGTATATATGTAATGGTAATTTTAAAATTGCATTCTCCGTACAAATAATATTTTTAGTAGTAAACAAAACAATATTAAATATTTCTTTTACAAACTCAATTAAAAATATATATAATATTTAGTGTCGTATAAGATTTTTTAGGGGAAAAGCATATCTGACGTTAGTGGTGGTTTTATAATTTTGGGGAATTTTTCTGTAATAGTGTTTTATTTGCGACTTCAAAACTTTAATGCTATCATTTATTAAAACAACACCTATCGATGTTAGAGAAATTTATTTAAGGTTTACGATTTTTTTTTCGAGCCTTATCAATGATGGGGAGCTCAATATATTTCGATATAACATACTAAATAGTGTTTAGTTTGACTGTAAAAACTTCAAAAAATTCTTCTATATAAAAAAACTTTATCTACATTTTTAAAAATCTTTAATACTACTTTTAGGATGGGTGCATGAGTATTTTACACTTACTTACGTATTGAATTTCGAACAAAACTGTATAAGCGTGTATATGTAACAAATACGTAATATATGTAACAAAGCGACATATTATTTCAAGTATTAAACTTTTATGTAACAATCTTTTTCTGTATTATGTAAAGAATATGGTAATTTTTAAATTGCATTTTCAGTTGTGATCATGTGTAAAAATATTCAAAAGTACAGCAATAATATTATAAAATATTGTAGTATTATTTTTTCACATATACATAATTCTATGTTTGATTGTTTTGTCAAAAGTATATATTATAAAAACAATCCTTATTAGACATTAAACAATAAAGGTTGTCAAGAGTAGCGATTCCACAATAATGTAATGTTGGTTATTTGCATCTGGAGGAAACGACAAAATATAATTTAATGGCGTCAGCTTACAAAGTAAATGTTTTGTCAACGGACCAATAGTCGATAGCACCGTGAATTAGAATTTCGATTAACCGCAAACGTGACATGTCGTAAACAGGGCTCGCCAATGGGTCGCTGTTTAAATAACAATAATTTCTAAAGAGAAAAAAAAATAGATTTATTTCGCAAAGTTTGGAGAAACGTGCCCTGTCGTTGTTTCTAATGCAAATGTTGTAGAAACTTACCCTGAAATGTTTTCCTAGAAAATGCCGGTATTAGAAAAACGGACCATTGTGGAGTACATAAACATAAGTGGGTTATCCGTGAAAAAATTATCTCACTCTTCTGGAAATTTCAATTTAAAAAAATAGACTTTTAATAACTTTCTATAATTTGAATTTAATACTTTATTCTTAAATATTGATGCATATAAAGAACTAAAATCATTGTGGCAACAGTAAAAAAAATTATTTGACTATATCAAACATCACACAGCGTCACAGAGATATACTCTGAGGCGCATTGTCTGCTAATTCATTAACAGCCAAAATTAAAAGGTTCTTCAACCTTTTTGCTAAAACTCATTTGCCACCACAAATTCCGAAAAATATTCTTCGCTTTATTTAATCGAAAATTTTTGGTTGAGATATTAGGCCCAACAGAGATTAAAAAACGAGATTGTCTAGCCAAAATGGCGCAAAAATAAAAAATGCGTTAACCCCCATGCGTCTGTCACAACTGTTTCGATAATATTTCCCTGATATAGAAACTTCAAATATTTTACATTAGTTGATGAATTATCTACAGTGACCTCTTACTTATACGCGATGTTCAGTAATTACTTTATCGTACCACTATTTTAAAACAGTAAAATTTGATTTATAAATTCTGCGATTAAATAAGGAGAAAATGACTTTAAAAAGAAACTGGTGCCGAAAAATAATTATCGGGTATCGCGTATAAGTGAGAGGTCACTGTACATTAAATGAATAAATCTTTATTTGTATTGAAATGTACAAATTCATTAGTAACTTTCTTGTATTTTCTTCTTATAAAAATTAATGCCTTTATTCAAAATTAAGAAAAAAAAAAGAAATTTATTTCGCTAATAAAGCACATAAAAATAGTTGATCCCTGAAATTACGGTGCTGAAGATGATTTCGAAAATTCTTCAGAAAATATCTTTCCTCAATCTATCTTTATTAATCTCTAGAGTTCAATAAGTTTCCACTACAGGCAATGAAAATTGGATTTAAACTATAAGTAATATATTGTATTGTAGTCTAGAAATTATGCCTTTAGAACAAATTAAATTCGAAAATAAAGGATATAAGAATATAAACCTTAATAGAACATAAAAATATATCTGACGATTTATTAATCCCGCATTATCATTTTAGTTGTATAGGTTTAGTTGTTAGTACAGTTGTTTAGGTATTTATTTTATTTTTTACTAATAAAAGAGAATAACATTTTAAAGGAATAAAAATGTTTTTACCGACAGCGTGATGACCCCAACACAGTGTTGCCAGCAAGCTACCTTTTCTTTCACATTCAGATGTTTAATTCACACCACTTTTTTTAAAATAGTGTAATTGGCCTTATTGTCACATTATGTAATCTGTCAATTAACCCATTAAAGCCGAAATTACTTTTCTTTTTAAAATGCAAAAATTTCATTTCATACAAATTTTTCAAAGTAGCAACTTTAGTCTCCTTTTATTACGTAATTTCTGTCATCAGATAAAGAGAATATTTCTCTTAAAATATACTGGTATGAAAATAACAAAATGGAGAGCATCTATCCCGTTACTAAATGGTAACAGTGGGCTTTAAACCCTTCAGGTCGAGCGACACGTATACGTGACGCATGCTCAGAATCCTCGATTATTCCCACCAGTTATTTTTTATTGTAAACTTTGCCTTATTAAATCTTAGCATTTCTGCGATTCAATTAGGTAAAAATTTCTGTTTTGAAAAACCGGTGGTAAAAGATTCAAAATTCTGTAAAGGACGCGAAGTGGTTAATGGGTTAAATTAGACGAATATTTCTACTTGAAAAAAGTGGTTACAATCAAGTAATCTGATTTTTTTTTTTTAAGTATCATACTGGCTACACTGCCCCCCCCCCTCTCTCACACACTCACATACACGCATTTTCGACCCCAGATCTCAAGATGTGTTTAACTTGCTTTGTTTGTGGTTTCGGCTTCAAACACTCGTTCATATTATCCGTCCATTAAATGCAGAGCTGCCACTCGTTCCATTTTTTGAGTGCTAGTTTTTTTTTTCTAATAAAAATCTTCTCTTCCATTTTTTTTACAAATTTTGCGAACCATTACGTATTATGTGTGGCATGCTGTTAAAACGTAGCACGATTTTTTTTTTTTTTCAGAAATATTAGTATTAAAAAAATAAGCCAGGGAGAACACTGGTAAATGCACTTGACTTTAAACCAATAAAAATAAAAATAATCTTTTTATCTAATCGTAGAATTTTCAGCGATTACCACAAGGCAAAAATACCTTTACGAAATTTGTAGTATCTAGTTATACAGAGTATTTCGACCCACCCCCATCCTTGCTACGTAACTGAACACGGACACCCATAGACAGGTGGCCCTTATGCCACCTTACTCACCATAACAGATTCAAACTCCAATCCCCAGATTTAACAATTTCTGACTCTTCAAAGTATTTTGTATTGAGAACGTTGATAGATGATTTGTAATCCATGCACAACAGATTGCTAACTGTGTCGCTAAAGCATAAAGATATCGACACACTCTTAAAATGAACTAATAGTTTTGGTGAGTGAAACAAATGCAAATATCGCTATAAAGTTTTTTTTTTCTGTTTCTTTTCATGTATATCCTCACATTCGGTTTGCAAGGTACTCCCTCTAAGGATATTTATAAATGTAACTGGTAGTATTTCGTCAGCCGATTCTACTAAGATATTAATTAAAATTAAAGAAAAAATCTGTTTGACTGTATGCGTATACCAAGCAGTGTTCCCAGTAGGCTACTTTTTAAAATTCAGATTGATTGATTGGCACACTTTTTTGAAATGGTATAATCGCCTTCTTTACGTCTTATTTAATTGCTATTTCTTAACCTTATTTTTACTTTTTCAAAAAACTGGTGGCAATAAAGAAAATTGAATTAAAAAAAACAGCAAACTGGTAACACTGATACCAAGATTCAACATTTCAGAATATGTTTATTATTCTTAGAAGTATTGGTGTTTAACCCATTAAAGCCGGGATTATTTTTCTCTTTAAAATGCAAAAATTGCATTTCATACCAATTTTTTAAAGTATCAACTTTAGTCTCCTTTTCTTACGGAGTTTCTGTCATCAGGTAAAGAAAATATTTCTCTTAAAATATACTGGTATTCAAACAACAAAATGGAGAGCATCTATCCCGGTACCATATGGTACCGACATGCTTTAATGTGTTAATATCTAGAGCGGGGCAGGTATAATAATCTTAAGTGCATATGCTTATGTTATGATTAAGTGAATATGCTTATGTTATGATTCCTTTTAAACGCCGCTCTGTGTTCCAAGTATAAAAAATAATATTTCTTTGTGAAAATAAGATTTAAATGCATCTATTTAAACAATGCAAGAAGAAATTTCCCCCCAAAAAAATTTTATGTACGATTTCGGGTATGTTCCCGTTTGGGAACATTGGCGTGATTCATTAAGTTTTTACTATATTTTTCAATAGATTAAATTTTATGGTTCTTATGCTAGAATTTTATAAGTATGAATAATATTTGACAGATTTAATAACATTAAAAAATTTTTAAGTGAAATTCGTGTGTTGAATATTATACTTTATAAAAACAATCAAACACAAAGGAAAAATTAAATAATATATATGTGCATAGATATAAATAGAATTAGTAAAAATGTTTAAACCAACTATAGAAACCAACTACTTGAAAGTTAATGATAAAATAATTATATGTATTACAAATATTAACTACATAAAACTATAAATAATAATTATATAAAATACAAATTATCTTACCAAATTATTATTATTATTACATTATAGTTTGCATCACTGTCCGTGATAAGAGGGAAACAGTGTTCATGCAGTTGCTTTTGGCATTCAAAGCACATTTTCCTTGTATTTTTCTGGCAAACTACACAGCGTCCTTGAGATGATGATACCAAATAGTGCGTATCTGACTGCCGTGCAGACTCTACTGGATGGGCACATGGACCTGGAATACAATGAATCTTGGGTTTCATTCGAAGTAAACTCAAAGTCACCTCTCTTCGAAAATTCAGGTGTGACAGTTCTGATGTTGAGTTGTGGTGTAATTCAGTCTGTACAATCCATCCCGCAACAACAGCCATGTTTAAGGCATTGCTAAATACGTTCCAGTATCACTTTTTGCTGCGGAACATAGGACGGTAACTTCCAAGAAGTCTGTCTAACAAATCAACTCCACCCATACCTTCGTTATAGCACTTTACAAGATGTGGCTGTGAAACATCTACTTTTTTCTTTCTTTACGGCAAAATCGTTTTGCTTTATCCATAGGTTCATGAGTATTGTAATTTGACGCTATTGTAACAACTCAACTATCGTTCCATCGGCACATATAAACTTTTCCATCGCACTGAAAATCGTACTTTCCCCTCTCGCATTTGGACATTTTTTTAAAGACTGCAAAGGACATTGTCCTGTTCTAGTATCCCGAATTATACCAGTTGCTTTAAAATCTTTGTCTGATAAATCCGCCAAAAGTTTATAAGACGTGAAAAAATTATCAAAGTATATTTCGTGTTTTTTCGAATTTTCAATACACGATAAAAGTTCCCATACAACTCTTGATCCAAGGGGAATATTACTCCTTTCCGGACTTTTTCCACCGTAAATTTTCATTGCATATGGGTAACCATTATGCGAACAAAGCATCCAAATTTTGAAACCAAATCTTATAGGCTTACCTTTTATGAGCATTTTTGCTGAATGATGACCATAGTATGGAACCATAGATTCATCAATGCTTAGTTTTCTGTGAAAGATTCCAAACTGCCGAAAATTTTTTTCAAGTTCTTGATAAAAGGGAGAAATTTTGCCCAAATTATCTCCTGCTTTCAAATCATTTGAATCTATAATATGAAAATATTTCTTTATTTTCCTAAATCGGGCTCTAGACATAACTGAAGCAACTATTGGAACAGACAAATCTTCATAAGTGCTCCAATATAAATCCTCACCAGGAACTGTATGGTAGCCACTAAATAAGAGTAACCCAAAAAATTGCCGAATATCCTTTTCGTCTACATCAATATTTTCCCCATTTTGCATTGCATACAGTTTTGTCATTTCTGATAAATGGGCTAAATATTCCATCGGCAAATATTTGTTCAAAATTTCAGCTGGCGAGAAATTTGCTAATTCGAAAAACGATTCGCAAAGCTTCATATTACTTATGGTTTCTAAAGATTTTTTGAAAGATGCATTTTTATTCCAGTTCGGCTTCATATCTTCTTTCTTTGATAGTCTCTTTCTCTTCAAACTTGATTCAGTTTTTGATGTAGAAGGTACAGAAACAATCGTTTCATCATCTGATACATCAACTGATGTATGTGTAAAAACTTCTAATTGTCCGCATACATCTGCAGGCATAATTTTTTGAAATTCATTTTCATTTACATCTTCTTCATCTGTCATAGCACCACTTTCATCAGGAGGCAATTGGCAAATATCTATAACAGAATCAACCGAAGCATCTGAATCTGATAAAGAGTTAAAATATTCAATAGCTTCCTGTACTGTTAAAAATCTTTCACGATTAGCCATATCTATCAAAGAAGCAAAGTAAAAATATCGTTCTAGCTTCACCCTCTATTACTTACAAAATGAACGATGCAAAAAAATTCAGAAAGAGAAAAGGAAAAAATAAATAAATAAAAGAACTGGGCGGGTGCTGAACCACATGATCTATCTCAAAACTCTTACATACGATAAGAAAGTAAGAATTATTGCTAACAAATAGCACCCTTCGCGGGATACTTAGAAAAAGTCATAAACATCCTCAGTCCTGAGCAAAATAGTTGTTTGGACAAAACTCTCGCCCCCGCACTAGTGAGGGAAGAAAGCAAGAGAAGGGGGGAGGGGTGAAAAGGGTGTAAGTGGAATTCGAAAAACCACTGACCTGCTTTTAAACACAGCAAAAGAGATTCAGTATAATTCTGAGACTCTCAATATTACAAATTAGGAAAATAGATCAACAGTGCAAATGATCGAATTCTGTATAGTGAATTACGCCAATGTTCCCGAACGGGAACAATAGAATTTGATATCTTATAGCAAACGCATTTTTATTGAAAACTGTTATTTAGCAGGCTTATTCTTTAAAATGGACCTTATTTATCATAACTCTGAAATTTCATAAATTTTGCATCTTTTAAAAATTTTATGTGAATTTTTTTAACAATCCTAGTAAAAATTGACAAAAAATGACTTTTTTACGATTTTTTTTTAAGCTTAAATAATTATATAACATAAATAGTTTTTAGTCTAAAAAAATAAATGTACTTTTGTTAATAAATAATAATTTTTGTAAGTCCATAGAAGCGAAACTTTTTTTTTTAATGAATTTTAAATTTGATGTTCCCGTTCGGGAACATTGGCGTTTAAAAGGTTAAGTACATATGCTTATGTTATTGTTAAGTGCATATAAATATATGTTTAGATTTATATGGATATGTATTTATACAGAGTGGTGTATAAGCAGACATATAAATTCATAGCTTGAGATGTAGACCTAATTTGAGTAATTAAAAGAATGTATTTATGCGTTATGTAGTTTTACATATTATTTTTAAGTAAAATATCAAAAGAATAAGTACAGTTAACAAAGTCATTAGCATCAGCATTCTGTCAGCTGCAATATGTTTAAAAGCAAAGCAAAAATTATTTTTCTTCTAAAATGAAACCCCTGCATTACTGCATATTTTGTAACTTTAGCCCTTTCTTAACTTTCCAAAAGTTTTCTTCTTTATGTATTTAGACACTATACAAGAATGTTTTATCTTAGTTTTAGAAAACTTGCGTATATTTTCAAAAGTTTAGATAATCAAAACTTTCTGAAATTTACATCATGTAATAAAACAAATGCAATTCTTTTGAATTTTGTTTCAAACCACAATAAAATGTTTTCAAATGTTTTAATTGTATACCTAATAACATAAATAAATTCTAAAGGAAATTAAATAACGGGAAACACGCCCCTAAAACACTAAAGTTTTACATTTCAGAAGTTTTATTTTTTATATTTTATTATTTTTATCTTTCATTATTCAACGTTGCATCAAAGAGAGAAGTCTCAAATTATACGAAACTCATAAACTTTTACTCTGTTTTCAATAAGCATACGCACAGTGAAGTATTTGAGGCAAAAAAAATGACCAAAATTATTTTTCATGTGTTTTAAAGTTCGCTGTTGACTTCCTATAAGTAAATACATTTAATTAACGTAATATATACATAAATGTATTAATTTATTTAAACAACAAATAGATAATACAAAGTTTACTTAATTCTCTATTTATAAGAGGAAAGTAATTGTGGGTAAGTCTGTTTCATTTACAAGTAATGTTTAATTAAAGGCGCTTAATTTTATTACACATAAATGTTTCATTATTTCTATAAACTAATGTATATAATATATATACTTATTACTTGCATTTATTATTTAGCAAAGTTCAGTCTCTATAGTATAGAGAGTTGAGTGTTTGAGTGTTTGAGTGTTTTTAATAGATTTGCAGTCCTCCCCAAAAAACATTGATATCTAAATTTGGCAACAATATGCGAACATTTAAAAAAAAATACCTTTAAAACTATAACCAATACGATTATAATTCCAAAAAAGGTCCAACAAACCCCTACACAGCCTTAAAAAGTTTTGAATATATTAGATAATATATTTGAATAAATATATTTCTATAAATTAGATCAAAGGCTTAAAAATAACCCATTTTCAATATTAAATATTTTTTAATATATATGAAAAGTAAAATCCTTTAAATGTATATGTCAAAGTATACACATTTAGACACAATATAAAAGCTGAAACATAACAAAAAAGCACGTCTTCTCACAAAGAAACTTTCATTTCAACTGAAGCTAGGAGCCGACGGATATGACTCATACTCTTGAAATACACATCGACACACCAATTAATCAGCCATTATAAAATATGCTTTTTACAATTATTGAGTAAATTTTAATTTCTGCATTTCTGACCAGGATTTTGCATCAAATACTCCACTGTGATACGGTTAAAAATAATTTCACATTGGAATTTTTTATAACACATTAATTTGGATTTTACATTTAAGAAGAATTTTTGTGTTTTTACATATACCAACTAAGCAGTGATTAGACATCAACAATTTACACCAATGCGAAATACATTGTTTTTAATTCAAAGAACGTATAAGAGTATGAATTTTATATACTAATAAGCAATTTTATTTTACTTATAATGTATTCTTCCAGGTTCTTACTTTAATTTATTTCAACAAATCTCAATGAATATAAACCTTTCTAATAATCAATTTCCTTATTATAATGTTAGTGTTTGCGTATAAAGTTATTTTTCTATCTAGTTTTGCAAAAAAAAAAGAACATATTTAACCCTCAATTGCCTCTAAAGCATAAAATTTGCAACACTTTTTATTTAACTTTTAATAAATAAATCAAATTCTTCACAACCACTATATTCATATCGAAATATTAATCCTATAAAAATCACATAAATATGCTACTAAATAAACTTTAAAATATGTCATAAAATTTCTGGTGTCTAATCCTTAATCCTTCAATGCATGAATTTTTCTTTTAGATTTTTTTTTTTTTTTTTTTTTTTTTTTTTTTTTTTTTTAACACTTATGTTAAGGATTATGCACCAGAAATTTAAGATATACTTTTAACTTTATTTAGCTTATTTTAACTTATATTTTAACTTTATTTATGGGATTCATATTTCGATATAAATACAGTGGTTGAGAAGAACTTACTCCACTTATTTATTAAAAGTTAAATAAAAAGTTTTGCAAACTTGATGCTCTAGGCATTTAAGGGTTAAACATTTAAACATATTCGTATAAAAATATTTCCTCAAAATATATCATTACAGTTTTAATGAGCATGATTACATTATAATGACTTCTACAAATTCCAATTTATCTATTTAATTTTATATAAAAAAGGATCTCAATAGATTATACATACTATATGTTTCATAAAATTTTATAATTTATATATATATATATATATATAATTCATTTTAAATTTCCTGTATTTCATTTTGAACACTTTCCAACATAGTGGAAAAGTGTTTATGAATTCGGTTTGTCTGTCTGTCCGTGCTCTAACTCAAGTAAATATACTCTGATTTCCCTGCATTTGATATATTTTGTTAAGTTTTACTATGTCTTCCTCGATATTGAAAATGAAGTGTACAGCATTTATAGTTCATTTTCAGGAATACTAAATACAATTCCTTTACATTACTGACGATGGGGAAATCATTTGCGGTGTACGTTAAATATTTTACACTATTTTAAACATATTTAAATTGATGTATATCACTGAAGTGTACAACAAGAGGATTACTATGAATAAGGTGTACATAGCATCGTTCATTTACAGGGACAAAAAATAATTCGATTACAGTACAAACTGTTCATCAATAATAATTTAATAATAGTTGTTAGAAGCGCGTTTTAAGTTATGGTATGCGTCTTTTAATTTAACCCTTAATTGGATAGTGATGTAAATTTCCATCACTTTTTATTTAACTTTTAATAAATAAATCAACTTCTTTGTCACCACTATATTTATATAGAAATATTAATCCAGTAAATTTCCCGTGAACTATGTTGCTGAACAAAGTTAAAAATATATCTTAAAATTTCTGGTGTCTAATATTTAATATATGTATAAAAAACACAATTGTAAAAGAAAAACTCATGCAAAGAAGGGTTAACTCATTTTTTGCAAAAAAACTTGATGTATATATATTATATAGATGCTATACCAGGCTGCACAAAATATTTCAAATATATTTACGTTTATAGGCGGAATTTGCAGTAGAGTTTTTTTCAATTGTGCTGTGAGTTTTCTAACTGAAGTAAATTTTAGAATACTACTAGTTGATCCACCATGAGTTGCCCTGGACCGTGATAATAAATTAAAAGAAACCCTTCAAGTTTTCGATATCAAGTCGAATGCCCAAACCCTTTTTTGATCGGATCCATAGAACCCGAGATAGAAATGACTATGTTTTATATATACAAATCTATACATCCTATACAAGGCAGTACAAAAGAATGTGTATACTACTATTATTGACTTTAATTCGGTACATTTAGGATTATGCTTTTTCCAAATTATTGACTTAGACATCCTATTTCACCATATTATACTATACTATTTTTTTACAGTATTCTGAATGTGTTGGAAGATGTTTCATTATCTGTGCTTGAAGTATGATTTTTCGTTGTTGTTGATTATAAAGTGAGATGAATACCTAACTATTTTAGGAAGAAAAAATAAAGAATGCGAAGCGAGCACAAACTTGAAATAATAATTTTAGTAATATTTCATGCGTAATATATTGATAGCAAAAAGGAACATTTCCAGACAAGTTTTCGATATCAAGTCGAATGCCCAAACCCTTTTTTGATCGGACCCATAGAACCCGAGATAGAAATGACTATGTTTTTTATATACAAATCTATACATCCTATACAAGGCAGTACAAAAGAATGCGTATACTACTATTATTGACTTTAATTCGGTACATTTAGGATTATGCATTTTCCAAATTATTGACTTAGACATCCTATTTCACCATATTATACTATACTATTTTTTTACAGTATTCTGAATGTGTTGGAAGATGTTTCATTATCTGTGCTTGAAGTATGATTTTTCGTTGTTGTTGATTATAAAGTGAGATGAATACCTAACTATTTTAGGAAGAAAAATTAAAGAATGCGAAGCGAGCACAAACTTGAAATAATAATTTTAGTAATATTTCATGCGTAATATATTGAGAGCAAAAAGGAACATCTCCAGACATGAAGAATATAAAATAAATTTGCTTAAAAATATTTGTTTCTGAAGCAAAATTCCTTAAAAAATATGTAGACTGTACTTCAAAGAAAACAACTTAAAAAAAAAAAAAAAAAAAAAAGGAAGAAGAAGAAGAATTTTTTTTACGAATTAATCTCTCCATTATACTATTTGAATTTATTCAACAAATTAGTTTACAGAATTATATATTTCGCATCTCTTCAGAACGCTAAAGTTTTCTTTCTTTTCCGCAGGCTAAAATATATTTCGATTGAGAAATGGAAAATCTATGGAACCGTTGCGCTTTTCAATGAAAAATTTCATTTTGATAAAAGTTGCTGCTGTGAGCAGAAAGTTTTGAACAAAAGTTTAGCTGTAAATATGAAATCGATATTATTTGAAATTAAAGAATATTTTGGAATGCATGCTTCCGTACCACCCAAAATATTTTATTAATGCAGAGCAGATTTTTTTTAATTTTTTTTTTTCAAGGGATGAATTTTGTGATGCCTTTTAAAATTACATTATGTAATAATTCGGTTCAGGGTCATTGAATACTTTTATAATCTGAGACATATTAAGCAACCTTAAGCATTGTATAATGATGGTATCATAAAAAAAAATGCCACTTTTGTACACATATCAGTTTCTGTTATGCAAGATTATAATTGTTAATTATTATTTATTAAATTGTGTGTTTTGAGATTTAATGTCTTAGAAAATAATGTAAGGTACGTATTACTGTAATCTTCAAAGGATAATGACATGTTTAATTAACTAAATCGAACACATATTATTATATCAGCTAATCCAGCACTAATCTTCCATAAAATGCGGGTTATTCACACGCACGTTAATCACATTACGAACAGGATTCTGTAAAATTTGTAAAACCCTGCATATAACTCTATTACATTTATAGAATTTTCATTTAGATATGACTGCAATTCAAACTCAAATCCAAAGTTTTAAAATATGAAATAGGTTTTTGCGGGGAAATCTGCATGCTTACCTTACATTAACCCATTCGCTGCCAACCAGGAGTATACTCGTGGTTATTCAATCTAAAATTACGAATGCGTACCGGAAATTTCGAAAGAAGAATTTGTATTTTATGTAATCACAAAATATCTGTAATTAAATAAAGTAAATATTGGTATTAGTATTTTCTGGTATTAAATTTCACTTTCTACATAAAATAAAATTCCGGTAGTTTTAATCCGACAGTGAACGCGTTAAAAGAATTTCCGATGAAACCGTATAGCAGAAAGTTTATAGTTTTTAACACATAGTTATGGAATAATTGGTAAAACATTTGCTTTTTAATATAACATTTTGTCTTTCCTAAACAATAGATACATTAGAATATTTTAAACGAATTATAATGATTTAGAAAGTAGTTTTATTTCATTTTTTTCTTAATGAAGAATATCTTAACTTGCACTAAGTGTTTTAGACGTAATTAAGAACTAACCGAAAAAAATCGCAGAACTAATTCGTGTATTCATATAATTGTTCATATTCAATGCTAAATATTTCATGTATCTTTATTTAGACTTTTCTAAACACCAGAAAAAATCTGTATATTTAAATATAAAGCAACATTACTATCTTTAACAACTACATTCAAATCCCATTTACTCAGATGAATTGGAAGTTTTTAAAATCTCCATATATTATCATTTTTATTAAAAAATGTAAGAAACAGATAATCATAACTTGATATGGTATCATATTAAACACAACAAATATATGCAACACACAATATATATATATTAAAATTCATATCACAACACATACATTAACTAACTGACCGCAATCAGATAACTTACCTTATTATGCATTAAATGAGCAAAGTTTATAAGAAGATGTAATTAATTATTGCACAATATCGACTCAATCAAATAAATCCTAGCTCTTCCACCTTTCCACTCATACCGCAATTTTGTAATAGAATTTATTGTCGTATTTAAATGCAGAAAACTATCGCAATTCCTGCAATTAAAAGATACGTCTATAATTACTTCTATTTAAATATTAAATAGTAAAATTCTATTAATAAACTGTGACATACTTAACTACGTGTAATAAACTTAAACATACGAACCTCTCAGAAAAGAAAATGTATAAGTTTATGTTAACTATTAATGGAAGATAAAATCTGATTTTCAACCGCAATATCATATTCAGATTTCATAAATATGTAGATGTTTAACCCCTTGGGTATATTTGACGACTGAGACTCGTCATCAGTATTGTCCACGGATTTTTTTTTCAAAAATTTCGAATTTACATCAGAAAATTAAAACAGTACTTCTCGCTTCTTTTTAATCAGAAAACATCTGTCAACAGCTACAAAAAAAAAAAAAAAAAAAAAAAAAAAAAAAAAACACTATTCCAAATTTCTGCTGTGTCTGTTCTGTATGTGTTTTTTGTCTTCAAATAAATCTTTACCCATGGGTTAATAGAAGCTTATAGTAAAGACAGTCTTAATGGACAACTAGATATTTATCCTCAGAACGTGGTGAAACAATCAAAGCGCCATGTCTTGTAAAATAATTTATCTAAATCCATTTAACCCTTTCAGAGGGCCTATTCGTAAAATGCTGAAATGATTGACTGACACCAGATTTTACAAACAAATTTATTTCAAAATAAGTAAAAACATTTCTTCCTGTACTTAATAAAAGGAAAATTTCCATTCCAAAATTCTGGTGCCAATAAAATTAGGTGGTCCAAAAATGAACCACCGCCCTTGAAATATTTAAGAGTATGAAATATATATATGACCAGACACTTCAACAAAACGTAAACTTTTCGGCAGATGCAACATCATGCTAATGAAACCCTATCCTAAATAGTAAAGAATATAAAAATTAATAAGCAACAACTAACTCATTAATCTCTTCGAAATAATAAAACAAAAGAAAACTCTTTTCGAAATATTCAATTTATGATATTTTATTCATAAGGTTTGGTGAATAATGGAGAATATTTTAAAAGCGAATCTTTAAAATATGCGTTGAATAACAGAACATTTGAATTTGAATAATTAAAAGCAAAAAAAAATAAATCTTTTGACAATATAATACTCAAGACGCTAAATTTAGACCGTCTTCATATTTTGTTTTCTAAATTTATTTAGTATTTACGTCATAAAATTTATTTTCAAATGTATGACTTTTGACATTTTATGAATAGTAAAGAATCAATGGCGCAAAGTCAAATGCAAATAAAGTATATGTGCAGGATTTCATAAAATAGCTCTCTGCTATTTATTTGATTTCAAATTTATATTTAGAAATAAATTTTTATATGTTTTGAATATTAATGCTACAGATGTAAACTGTACATATATATCATTAGATGGAAATAAATACTATGAAAGAAGCGAAGTGCGCCAAATCCGATAGATTTGTATATACTTAAAAATAACTGTTAAAATACTTTTTGAATATTATTTATAATAAATTTGTTTTAATTTGAATACAAGAAGCAGTTTGAATTTTTAAAACCGAATTTTATTAATTTACCATCATTCTATGCATGGTTATTATTACAAATCACGCAAGAAAATAATGGGAATGCACGTTTCTAAATTTTAAGAAACCGAAGTGTGATATGAATGTTCTGAAACATATTTCTTTATTTTTTTAATCAAATATAAAAATTTGAATAGTGTATAGTGACACTGAAAATGCTAGAATCTGAAAATCAGACAAACGTGTGTCTGAAATAGATGGTCAATTTTAGTACTCAAAAAAGGACCTTCTTATTTTAATTTTTGTCAGTCTAAAATGACAAATATTTCAGACATTTAAAATGTCCGAATTCCATCGTTTATAACTCTAATTTATCAGCAATACAACTTTATATTTATAAAGTTACATTATAATTTTATATTATAATTACATTATTAAATAATTAAATAATAATTAAATAATAATTAAATAATAATTAAATAATTACATTATTTTTACATTATAATTCAACTTTAAAGAACTATACTCTACCATGATTAACTATTTTAAATCATCTTTGAAATGGGAAGTAGCCCTAAACATTCCCAATTTTCTATTTTCACAGATTGTACGTTACTTCAGAATTCCAATGGAAAAAGGTAACCCTAGATTAAAAATCACTTTTGGGTAGTTTTCTGGAAACAGATCCGGCGTGAGATTTAATGGGAAAATTAAAAATCATTAACGTGTTCATTTAATTCAAATATGAAGAGAGAAGTAAATTTTATTTAAGTTATCTAGTATAAAACCTGGGCGTTGCGCCGCAACGTTATGATTTCTAGTTTGAAAACAAGTCGATACAAAAATAAAAAATAGTACATTTAAGCACTAGAACAATTAGTTCGGGTTTATGATAAAGTATAATGCGTATTCAGTTGCATGTCGGTATTCAGTACGTTTTTTTCAGTTTATGAACCCTAGTGCGCTACTGTGCATGCAAAATCATACGTTACCGGTGGTGTAGAATTGACATATTTTAGAATTTTTCAGGAAGGAAGTAAAATTAATTAAAAAACTAATAATTCCATTTTTTTTGTTGCTGCAAGTTTTTAAAAATATTTGTTTTGTTAAATCTGCTCACATATTACGTTGAAAACCTGCAGGCGCGTTGACCCGTTCCAAAATATCCTTGCTCGATGGGAGGTATCCTAACTTCCTGCAGAAACAAATAATTATTAAAATCTCAGTTTCATCTTGTAAAATAAGGGTGCAGCTAAGGGCCATCAAAATTTCTGAACACTTATGTTCCCTTTATTTGATGAAAGAAACGCTGCCGCTACAAAATAACACAGATATTCCTATTCAAAAAAATGGTATGAAACGAAATATTTGCATTTTAAAGAGAAAAATAAATTCGCCCTGAATAGGTTCATGAATAAAAGGTTCTAAATCTGCAACGTTTCAAAATACTTTTATATTAACATAAATAAATGAAGTGCAATGATGATAAAATTCATTAAAACTTGCGATACCAAGAGTTTTGTTTCAAAATACTTTTCTTGTCTGTTCCTTTAAATTTTAAAACAACATATTTTTTGGTCACAAACAAACGTTTGATCAAAAAGAAAATTATTTTAAAAATGTTGCATATTAATTCCGCGTATTCTGTTTTCAAACACAAAACAATAATTAGTAAATTCAATTAAAAAATATTTAAAAGTAAAACAGTATTTTATTTAATTAAATTATTTATGCCGTAAATTTAAAAATATAAATTTTAAACCATAAAAATTAAGTTGTTTCTTTATATTAAATAAAATGTTTCATCACTACAATAAACATTTTTAACAAAGCTCGAAAATTCTAGAGAAGCTGGAGAGCTTAATATTCTCTATATATTATCTCTAGTTATATATATCTCTTAATATATAGTTTGGAACCACTTGTTGATAGCGCTTGCCAGAAATTAACACTTTGCCATCGGCATATCTAGTAAAAATACTAATATTCGTAAAATGTTGAAATGATTGATTGACACACCAGAATTTAGAAACAAATTTATTCGAAAATATGTAAAATATTTTCTTCATGTAGTTCAAAAGGGAATTTTTCAATCCAAAATTCTGGTAACAATGTAGCATTTAAAAATTAAACTTAAGTTACTTTACGTACGACACCACTGTGGCACCGCCCACTAAATATTGTGCCTGATCGCTGACACAAAAATGGATCAGTTGTAGGCGAAAATTTTCCAGCGTGTGTACGGCCCCTTCAAATTCAATACCAAAAGTTTCTAAAAGTGTTCTCCGCCTTATTTGTCTGAGATTCCATAAGTCATAGGAAACTTTTAGAAAAAACTGGGGTGTAAAATTAGGCGGCCCACGAGTTGCCATTTTTGTGTCAGCGCTCAGGCCTAGTATTCAGGGGACGGTGACTGTGGTGTCGCCGGACGGCAAAGTGTTAAGGGGTTATAGGTTAAGGCATAGGTGCCAACCTCTCATTAATATTCCGTAATATGCGGGTTAATTTGACCCAGGTTTAACACGTTTCGCACCAGAATTTTTTTAAGAAATGAAATTAAATAAATTTCACGTAGAAACCTGAAATTGAATAAATAAAGATTCATCCAAAACCTTTTCTGGTTTGAGGCGTTGTTAAACTGGGTCAAATTAACCCGCATATTACGGAATATTAATGAGAGGTTGGCACCTATGGTTAAGGTTAGTGCATTATATTTTTTTATACGTTATCGGCGGCAAAAAATTGATTTTATTGATTTTTTATTTTTTTTAATTAAAAAACTAAATGTTTTTATTGGTTCAAGCATTTAAAAATATTGGTTTTGTTAAATTTGGTCATATATTATGGCGGAAAACTGCAGCCCACGTTGACCTATAGCAAAATATCCGGGCTCGGTGGGCAGCATCCTAACTTCTTAAAGAAACAAACAAACAAAATCTCAGTTTCTTCTTGCAAAATAATGTTGTAGCTAAGGGCCACCAGCTCAAATTTTTGAATTTTTTGAAAAGAAAAGTGGGCTATTTTGGTAAAAAATAAAATAAAAATAAGAAATAATTCATTTTTCGTCTAAAAGTTTAACTTTTAAACTTATTTGAAAAATGTGAAATATTAAAACTTAAAACAATCTCATATCAACAAATGATGTCATGCATAGTCCTGGCCGCCAGTCTTCAGCACCTCCCATAGCCACTTGTGGATGAGTGCCCATATTTGCACCTGTGCCCGTTTTTACACCTTTTCCTCTATTATTATTATTTTGCGGTTTTAAAAACCTTGTCGAAGGATATTTTTTGTTGCATTAGTTGAAAAATTTAGTGCGAATCATTTTATTTGGAATTACAGGTGTTCCCAAACGGACCAATGAAAGTTCAGAATAAAGCAACAAATAATTATCATTAGTTGGGGTACCTCATTACATTTCATTAAGGTAACTCATTACAACCTATTTTGGTAAATATCACAATTATTTTTACCCTGTTATTTAGCAGACTGTAACATACCTAAAACAATTTTTGCTGTCTTTGTATCGTCAATAAAAGACAGTGACAGATTATGTTTCATGTCGGACAAAAGAAATGCATGAAAAAGTAAATTTTTGAAAACGTAGCGATATTTTGTCTTTGATTATTGCAGAAAATATTGCATTTAAATAGGGAGAGAATTTCTATCCAAATTTACTGGTGTTAGTTTGCCTCGGCGGTAATCAAGACATGAAGGACCGGTGGACTGGTTACAGTTTAAGCAGACGCCATTTTGCGAATTCGTCAATTACTCTTTATTCATAGTTCCAGAATGCAGACAGATATATATATATATATATATATATATATATATATATACAAGGTGTGTACTCCTAGGAATTTTCAAGGGTTCAGAAATCACTATTTTGGATTAGAAAAAATATATTTTTTATTTAAACAGCAGATTTTGCGGTTATCTTATGTAACTCGTTTACAAAAATCCTCCTTTAAGAATTTTCAATATTTTGCCACCCATCTTTCAAAAATAAATTGCGTAATTTAATCGCAGAATTGCTTTGATTATATAATGCAAAATTTTCAATTAATAATTACTGAAAAAACAATCAAGGATTCGGTACATTTTAAACGTCACGTATAGGCAATGATTGTCGCGAAAAGGTAAATTTCACGTTTTGTAATTTTTTTATTACTTAAATAGTGGGAACGATCTGTTGAAAAATTATAGTAAAATTATGTGCAGCCTCCATATATGTATTGTTCAACATGCCTCAATTTAATAAATACAAAATATAACTTTCGTTTAAATTTCAAATATAATATGAAAATGCTAAATTAAAGTTTGAGTAATAATACTTTTTAAATGAATCCAAGTACAAAAAAGTATATTTTACGCAAAACGTAAAAATTAAATTAGTCTTATGTTAAAGTAGAGCAACAATTTTTTCTTTATTTTGAAAACAAATATAAGAATTTTTCTTATGCAGAAACACTAGAATGTAAAATATGTTTCATGTTGTAGAATATTTTTAAAACGAGACAAATAAATTAAGTTTCACTGCAATATATTAAAAACTATTTTTGAATATAAAAATGAAATATTTCAGGGAACTTAATTAAAGTTAGTTAAATGAACTAAAGCTATTTTGAAAGATGTGTATATGCTATACTTCCTAAACAAGTGAAACAGTCTGGCTTAGAAATGAATATTGAAACAATTAAATAGTTTTATTCATATTCCCTTTAAGGGGATAGTGAACATTATCAACCCAATCTTAGAATTTTCAATGGATTAATTTGAAAATTGGCAGACTTGCTAATGACAAGTTTACATAGCTATATTCAAAATTTGCATGGTTATAACATAAACATAAATTTATCTACATCATGGTGGACGAAACTTTTCACATCCGTGCGCCATTTTTAAGTGCGTTCGTCATTATATAAATACGTAGCACCTATGTGCGTCGTCTGGTCCGTCTGTCTGTCCGTCCATCCACGTATAACAGCGCAAAAACTGTCCAACCGAATGGTTTTAAATTTAATATATACAATCGTTGCAGAATTTTATAGAGTCGTTTAAAATTTTATGAAAATCGAATCAAAACTTAAAAAGTTATTAATAAAAGTTTTATTTATTCTATAGAATTCTATCGTACGTAATCTATATAATAAAAGCACACGTCATGTGACTGAGAAGAACAAATCATAAACACTATGATCATAACCATCTATTTTCATATGTCAAGCGGACATATGTATTCAATTTTTTTTTCGAATAAAATTGCATAAAAGTTACATTTTTAGAAAGATTGTCCAAAAAAATTGCTTGCTTGAGAGATGAGCTACATTCAAAAATATAGATTATGAGATAAAATCAGAGAAAATTAGGTTAACAGCCGAATATCTCAGTCCATTAAAGTAAATAAACAAAAGATTCATTCATCGTGAGTCATAGAATTATTAAACCATGGAGGTAATCATTCGCAAAGCAAGATCTCCATCGTGAAATTTACAGAGCTGTCTGGTGTTGAAAAAAAATTCGCATCTGTAAAACATGGCATACGTAATAAGAAAGAAAAAAGGCATCCTCATTTCGCTCATAGTAGACGATACAATTTATTTTACTGAAATAATAACGATGATTTTTTTTTTACATTGTAAAACTAGTTATAGCACGAAACGAACGCACCTAAGCTGCCACGTTTAACCCTTTTTATCCTGACGGTACTTATAAGTACCACTTTAACCCCTTCGCGACGAGCGTCTTTTACAGAATTTTTAATCTGTTACCACCGGTTTTTCAATTGAGAAATTTTCACCTAATTGAATCGCAAAAATGCTATGATTAGATAAGGAAAACTTTACAAGAAAAAATCACTGGTGGGAATAATCGATGATTCTGAGCATCTAAAAAGTAGCTGGAAAATTAATTCAGGATATAAAGGATTAACGTACAATTTCCAACTTGTTTTTCTTTATTTGAAAGATTTTAAGAGGCCAACAGCCTTGCCCCTTCCCATAAAAGAAACAAGTGATCTAAATTACTTGACTTTTTGTGTATTGGGATTAAAATATATGTAGGTAATTTACATGTATGCATTGCACGAATATAAAAAAATGATGTGACTTTTCACTCACTACACAGCATACAACCAACTGAGTGAAAACATTTCAGACCGGGAATCGAAACCGGATCCTGGTATAAAGCACCAAAGCTCTACCATCTGATTTATCTGGACGACACCCAGTCTGGCATTATCCACTCCTCTATGTCGGCAACACTGCATATTTGCAGCCCAAGAATGAAAGTTAAAAAACAATAAAAACAAATTAAATTATTCGCTTTTTAGATTTTTAACTTAATGAGTAACTGTTATATTTAAAATGTCCTATGCTCATTTTATTTGTAGAAAATTTGACATTACTTATTTATGAGATACTCTTTCTAAATTAGAATGAAAGTTGAGATGAATTGAAAAAGTTCGCTGAATGTATAAGCAGAAAAAAAATATGCATCCTTATTTGTAAAACAAAAGCTTTATACTCCATATATACACATACATCAACATTAAAATATCCTTAAAATACAATTTTTTATGCTAACATTTATTTATTCTTGTATAGAGGATATACAGTACAAATATAAAAAAAAAATCTGATAATTAGGAATGCTCGTGGAATGTTCCAAGAGTTAGAAATATATGAAATTATCAATTTTGAGAAAATGTATGTAAAGAAAATTGAATAACTATATAATGTGTTAAAATATAAAAGCTTATATATCTGCGAAGAAGCGTCAGAATTGAAAAATTCTTTTTGAATTCGATACATTTCAGCGTCTAGTTTCACAATTCTTGAAATAATAATAATAATAAAATGGATTTTCTAGTCAAATTTCGTGATTTTGAAAGTTCTCTGTCACATTAACACATGTAACGTAGCTGGAAAATTTTTTAATTAATTTAAACATTAGTTAAGTATAAATTTTGGTAAAACTATAAGCACCCTGCGAATATTTATTGTTGAAAAAGTCTAACTATATATAAGTAAAATATAATTGATTAAGGTTCGTCTATTCTGGGCCATTATTTGACGGACCCTTTGATTACGGGCGAGAATTGACTCTTTTTTTTTTAATATTCAATAGGATCATAATTTACAAAAACAGTTCTTTGTTGTGAATTTCTGTTCAAAAATCACATAAGTTTATGAGAGAGTTTTTATTTAAACTGTGCAAATATAATAAAAATAATCTTCTGGGACGTATATCTCTGTCCCGACCTGTTTAATTAATTTTAAACATACGATGTTTTTATTATTTTACTTAAGTAATGGCATACATATTTGTAACAAAAAAATCAATAGAGTTACTATACATCTGTCTTCATTAGTTTTAATTAACCTAATTATATTTTAATGAAAAAAAATTAATTGAATAAAATTGCAGTTAATTCACATTTGAAAACAATGTTGATTCAAACACAAAAAAATAGCAAAACGTTTAGTTTTTATCGGGTGTCGGAATGTTTTTTTTCAATATTCGAAATGATTCAGAAAGTTTTTCCAATATAATAATGATAAAGGCCAGTTGTTTGTATATATGCATAAAAACCATTTATTTGTATATTATTTGTATAATTCTATAAAGGTCATTGCATAAAAGCAGTTTATGTGTATATTATTTGTATAATTCTAAAAAGGTCATTGCATAAAGGCCATTTATTTGCATATTAAGTTTATGTTTCCTGTCTAAATATTTAAATCCTTTATTAAAATATTATCTTATAACATAATAATAATATAATATCTTATAACATAATGACACGTGTGTCATAATTTTGCCGTCCCTGATCTCGAGTCTATGTTAACTTTTAAGCAATATTAGAAACTAAAATAAATTTAAAAGAAAAATTATACACATTCATCTATTCAGAAACATGTAAATAAAAAATCCCTTACTGTAATATAACTAAGTTATTCGTTTCTACATTTTTCTATGCATATCCGTGCATTGTTAAGAATTTATATTTGTTTCAGAAACTATTCTGAAAGATATATTAGCAATAAACACTAGTTTGCGGCGTATAAACTGCGACATAAATGAACTTAATTCTGACCAGAAATTTTAAATAATAAAAATGAACAAATATTTACTTCGTACTTGTTTAACCTCATTGATTAAATTAAATTTTAAATTTTAAATTTTCATTTATTAACTAAAATAAATACCTGTTTTAGCCATAGCGTATAACGTCGAAAATTATCAAAGCCATTAAATAATAAGCCCAGTCAGATAGTGTTAAATTTGTTAGCGACACACTAGCGCCAAACCTCTGCTGCGGAAGGAAGACAAAACAGAAGTGCGTCGCAGAGAAACGATACGATTTATTTATATCGATATTTTATAGGATTTTTATAGATGTTTTGTTTTTGCACTTCCTTTAAAAGCTTGCTAATTATTGGGATCTTTTATATTAAAGCTAAAACTATAATGAAAAAAAAAAAGAAATGGTGGAAATTTACTCGATATATTTCTATATAAATATAGTGGTGGCGAAGAAGTTGATTTATTTATTAAACGTTAAATAAAAAGCGATGGAAATTTACATCACTATGCAATTAACCCTTTCCGGCACAGACAAATTATGTTCGTAAAATGTGAAATTACTGACTGACACCGGAATTTACAAACGACTTTCTTAGAATATATGAACTCCTTATTTTAAGCTTTAATTTTAGAAGCAAAATTTTATTAAAATATTCTTGGTGCTGAATGCAGCACTCCCAACCGCTAGATGGCGCTATTTTCAGCTTGCGAAAATTTTCCCATTTATCTGACAAAATTATGGTATGCGTTGCCCTATAAACATTTAATTCTTTCTCAATTTTAATTTTACACTACCAAAATTTCGTTTGTATTTCAAAGTTCTTTAATATATAAGATAAGCTGCAATTTTTAATGCAGTATTATAAGATACGTATATCTATGTATACATTAAGTGCTATTAGAAACTAGAATGAACGGTGTCCGAAAATTTAATTTTTATTAAAAAATTCATTTCTTTTGCAGGTAAGTGTGTGAAATCGCTGTTGTAGCAGTTAAAATGTATAGCAAGTCCTGCTATGTAAGTACATTATTTAAAAAAATTATGATATTTATGTATTTCGATTTCATTTCATTTACACTATTCGGCAATATGGATATGTGTCCATGAACAAAAATTTCAAGAATATTTTAAACATTAACGTGTTTGTAAAATCAGTGTAAAAAACAGCTAAACACCTTCCATTATTACAAGTGTCTTGTGGCAGACATCACGTGACCATACTTAGACTCCTCCCTTTTTCATATTTAAATATGCTTTGCTTAAAGAAAAAAAAAGTATTTGAGCATATTGAGGTATCACTGAAATGAAACATTAAATATTTAAAGGCGCTTTAATGTGAAATAATTTTAAGAAGATTTTATCGTATTTATATATAAATGAGTGTTTTACTTTATTATTAAATCTAATTGTTAATAATATTAAAATTAACTTTGATAAAAATATTCCATGCATAACATTTTAAAATCAAAAAATAGAAAAAAAAATTCTGAAATAGAATATTTAAGTAACTATTTCATTTTAATAGTAAAAATAAATCTTTAATTGTTATTAACACAAAATTTTAATGTAATTTAATTTAAAATATTCAATTTATCATAAAAAATATAAAGCAACTGATAAAATATTTTTAAATAAAAAAGTTGAAAATAAAACTGAAATATAATATTTTAATCGATAAAACATTTTAAAATAAATATCTATACGAAAAGTTGGGAGTAAAAAGAAGATGTGGTATTCGAATTCATGCTATCTAGACTCAAATGCATCGCTCTTACCATTCAATCACCAAGCCGCGTAGCAATTCGGCAACAAAACATTAAAATAAATGGGCAAATCTGTGATCTGACGGCAGTAATGTAATAAGTGTTGTCACTTGATATCAGCCTCAAAACACTAGTGACTTTATTCGCATTCAATCCGTGAGAAATTCTCATCAAAGTTGTTATTAAACACATAACAATGTCTTCCTTGAGAATTTGAAAGCAATTTTGAAATAGGGCCCGCCTAATATTAATAAAAAGAAAAGTGGCCGAGTTAAACGGATGGGATTGAGCTCACAGGCTATCCACAATAATTGTATAATACACTATATTGCCAAATGTGATTGGTCACTTGCGATTTTAGACGTTTTGTTAACTATCTAGAAAAATACATGAGGAATTAACCTGAAACTGCAGGTGTGTAAACAGTATAGTATAGCTTATATATTTCCGTGAATATTTCTTCTAGAAACCCCATAGGGGACTGTCAACAAATTGAAAAAAAAACGAATATATTTTGGATTACCCTGTAAAAAATAATGTAGCGAAATTGTTCAAACTCGAGATTATTAATAAGTGGTTTATTGTAATATACTGTGTTAATTTTTATGATGATAGCATGAATATTCGAAGAGAAATTACGGTTTTTATAAAAACCGACTCAAATTTCGTCAAGTTTTTTGCTTATAATTTGCAGAGTTCTTAATATAAAAAAAGTTATTTAGAGAAAATATGTCAAACAACATTGTGCATAATACTCTGCAATCGGAATTAAAAAATAATAAAAATTGGATGAAAAATGAGCAGGTTTATTAAAACTATTTCGTAGCGCATGCGCGAATGCAATCAAAATATAATATGCATAATGTATTAGCTAAGTATATAGAGCAACTTTTGTGAAAGTCTCAAAATCATAGCTTGAAAATTCTGAAAATTATCGTCGATAGCAGAAGTCCGAAAACCGTTGTTCCCAAACAGAAGCAAAAATATGAGGGGTTGTATCAAATATCTGTTGATTAGAGCCAAGATAGCGTACACAATATTGCACGTACTACTATATTTGGATACAACCCCTCATTACCAGTACATGTACGTATAAATATATATTTCTGAAATCATGGAATTAGAAAACGTAAAATATTAAAGATGATAATAGTAAAATCACATTGCAAACTTTAATATATATCTTCAGAAAACATCGTCGTTTTTATTTTAAATTTATTTATTTAAATTTATTTTATTTAAATTTATTAATTTTATTTTTTTATTTTTTGGTCTATTTTCAGTGAGATACATAAAAAAAATGACATTTTCTTTTTTCTAAAGCATAAATTTTAATCAGGTAAGTTATTAATAAATCCATATAAAAAATTATAAATTATCATCTACAGCAATTTTTACATAAAGACAATGCACATTAATTAGATGTGTAAGTTTTCATTTCATTCTGATCATTTTTTTTCTAGAGGTATAGCGTCATTTTAATTTTCGAAAGTCTAATGGGGCAGTGTTCTTCTACCGTTCCATCACACATAAGAAAATCGGTGTCAGCTATAGCAACAAGAAAATTTATAAGAAAAGTTTTTAAAATAAAATATGTAAACTGGTTTCTTTTTATTTATTTTATAATACGCATAAATTTCCTTTACATTTAACACGTTGACGGACACTTGCGGCTATAGCCGTCAAAGCGAAGTTCACTATGTGGTATGACGGCAATAGCCGCCCAAAAGGAAACGGTCGTTTTTAGACACTACGGCTATAGCAGCACAAATGTGCATTTACCGGCGTACAAGTGGAAGCCCAGTGTCATGTTTTGGAAACAATTTTTTAGGTTGAAGTTCGTTTTCCACCTGTTATACGAGTTGCAGCTTCAGTATGCACGTGCAGGGTGGCTAGTGGTCAGGGAAGAATACAGTAAAAAAAAACAACAATTACCAGTATATTCTTATAGAAAAATTCAAATTGATTATTTGATCGAGTAATCAAAATAATTTATTCTATAACAGTGGTTCCCAACGGGGGGCAAATTGACTTTTCAATGGGGCAATTTGACTTTTCAAGGGGACAATTCGGAATTTCTGTGAACTTATACCTTCTGAATTTTTTTTTCTAATAGTAATGTTGTAGACTGAAAATAAAAGTTACACATTCAAATTAAAAAAATAAGTTTTTTTATTCAATTTTTAAAAAGTATCCATTCAAAAGTTTCAAATACAATTCTACCAGAATAATTATAGAAAAAACTTTTAAAGATATTTAGATACTTTTTTATATTTAAAAATTCTTTATAATTTTTCTGATTTATAAGTATTTTAGAATTTTAATTCTAAGAAAATCAACTTTTTCGATTATTTATTGAATGAGTCGCGATGCAATATGTCACATGAAAATCAATTTTACACATGAAATTATTCAAGTGTATATTTAAGAATTACTTGACGACCTTCCTTTACAGAATCTTTTATCATGTTTTATTCTGATTAGAAATTGTTGCATAATTTAATCGCAGAAATTTTGCGATTAAGTAAGGCAAAAATGTTTTATTCAAAATTATTGATGTTTCTAATCAAGGATTCTCTGCACTCTATACATACGTGGCGACCGTGTGCCAGTAAACTACGAGGAGTATCAGATGATTATAAAAAATATTTGATTCATCCATTACTTTCGGCATGTTTCAGGATCAATGTTAAATGCTTTTGACTCTATCAGGAGTAAATTCTTTTAAAATTTTATAAGAATTATATGTTATAGGGGGACGGGGGGCATCATCATTTTAGAGATGTTTTGGTGGAGCGTGGCTAAAAAAAGGTTGGGAACCACTGTTCTATAAGAATGCACTGGTGTTCATCACTTTTTTGACTGTATTTTTCCCTGGCCACTAGCCACCCTGACGTGGTTGTAAAGGGAGTAGTGCAACCTAATTAAAGGTGCTGAATTAATCAAAATTAAGCTTATTTAAACAGAAAGAGTAAAACTATACTTCTAATATTCTAAAAATTACAAAAACATATAGTGTATATTTTCGAACTTCACTTGTTCCTACTGTCCGTCAATGTGTTAACGATTGCCATCGGTATGTTTTTGTGAAATCTGGGTTTTAAAAAAAGCAGAAGCTTCTCCCTCTTCTGAAAGTCTTTCGTAAACGGTTTCCTTGTAGTTTTCTCCAATTAATGCGTCAATAAATATCTTTCGATGGATTTCTTTGGATTTATTATAAAATGACTGACAATCTAAAAAATATGGGCTACATCCTATATGATATAAATGCGTTTGCTGTAAGGTTGAAGCCACGCCCTTAGTCAATGATGTTTATTGAATAAAAACGAGAATTCTTGTTTTCCGAAGCGAATGTGTTAAAAATCATATAAAATCATATAAAAAGTATACCTTTCTGGGGACTTCTTTGAACCAAGGGACTCAAATATGGCATCCAATGTCGATGATTTAATAAAAAGTTTAAAAAACATACCTTCCACCTTGATCCTACGAACTCAAATATGATATCAAAAGTGGATGTTGCAATTTAAAATAAAAGATGATTCAAATGTAGGCGACCTCTATTTTAAAAAAAATGTCTTCATATTTTGAAATAAGACATTAATCCGAGTCTAAAGACACGTTTGTTGTGTTTTTATATAATCTCCAAAAAAGCAGGTGTATTTTTTTTTTTTTTTTTTTTTTTTACACTGACTGTACATTATCACTTCAAAATGCTTTATACAAGATGTTTGAATTATATATTTTTAGTAAAAAAATGTTCATTTATATAATTATAGATATACAGGGTGTTTTTCTTTAAACTGACGCTATTCAGAGCCGCCTGTAGCTCGTTCTAATAACTGGATTGATACAAAATTTTGTGAATGGACTAAGAAAACCATGGGAAAAAAGATTCCAACAAAAAAAAAAAATTAGTTCCAATCATCGCCGATAGGGAGAAATGTGGCGCTGTACATTAAAAAAAACATCAGAAACAGACAAAATTAATAATTTGGATAAAATGCCATGTTTTATTCATCATTTACACTTTCCCTTTCGCTGATCGCAGTTGAAACATCAATTATCACTTTTTCTGCCACTGGTTTACGTCCTCTGCCTGACCGAACTGCTAGCGAGCCTGTTTCTTCGAATTTCAGAATCATTGCTTTCAATACATTAACGGATAAAGGTCCTTTGCGCAGTTTATGGCGTGTTCTAAGTAAACGAAGAGCGGCTGGTGCATTGCACTGGTTACAATAATAGAACTTTACAAGTAACGCGCGCTGCGGTAACGTGAGATCCATTCTCAAACTGAGCTGAAATTGTTTCTCGGTGTTTTTCGCATGCATTTATAACTTACTCTATTGGCGCTACTGTCGCTTGCGTAAGTAAAAATTTGCATTTTCATTTATTGCTCGTATTTTATGCTAATTCTCAGTTTCATAAATTACCACAGCGCCACATTTCCCCCTATCGGTGGTGATTGGAACTAATTTTTTTTGTTGGAATCTTTTTTCCCATGGTTTTCTTAGTCCATTCATAAAATTTTGAGTCAATCCAGTTATTAGAACGAGCTACCGGTGGCTCTGAATAGCGTCAGTTAAAAAAAAAAAACACCCTGTATATGCTTTTATTTATTCTTTTATCTTCTAAACATTAATAACTATAATGAAAGACGTAATACTAAAAGGCTCAAAAAGTTCGAAGACCGTGATGATCATTGTTGATAATTTAACTTTTTTTTTATTCGAGATATGTTACCAGAATATTTTAATTTTAATTTATGTGTTACTTAATCACGAACTGTCTGTCATTTAATATCATAATTCAAAAATTACTATTAAAACATTATGGTTGATATTTTGAATGCTCTAAATTTGTAACGCTAATAGGTCATTCATAATAACACAGTCACCGAAATTAGGGATCCTAGTAGCACAGCTGCAAACTGTTTTGCTTTTTTTTTTCCTTGTACTATTTTTGAAGAGAAGAATTTGTCTCCTTAAACCGCGAAAATTTTAGATTAAATAAGCCAATTTTTTTCTGTTTTAAAAAGGTATAATAAAAGTACCGTAATTTCCGGCGTATAATCCGCAGCTCAAAGAGTCGTTTTTCGACCCAGAAATTTTATTCAATAATTGTAGTTAAATATTTACAGCGATCTTTTAAGTTACATTTTATAAAATAATATTTCTGGGTCGAAAAACGACTCTTTGAGCTGCGGATTATACGCCGGAAATTACGGTATAAATGCTGGCTGCTATGCTATTAGTGTAATTTAATCTCTGTAAAAATGTTATGTATTTCTTCAAATTTTATAAACAAATAAAAGTGGTTCTGATAAAAAAAAAATGACTGGCAAAAACTTTTCAGCCAGAGACTTACAAAAAAAAAAAAAAAAAAAAAAAAAAAAAAAAAAAAAAACTCCTTCCGAAATTTTGGTGAAATCAATCATTTCTGACATATCATCCTATATGCTTGAATAAATATAATAGTCATTTTTCATTTTGAATCATATGCATATTTAGATCCTACGTCAAGCATACATCCTATATATTGGAAATAAGATACTCTCTATGAAGCTACAATTTCTCTTTGAAGAATCAAGACTATAAAATTGTAAAATTTTCTTTTCTTTTCTAGATTACTGTATTTAATATTACATATTATTTTTCTAAAACAAAGTTTAAATGTAACCTACAATGGAATTGTACTAAAGGTATTTCACCAAAAATTTATTTTACTTCAATCTTCTTTTTTCCTTTTACGTGTCTGAGATTTTTCTTCTGAAAAAAATCTTATTGAAATGCAAAATACTAAGATACAATTATTCGTCGTACATAGTTATTATTTAGGATAATACTGGTTAAACATTAATTAAGTATTTGTTATTTTTATTGTACTGTATTTACAAGTCTGAAAAAACACTAGAAAATTACACTTTTTTATCGGAATTGAGCTTGTACAGGATTCGTACGCCTTTACCACAGTTCTTTAATAGAATATTTCGCTTTATTTAAATGCAGAAAAGTTTTACAAATCATTCAATTAAACGAGACAATTGCAGATATTTAAATAATAAATAGAAAAATGCTATTAAAAAATTATAGTACAAGTGTAGGAACCCTGTTGTAGTACAAACAAATATGTCATTACGAACTTATCTTTTATTAATTTCTTTCGAATCAAAATACTTTCTATCCAAAATTAGGTAAAACTTAATAACTAAACTGAAATAAACATTTATTTAGTCACAAAGACATGGTGTCTCACTCCAAGTTATTACAATGACTTTTATTCATAATTGTAACAATCCTCTATATTATTTCTGTTGTCAACATCTCCTTTTCAAAGCAAATAAAAAACTGAGAACGATAAATGGTTATCTATAACAGGTAAAGAAGTAAAGCTCCTTTAATATATTTGGGACGTCTTATTTACATGTATATTAACACAGTTGAGGAAAAAATATTTAACCCTTTAACGGACATTGGTTTCCCTATGAAGCCACAAAATTTTAATTACGAAATTCAACAATGACAGCAGAAATTTAATAGAAATGTTTTCCATTTATTATGTATGTGAAATATCGCTTTTTTTGTTATATACAAATAAATTTGTTCATAATTTCCGGTGTCAATAATTTATTTCAACATTTTACCAAATGAAGAGCTTTATTCGTTAAAAGGTTAAAATAAATTTATGAACATATATATATAAATATATTTGCTGAATTACGTTTACTAGGGAAAAATATATAACAGAATATTGCAAAACCACAGTATATTAAATTAACATACATAAAAACAATTTATATTACTGCTGGTTATATTTTCAGCATAGATACTCAGGGAACACAAATATTAATTTCGGTCTGTCACGTACTTTCTTTGTTAGCTATAAAATAAAACTCTATAAGAAGGAATGAATGCCCCTTTCTTTATTTGGGAGAGAATTACTATTCCTGCTTTATAAGACTGCTGCAAATGTGCAAATTAATTTAGAATTTTTCTATGGGGATGACATTCATTCTTCTGGCTATAATACGTGTAAATATTGTATAACCAAATGACCTAATTGAAAACTTCTAGGCTTAGAATTAGAAATACACATCTAATTTGTTTAATAAAGTGAACTATTAATTTATAAGAAATAATCAAAAGTGAAAGCTGATTTTTAAAACGGGCTTTTATAAATATCGATATAATACGTACAAATTATTTTCTCAAGTTTAAATAAATTTGGTCGGTTAAATTTTGCTCTGTTTTCTTATTTTGTCTTTAATAACATTTATTTTCAATAAAACTGAGCAATGTTATAAATTAGAGCGACTATTTTAAGAAATATTATGTGCATTCATGTGCATTGTGTTCTTAAAATTCATAATGTATTTTAAGAAATATTATCATTGTGCTTTATATTTATTAAAATTTGAAAAGTGATCATATTTATAAAGTGTAATTTATGTACATAGTGTATTTTAAGAGATAATTTGTGCATTAAATTAAAAAAAAAATTCGAAACTCATAATATTTATTTGACGTACATATCTAATGCTAATCTATAATGTTTTTAAAGCTTTAAGTTATATCATCTCGTAATCTTCCAGTTCTTTTGTATAATTTCGTCTCTAAAAATTTACTTTTATGTTTTTATACGTTTATTTTGATAATTTAGCAAATATTTACTTACAACGTAACCAATTTTCGTTAAGCTTGCATGTAGCATTGAGATCTGGTGTAGTTTATACAGCAGACGACAATGACATTCGGCTATGTTTGTCGGAAAGATTCTACGGTGACGGATAAAAACCAGTATCGCGTCGCCAAAAATACAATTATACTGTTGTATTTTACAAGGGTCGTACGCTTGTACCAGAATTTTTAACATACTTTTTCGCGTTATTTAAATGAAGAAAAATTGCTACAAATCCTGCAATTAAACGCAGCGTCTGTATTTTCTGCTATTTAAATATTAAATAGAAAAATTCTATTGAAAAGTTATGGTAAAGGCGTACGAAACCACTTTTTTCAAAATGAAATTTGTACGCTCTATTTTTGGTACTTCTCTATTATCCCGTCGACCACTTTTCATAACAAAAAACTATCGCCAAATTCTAACGCGAAGTAAACGAGAGAACGTTGCCATTGGAATATCAAAATAAATAAATAAAAAAAATATAAGAATTTAAGGACACAATTGTTATTGTAATAAATAAAATAACAAATAAATCAGTAAAACATAGTGAAAAATACACGCAAATGTCGAATTTTAAAAACCACTTGATGACATAACAAACACGTATAATGCTTCTGACATCAAATAAATGGGATTGCATTTTTGGTGTTTAATCTTAAAGTTTGGCGATAGTTTTTTGTTATGAAATGTGGTCGACGGAATAATAGAGAGGTACCGAATTTTTACACTGTTTTTCAAAATTTAAACTTATTATTAACTAATTTGTATTTTAAAGTATTTTTTTTAAACTTCTTTGTTAATCCTCGGATAATTGGTTTAAAAAATTACGTTTTCAGAAATAACAATAATAGCGATTTTTGCCGGCGACTTTTTTCGGTTCTCTAACTTTGGCCTGTAAGGTTATAAAAAGCACCAAGTGTCAATGTTTGATGCGTCTCCACCAAAAGTGGTTCCCTTGCTAGTCATTAATTATTTTGTAGACTATTTCACATACCAAAGGTAGATACAATAAATACAAATATAAACTTTTGATATATTTATAAATGAAACTTTACCTTATCGAAGAGACATTTTCCTAATTGGGTTTTAATTTCAGAATCTTATATTTACTTATCAAATTTGTATTCATTAAAATAACTTTGGAATCATAAGTGCATGATGTCCGCTTTATTTCTTTTTAATTGAAGTATTATTAGGTTTGTATGTATTAATTTGGCAAATTATCTGTAACTGTTACGAAAATTGGCTTTAATTACAGCACGTTGTAAACAAAAAGCTTGGGGATTTTTCATTGCTTTCTTAAAGACGTATTCAAACATATACGTGGTATACTTACATAAATGCATGAAATATTTTACAGGGATTATGAAACCCCTTCTTAAAATTATGGATCATTTCTAAACTTTTTTTTTAATTAGACATTTATGTTTCTCTAAAACTTAAAATTAGGTTTTAAATATATGATTGTTAAATTTTACAAGAACTCAGAAAATTAATATAAAAAATAATTTAAGTAGCCAGGCATTGCAACAGATGATAAAAAATAGAATGACGGACACGAAAAGTTTTATCCAGAGATTTTTCTAGAGGAACATTTTACATTTTCGGGAAATTTTGTGAAATCAATCATTTGTGACATATCTTCATACATGCCTGAATAAATAAAATAGTCATTTTTTTTTCTTTTGAATCATATACATTTTAGATACTATGTCAAACGTAAATCTTATTTAATGCAAAAGTAAATATTCTTTATCAAGATATTCTCTCTGTCTGAAACATGAAGATTATAAAATCAAAATATTATTTTTTGTGTGTTTTTTTCGGAAACGATAACACATTTTTAAGAATTGCTTATGTTAGTAAGACAGTAGTATTTCCTGAGTTTTCTAATTTTTACAATCTGTGATTATTTTCTCAGTTATTTTTCCAAGGTTCGTGTCGTGTCGTTCATGGAATTTCCAAGGAGTCAGGCATCACTAACTCTGATTAGAAAATATATCTATATTTAACTTGCAGAAATCGTAATAAACTTATTTATAGCAGAATTTGTAATATTTTTCCACGTTTAAATAATAGGAAAAAATCCATTAAAATTTTCGAAAAAGTATACGCACCATGTTTTCCTCTTTGATTTTTTTCCCTTGAAAAGTATTAATTAATTCCAAAGTACAAAAGAATATGCATTGGCGTAACCAGGCTGGTGCACACAGATGCTTTGGATACCAATACAAATCTGTCAAGACTCCGGCCAATAAATACGAATAATGTCTAAATTTTTCTCCGCGTTATTTTTCAGATGTGAAATATGTCAACGAAAACTTTTGAAAAGTACTGGTGTCTAAATTCTGGGGATCGTACACAGAAGAGTTAGCACAAATTTACCACAAAATTTTAATAGAATGTTTCGATTTAATATTTAAATAGCAGGCATGTCAGAACACCGTTTAATTGCTGGATTTTTTATACTTTTCTCCATTTAAATACCGTAATTTCCGGCGTATAATCCGCAGCTCAAAGAGTCGTTTTTCGATCCAGAAATATTATTTTATAAAATGTAACTTAAAAGATCGCTGTAAATATTTAACTACAATTATTGAATAAAATTTCTGGGTCGAAAAACGACTCTTTGAGCTGCGGATTATACGCCGGAAATTACGGTAATGCAAAACAATTTTATTAAAGATTTGTGGTAAAAGCGTACGAACCCTGGTACAGACACTTAAAAAATCCGCCTACAACAGCCTCCAGTTTTGTGTCAGTGCAAAGGCCGAGCATTTAGTGAGCGGTGTTATACCATATTGTAGCAACATAAACAAAAATTTTGCATGAATAAGAATTTGATGCATGAATTTGATTTAAATAACGCGCACATTTGAATACAAATATACCACTGAAAATTTGCTGGAAGTAGTCGTTCCCTGTTGATCCTATGTAAACAAACAACAACCGCCATCTTTTGACTACATCCTTAGTTACTTCACTCGATTAGTTACTTAACTGATAGACCCTACAATGTATGCCCCATATTTTTTATTCTATTCGTTCAACTCTTTGAAAAAATAATATCTACCTTACATTTATATTTAGATATTTTCGAAATAAATCCACTGCAAATATATAAATATTTGTTTTTTGTAAATTCTTGTACGACTGAATATTAAACATGTCGTCATTCCTAACCCATAATCGTTAAAAATAGCAGTAACTACAGAAAATTCTGAAGTCTTTGAGTATGAAAATAGTTTATAACTTTAGATACATTTTTGAGAACTAAGTTCAATAATATCCTTGAAGTTTGGTTAAATTCACGTGAAAACAAACATCCTTGATATTATGGATACAATAAATAAAGAGAGTAGTAAATTACTGTCTTAGAAAAAAAATTAAACAAACAATGTTTTAGACACGTTAATCTAAAATATTCAAAAATATAAATATTTCTCACTTGTTTTAAACTAAACTAATTCAACCAGCTGAAAACATAATTAATCCTGCTTCAAAATTTAAAGTATTTTTCCTGCTATTGTATTTACATTAAATTGTTGTAGTTATCGGTTTGATCAGCTGTATTTAGATTGCTTTATGTAGCTGAAAAGTTTAGAGTTTATATTATTGTTAAATTAAAATATTTCTCAACAATGTATTACTTTCGACATATCAAACTGAATTTTTTATTTAAAATTTCTGTAGTTAATTATATTTTTAAATGTGTCATATTTGTTATGGTATTTCACACAGTTTGTCAACATTTTTATTCCTTGAAACAATGAACTAAAGAAATATTTGTAGCCAAATAATCGTTTCTTCGACTTTGAGTTTTAAATCTGTTCTAAGTAGGTAGTTAAATTTATTTTATAAATTAAATTAGAAATACGTTTAATCCAAATTTTCATTTGCATCAAGAGTTTTTATATGTTAAAAATAAAAAAAAATATGTTTTATAGTTGTTGTGTTGGAGTAATTTTTTAATGTTTATATTTCTTTTCATTTATTATAATATATTAGTAAAAATATACTTATAAAGATTACTTTCAATAAATTATAAATAGATAATTAATTTTCTTTTCGGAGGCATTTATTAACGAAATCTTATTTATTTATTTATTTATTTATTTTAAATAATGACTGAAAAAATTATAAATCAATAAATGTACAGATTCAAAACTAAAGTAGATTTTAAATTAAAAAATGGTACTTTTCCGTTATACCAACAACGTGCCAACATACCAACATATATGCTAATGTACTACCATTTATTTCAACCCTGACACTGCAAAGGATTTTTATTGCAAATCGTGCCAAATATTGTGACTTCTTATTGTGGCTACTTATTGAACGTGAACAACTTTTTTATTAATACTATTTAATTGGGGTAACTATTCAATTGTTATTTTTCGAATGAAAAATATTCTTTATTATGTTATATCTTACATTTTTCGCTAACACAGAAATGGATTTTACGTTTGACAGTTATCTTGGGAGAAAGCTGCAGTAACTTGTGACTTCTTATTGTGGCTACTTATTGAATGTGAATAACTCTATTATTATTACTAATTAATTGGAGTAACTATGCAATTGCTATTTTTCGAATGGAAAATATTCTTGATTATGTAATATCTTAAATTTTTCGCTAACACAGAGATGGATTTTACTTTTTGACAGTTATCTTGGGAGAAAGCTGCAGTAACTTGTGACTTCATACTGTGTCTACTTATTGAACGTGAAGAAATATTATTATTATTTTTATTTAATTGGGGTAACTACGCAATTGCTATTTTTTCAAATAGAAAATATTCTTTATTATATTATATCTTACATTTTTCTCTAACACAGAGCTGAATTTTACCATTTGACTGTTATCTTGGGAGAAAGCAGCAGTAAAGTTGTTTCAAGGCTATGGAATTATCGATAAAAGAATATCGAGATGCCGGCTAGAAGCATTACACAAAAAATCACAAATATAATTTTGTTCAATCTAATCTTGGATGTCGTATCCAATCTCTTGAGGGCTTATGGGGCATCGCAAAATGGTGTAATAAGGGATAGCGTGGCACTGTTCTTCATAATTTACAATCCTATCTCATGAGTTCATGTGTTGACGTCTTTATTCAAACATTCAAATGTTTACTGCAATGCTAAGACACAATGGCAATTTTAACCTCCACATTAAATTGAGTTTTACGTTATTATTTTACAGGGTTCGTACGCTTTTACCACGCACTTTTAACCTTCTCACCGCCTCGAACAGATATATCCGTTCACTATGCTGTAGGTTCCACTGCAATAGAGCATTATATAAATCAACATAATTCTTCAAATATAATGCAGTTTTAAAACATTGAGCAATGACCGTTTGACCCGGGAGCAGTCGCATGGGGTAGGACATACCCCAGTGTGCGTACGGTTTTTACAATTATCACCACTATTTTTGGAAAAGTAATCTACAATTTACATTATCATAGAATTTGTAACAGTTGTCTCAGACTGAATAAGGTGACGATTATCAATTGTATTTATTGGTGACAATGTAAAAACCATTCATTATCTGGGTATGCGCGACTTCTCCAGAGTTAATAAGCTTAACTATTACCGTAATTTCCGGCGTATAATCCGCAGCTCAAAGAGTCGTTTTTCGATCCAGAAATATTATTTTATAAAATGTAACTTAAAAGATCGCTGTAAATATTTAACTACAATTATTGAATAAAATTTCTGGGTCGAAAAACGACTCTTTGAGCTGCGGATTATACGCCGGAAATTACGGTATATTCACATACGCGGGGCTCCGAAATGGTGATGGGCTGGCTCTCAAATGAATTGGTATTCCGCCAACTGAATACCAATATTTTTTAACAGAAAATTTCATGGTAGGTTTCTACAACATTTCCGCAAAAATTTACCTCCGAAGTTCGTTTCTGCTAAATTTGCAAGAAAAATCTAAAAAATATTTTTTTGTAAGAAAATAACGGTATTCAAATGCGGACCATTTGGTAGCCCTGCATACGTAATTCAGTTTTGCATGCCAAGTTTGAAAAATCATCTTTATTAAGCATTTTTCAAAAATTACAGAGAAAACACCATTACGATTTTGCCCTTTTGCTCGGCGGTCAGAGAGTTAATATAATTTTTTTATTTAATACTTTAATAGCAGAAATTATAGACTCCTCGTTTAATCAGGGACTGATTACCGACGGGCCAAAGTAAAAGAAACAGAAAGAAAGAAAGAAAGAAATATAAATTTTTGACTTAAACGTCTTCTTCATGCTGAATTTCTGTCAAAAACAAGGAAAAATGTCTATTATTGTTTACTGGTTGAAATTTGCCCCGTCGGTAATCAGGCCCTGGTTTAAAAGCAGGATTTGTATTACTTTTCTGCATTTAAATAAGGCGAAACATTCTATTAAAAATGGTAAATGCGTACGAATCCTGTTTTATTGTAAAATATTTATTTGTTCTTTTATTTTAAGTGTTTATTTGTATTCATTTAATGAAATAGTTCGTGAAAGTCTGCAATTTTCAAATGTTAAATTTTTTAAATGATCAATTTCGCAAACAACAATGGTATTTGTTCTCAAACGTTTGATGTGGCACCAACTATTATGGTGCTAGTATATGGTACTAGTATAACGGAAAAGTACGAAAAAACTTTATACAACTTTCTTTAGACAAGTTTGTAAGAAAGGGTTGCAGTATAAATAATATGCACGTTTCCGACACATGATAAGAACGCATTTCTTAAGGGGACGGTGGACGTTAAAATTGAATTATTTTATTTTTCATCATAGATATATGAAATTTTGTCCATATATAGATTTCACCATAAGTATATAGAATACCTTAAGGAAATTTCCTAATCTTAATAAAATTTAATTTTTTTTTTAAAATAAATATATTTTTAAACCAAATTTTAAAATGCTCCTTGCGTCTTAATGTTTTAGATATTTCGCCGATTTAGTATTTGGATCACTTAAAACTATATTACAAACAAATCTGTGTATCAGTTTTTTAATACCCCGAATAGTTAATTTTTGAGAGATTTTTTCTAAATTCCATTCCGATTTTCATCAAAATTTAGCATTTTAATAAGTTATAAATCAAATTTAATTATCTTAACGAAGTCTAATTATAAAATGCCTACACAGTTTCTTTGTAAACATATCAGGATTCGTCCTTATCAATTTCATGAATTTTGAACCAAAATTAAGACTCATGGAGCATTTCAAAAATTAAAATCTGTATTGAAACAAAAACATGTATAAAGTTTACTAAAGCACCTAAAAATTCATTGTGTACATAATTCAAATCCTTGTAACTATGCGAAAAATTATCGCAGCTGAATGAAGTTTTTCTCAAATGGCTCAGTACAAACTGAAGAATAATAATACACATTAAAATAAATTTAATTTTTTGGCACGATTTTTGATCAAATAAAGGTCCACGGTCCCCTTAATAAAAATTTTAAATACTGGAGTATGGAATACCTCTTTTGTTTAGATTGTTGCAATAACTAAATCTGGGTACTGTTTAACATGTTAAAAAAAATTGTAAAGCATTTTGTAAATGTATCATTGTAAGAAATGTGTAACTGTATAATAAAACAAGTTGGAAATTGTACGTCAAACGTTACAAACGAGGTGCGTTCGTACGCACGTTTTAGAATTAAATTCATGATATCCCGTGCGTAGAACGGGCTAAACAGCTAGTTAAGTATATATTTTATGACACTGTTCATACAAATATCTTAACTAGTTATATAAATATTCAGATATATATGTATCAGCTAGTGATATAAATATTCAGATCTTGATGATTTTTAATTCTGTGAAATGAATTATATCGTCTGCAGATTAATTTCTGTAATAAAATAAGTATCTCGGTCGCTTGACGATTTAACATCCATCGGAAGCTCCTCTAACAAAAAAGCACCGATTTAAAAAAAAAAATCAAATTTCTTAATAAATATTTTTATTAATATCTCCTAAAGTTTTGATTCGATTTTAATAAAATTTGAAATGTCTCGACAAAATTCTGCAAAGATAATATATTTTAAATTGCAAACCATTTGGTTGGGTAGTTTTTGCGTTGTTATATGCGGACAGACAGACAGACGGACGGACAGACAGACAGACGGACGGACAGACGGACGGACCAAACGACGACTATAGGTGCTACGTATTTATATAATTACGAACGCACCTAAAAATGATCGAAATATGCAATTTTAAAATATATTACAAGAAAAATTAATGACATTACATTTTTAGATACCGTAATTTCTGGCGTATAATCCGCAGCTCAAAGAGTCGTTTTTCGATCCAGAAATATTATTTTATAAAATGTAACTTAAAAGATCGCTGTAAATATTTAACTACAATTATTGAATAAAATTTCTGGGTCGAAAAACGACTCTTTGAGCTGCGGATTATACGCCGGAAATTACGGTATTTTAACAAACGAGTACCGTAATTTCGCGCATATGCGCCGCACCTCAGACAATTCGATTTTCTACCAGAATTTATTTTAAATAAAATGTGACTTGGTTCTGCTTAGAACATATTTGACTTCTTATTTTCAATAAAATTTCCGGTTTGAAAAAGACTTAACTAAGCCGCGGCGCATACGCGCGAAATTACGGTACACATTTTAGCTACCGTAATTTCCGGTGTATAATCCGCAGATGAATCAATGGTGTTTGGACCCAGAAATTTTATTTATAAAGTGTTACTTGCAAGATCGCTGTAAGTATTTGCCTTCAATTATTGAATAAAATTTCTAGGTTGAAACCGAATTGTTTGATCCGCGGATTATACGCCGGAAATTACGGTATATGCTCCTTTTTTACATAATATGGGGTTCGTACGCTTTTATACCACAATTTTTAATACATTTTTTTCGCTTTATTTAAATGCAGAAAAGTATTACAAATCTTGCAATCAACTAGTCTGCAATTTCTGCTATTTAAATATTAAATGTTTCTAATCAGAAAAAGTTGTGCCAGAGTACTTTGAAAAACCAAGGGTTGCTTGCACCTTGAAAAGGCGAAACGGTCTTGTGGTAAAAGCGTACGAACCCTGTAATAGTTCAAATGAATGCCTTACTTAAAAAAATTCAAATAAACCGTATTAAAACCAGAAATATTATTTTCGGAAGAAAATCACAATTTTTAGTTGTTTAAAAATTTCCCTCTTTTATTTGTTTAACTAAATTTATCATCCTATTTTATTTGAAAAAAACCCAAAAATTGTTTGCTATTCGAATTTGTTTAACAAATTTGCATCATTAGCGCACATATGTGTCCATTTCAAAAAATTGTTTTCGATTAAGAAACTCCGAATCCATACAGGAAATTCTGAAATCATTCTTAACTTATGCAATCGCGAAAGTCTCTCATTAAATAAACAATAAATACTATTCAGAATTACTGGTGTAATTTCGGAATCTCTGAATTAAAAAAAAAAAAAAATCCTGAAATGCACTCTTCAGATGCAAATGGGATAAAAACATAAAATCTTTTCCCTAGAAATGTGAAAGTTTTGAGATCGTTTTTATAATTGTTATATATCGCTTGAGATGTGATCTGGACACTACTTTTCGTTATTTCAGAATATAAGTTTTGTGATTTAAAATTGTGGATCAAAGATTTGTTCATAAAGGATGGGTGGGGGGAGGGGGGTTGTCAAACATAAAAATCGAGTTTTCTTCTAAATTTGATGAAAAGCCAATGCAGTATACTTACAATTCTAATTATTTAGAATGATATAATAAAAAACACATGGCATTTTTTAACACTTTAAATAAACTTTAAAATAAAGTTTCCTTTAATTAAAAAAATATTTTTTAAAGTAAAAAAATAGATTTATATATATTGTATATTATTTTATATCACAAAACAACATTCTAAAGGATTTTTTTTATAAATTTATGAGAGTAAAATATTTAGAAATACTGTAAAACCCATTAAGACGGAATCGCAAGTTCAACGTTTCAAGTGACAAGTTTCGTTTTTTGTAGGTTTTTATTTTAGAAGGTAATTTTCTATGGTAAACCTTCCGTCAAGACCTTACCTGTTTCAGCTGCTGGCGGTATTCCATTATATAGTTTCCTTTTTGATAGGTCTAACTATTTTTTCATATTAGCTGCAATTAGTTGCAGCCATCCCTTGATATATTGGAAATCCATAAGATACCATAGAACGTTAACTAAAATTGTGGTTCTAATATCATAAAAATACGTCTATAAGAAAATACTGGTGAAATTTTTTCTATCTTAAATTATTTGATATATTATTACTTAGTATTATTACTATTAAATATTTTTTTATGTTTTCAAATACAGCTAGCTCACAGAGGTACATACTATTTAACACATTAATAATAATTATAGGTACATAAACTGATGCTAAATAGGTACCCTGTTTACGTCAATGTAACTTTATCTATTGAGATTTTTATTCATGTACATCAATGAAACGTAATTAACAAATCAATCTTCCCGTTTTCTGAACACCACTTCTTTCAATGAAAAATTTCCTTTTCCGTTTTCCCTTGCAAATTCTGCAGAAACTTAACATGAAAATAATTTTTATCGCAAATGTTTTAAAAATCTACATTAAAATTATTTCTTCAGAAATACTGGTATTAAAAAAAAAAAAACGGGCCGTCTGGAGCCCTGAAATTTAGAGAATTGTCAGTGTAACGGCACTTTAATATTTTGATAAAATCTGGTCGATTCACACACAAAACTATCGATTTTAAAATGTTTATATTCGAATAAGGAATGAAATAATATTATTAACATTTTGAAATCAATTACTATTTGTATAGACCGTATTTATTATTGCAAAAAGAACGAATGCTTAGAGAATTTTCTGATTTCATTCACTGTACTCTACAATATCTATAACATTTGTTATTGCATACGTTTTTAAAATTAATTAATTTAATTTATGCCATACAGTAGTGGTCAGAATTATAAAGACAAGGAAAAAATCGCTAAAACTCGGCTACACTTGGCCGGAAAATTATGCAAATTTAACGGATAGAAACCAATGAAAAATGAAGAATATTTTTAAACGATTTTATGGAAACAAGTGGAAAATTAATTTTCATAAAATGTATTATAGATTTATACAGCCATGTGATATGGACAAAATTATAAGACCAATAGTGTTTGTGTATTTTAAAATGTAAAATATGCATGATTTTTTTCTGCACACGGATCTCCCAGACGATATAAATGCGTAGTAACCGCTTGCGATCGTCTTATTCTGTTTTTCAGTCATGCCTGTAGGCATAGCTGCAAACTTTTACGTTTTTTTCCTACCACTAAAATTTGATAGTAAATTTTATCTTATTAAATCGACAAAATCGTGTGATTACATAAGAAAAAATTCTATTAAATTTTAATGGTAACAAATAAGCGTAAATGTTGCCAGTTATGCCTTGTTAACCCATTCGGGACCATGGGTGCATATATGCACCTTCATAAGGGCATACAGAATTTGTTTTAGGCACCAGTAAAAAAATGTAATATTTGCTTTCTCTAATTAGAGCATTTTTGTGATAGTTTAAGTAAAGGTAGCTTTTTTTTTTAAAAGTGGTGCCAACCGAATAAAATTCGTGTAAAAGCCGCCTGTCCCGATGTGGTTAAAGGGAAATTGGATGTATTTAAAAGTTCAGGATTTTCTATTCGTAAAATTGCGACAAAGCTTAATAGATCAAGAACGGTTATTTACAATTATCTTAAGAATTCAGGTAAATATGGACGGCGAAGAAAAACAGGTAGGGGATCTTCTGTTTCTGTACGGGAGAAATGAATGATAATAAGGGGAGCTTGCTTCCAAAACAAAAGTCAACAGAAATAAAAAGTGATTTGAACTTAGAATGCAATACTCGAACTGTTCGACGTGTTTTACAAAAATTAAAAAAAATATTAACTATGGTAAACATATGTCATGACCGCCTCTTAAAAAATTTCATAAGAGAGTGAGGATGGAGTGTGCCAAAAAATACATTACTATATTAAAAAGTGGGATGATGTTGTCTTTTCCGACGAGAAAAAGTTTAATTTGGATGGACCAGATGATTTTCGCTGCTTCTGGTATGGTATTCGAAGAGAAAAAGAAATTTTCTCAAAACGTGCATTTAGAGGTGGCTCAGTAATGGTCTGGGGAGGTTTCGCAACTGGTGGAACTACTGCAATAATATTTTGTGCAGGGTAGAATAAATTCTGAGAGTTATGTTGGTGTATTGGGTGATAATCTTTTACCAGAAGCACCGTTAATAACGCGTGGAGACTATTTCTTCCAGCAGGACAATGCCTCAGTACATGTTTCCCAAACTTCAAAATCATGGTTTGATGATAACTTCGTGAAACTACTTGATTGTATGCCCAGAAGCCCTGATCTGAATCCAGTCGAAAATCTGTGGGGTCTTCTGGCACACGAAGTATACAAAAATGGTATACAATATGAAAACAAGCAAGAGCTCATATCCTCCATCGAAATGCCTGGTCAAAACTTTCCAAGAACGTTCTGATGGAACTTTCAAACACCTTTATGCAAGGCTCCAAATGGTCCGATTTTGAATACCGGTATTTTTTTTAGAAAAAAGTTACTTTTAGATTTTTCTTGCAAACTTTGCAGAAACAACCTTCGGAGGAAAATTTTTGCGTAAAAAAAAATTGTAGAAACCTGTCATGAAATTTTCTGTTAAAAAATATTGGTGTTCAGTTGCCGGACAATTTGGGAGCCCTGTTGATGTCAATATTGATAAAAGTTATTGAGAAGAAGAGGGATATTATTAATTATTAGCGTGTTTTAGGTAAACACATTCATTGTCCTTATAAATTAGTTTAATTTTTACAATGACATATTTTGTTAATTATGGCAAAACATTCCTATTTTGCATTTTCCAATATTTTACATTCTACAATTATTTCCAGCATAAAAAAGCGTGTTATGTATAAATTTCACTTTATTTAGTTCAGATATAATTTTTTTGTGCAATTTCAGTTATTCTTATATTTCTGACCACTTCTGCACCCTTAACCCCTTACTTGGTTTGCCCTTACACCGTATGTGCAAGAAGAGTTGGCTTGTTCTGTTATCCAAATCATTAGTCTACCACTAATTTTTAAACACAATATTCGCTTTAGCTAAAAACAGAAAATATTCGATTAAACAAGGGATAATTTCAGTTTGGGAAAGGTGGTACTTTTCACATATTTTTAGTTTATTGTGTAAAAAAAAAGAACCTGTTAAGGGGTTAATCAGTGGATGAAATCACGTAATCATATGACTGATTTATTATAAACATGTAACTAAAATGAATTTTTTTTTTTCTGACCGAAATTTAAACAAACATTTTAATATTATATTATTATTTTATGTCTCTCTGCTTTCTTTCTTCTATAAATCACAAAATCATGTTACTGATGCAATATAGTCATGCAACTTTAAGCTGTAAAGAAACTTTCAGCAGTTTAGTTGGAAAAACGACATATTTAAAATTCTCATTTCACTCTCGCTGCCCGAGTTGAAACGAAGTACAGTTAAAAAGTATTTTGCGCTTTTCGCGAAAGTAATTTGATGCAGTCACATATAATATAAAAAATGGACGGATGATGAACGTTATAAAAGCGTTAAATCTGTAGAATAAATTTAAAAGAAAGTTCCAAGCTGAGAAGAAATTTGGAGATATCAATCTTTTTTAATACATATGTGGAACCGGAAAAAAGTTAACAGTCATTTTTCAGTTTGATTCAGATACATAGTAAGTCCATAATCGTGCGTATGTCATATTACATTTTATGAGATTAAAGATAAAGATTTTTTACGGAAAATATAAAACTACGCAGTTCATAAGAATGTAAGATTGCGGGTTTTTTTTCATACTACATATTATATGTGATATTTTCTATTGTATCTATTTATTCTATAGGAAAGCATAGAGTTTTAAGCTTTTGACATTTTGGCTACTGAAACTTTGCCGAATCAAATGACGCGGACGGGGCAAGGGAATGCTAAACCACAATTGTGAACTTCTGTGATATATCAATTTAAGTTAGATCAAACACTGATATCAATATAAAAAACGTAAAGTTTTTTCTTAAAGTCTTAGTAAAGTTTTAGTAACATTTGAGATATTCTGAATAACAATATGTCATTACTTTAATGGTATTACTCTTATGTTCTTCGTAAATTAGCTATCTTCATTGGGGACATATCTGGTGCGAAGGCAAAATCTGGTACATATGCTGCCACCAATTGACGTTAGAAACAAATAATATGTAGGGTATTATAATTTACAATAATAAGCAACAGATTATATAGTTAGAATTATTTCACTAAAAATGCAGCTTGGCACATTGTTGCCCCGACCCCCTCAACCACTTACTGTAATTTTCGGCGAATTAGCCATGGATCAAGTGGTAAAATTTCAAAACAAAAATTATATTTTATAAAATGTAATTTAAAAGATCGCTGTAAATATTTGACTTCAATTATTAAATACATTTTCATTGTCTGTTATGATTGTTTGACCCACAGATTATAAGCTAGAAATTACGGTATATGGCTAGTTTTGTTTGAATTTCAGTTTTATGTAAAGTATGATCACATGTATAAATTCCATGACATTTTGGTCCCACAATATTAGAATATTATTGTTTACAGGGTCACTTTCATGCATGAGCACATAGCGCCGTTACCTGGTGCTCTTGACACTGGAGGCTTACAATTTGAGGTTATTTGGATTTTTTGAAGCTTTAAAATTGTATGCAAGTGAGGCACAAAATTTTTTATATGATGATCTATGTAATTCCAAGAGTTTTCATGTGAAAATGCATTATTTAATTTTTGGTATGATACAGATGATAATATTGCATTATCTCTTAAGGGGACGCTTCAATAACGCAGGGTTTTTTTTCTCGCCTAATACAAAACCCTATGTTAATATATGGGAAAACTTAATTGGTTCATTACAGATTACCTAGTATACTTATCGGCATAAATTTTTCACTATCACAAATTAGATTAACGATGCAGACGTAATTTTTTATTACTATTATTGTCTCCTTACAATTTAACTATTTGTAAGAAGATGATAAAATATTAAAAATTTCCGAAAGTTTAAATTTCACAGTTAAAAGTATTTTATAAAAAATTCTTAAAATTTAAGGGACTTTTTTTTAAAAACGCAATAGGTTGGTATCAGAGATGTACTTTTTGATGCTAAAAAATATTTTTCTACAGTTATATTAGAAAATGAGTTAGCATATAATTATATTATCCCATACGATTTCGCCAGAAGCGGCGCTTCAACATGCGTAATCAATGTGAGATAATTTTTAACTCTTTGAGTGGTGGTAGGATATATTTAACTCCTCCTAATTTTAATCAAGTTTGTACCAGAATTTTTGAAAAAAATATTCTTTTAGAATTTTGGTGAACAAAATTTGCATTTTCTAATTTTAAATTTGTTTTTTTCGAAAATTCGGATATCAGTTGAACAGTGCCTCCAAAATATAATTGTATTTAGAGATAAGAATATAACAGTTTCAATGAAATACAATAATACTGCTAGTAGAAATTTCAAGAGACCACTTAAAAATTCCGTATTAGACCTGTTTTCGTTTTAGCAGTTATATTGTCTTTTGTAAATGTGTTGTATTAATTTGACTCGGATTATATATATATATATATATATTCATTTAAGACAGTATTCCGTTATATACAGGTTACGTTCAGTCAGATCTTACTATATTGCAATATTGAAGAATTAGTTATCCCTACAGTGCATAGTGTAACCAATTGGCAACACTTTTTATTTAACTTTTAATAAATAAATCAAGTTGTTTGCGACCACTATATTTATATAGAAATATTAATCCTTTAAAAATAACATAAATATGCTACAGTATAAAGTTAAAAATCTATCTTAAAATTTCTGGTGTCTAATTCTTAAAATGAGTATAAAAAACACAATTCTAAAAGAATAATGCATGCTTTGTAGGATTAAGCTACATGGTACCACACTACTAATTAATTTGTGATAGTAGTATTACAGTATTGATTAATTATATATAAAAGTATCTCTATAAAATAGAAACGTGCTTTCATCGAAAAAATTTCACGGTCTTGCCTAAATATATTTAATGGAATCCTTCCTGAAAAAAAATCTTGGTTCAGATGAAAATAACACAGTACAATTTTAATATATGTCAATCGATCTTGCTCATTTCTTTTAATACATCAGAATGATAGTTCAGCTGTCCCTACTACGAGAGAAACATGTCTTAAAAGAAATGTTGTTCAAATAAAATGGTCCTTTGATATTCCGTCTTAGCAGGCTTTACTGTGCGGCCCGGTATATCTGCTAATTCGAAAACATCTTACAGTTAAACTATTTTTAATAAGGAGATATTAATTAATTTTAACGACATTTCCTTCCAGTAATTTCTACCGTAGAAGGTAATAACTCTAAATGTACGAAAAACGATCATTTGACCTGTACCAAATGAATATATGTAGATTCCAACTAGCATTTTTTAAATAAAATAAATGAAATATAAATCACAGGGGAATAAGTTTAAAACGTTAAATAGTTTTAAATAAAAATTATGGTTGTAAATATTTTTATAAAACTTGACTACAGTACTAGCGTCTACATCGTGCTCCTCACGATGGCTCTTATCACAAATGAGTCCCAAGAAATTCCATATTTAAAGGAAAAATATGGTTACTTGTTCAGCTGGTTTACCCTATTTGATATTTTGTGTGCACGTGATCGAACGATACTTTGTTATAGTTTCTTATTATTTTAATTATGTGATTATATATATATATATATATATATATATATATATATATATATTACAGTTTGTATATATATTACACGTATATATATTTATATATATTACACGTAATAGTAATTTAAAAAGACATATGAAAAAACATTCGTCCTACAAAGTATGATAATTTCGTTTTGTAAAGTAAAACAAAAAAAAATCTTTCAAATATACTTGTAATGAATGTAATAACTTTAATACATTGAAGGATTTAAACGTCCATAAAAAACAGAAACAACTTCTGTGTTTCATTAAGTTTATGTTATGTGTAATACAGTTTTAAATAAAAAATCCTGAGTTTAAATAAAATTTTACATAAAGTTTAAATAAAAAATCCCGACGGCAGTAAAAATAAATCTAAAAGAAAAAAATAAACTTAATTATTCAAAGATTTTAAATAAGTAAATGATGATGTTAACCAATTTAAATCAGGTTTTAAATTAAGCTCATTTAAATTGTACATGAATGGTGTTTGTAAGCCGTAAATTATTTGTAAAAAGTATGACGAAAAGGTATGCAACAATCCGTTCTAAAGATGAAAGTAAACAATGATGACATCAATGACATCAAATGAGCCTACGCGCTGCGCTACGGTTGGTTGATTTATGACGGCTGATTATCTACTCGAGGGATATAGGCCCTAGGGTGGAGTGGCCTCCGTGAGGGTCTTTCTAAGGGACCCTAACCCGTATTTACGGCAATGTTAGAAGAAAACCACGGAAAACTCGGAACGATTAGGTCGACGAGCGCGACATGTGTTTGATCCTAGCCCCTCTCGTCTACCAGCTATGAGAGCAGAACATCTAAGCCACTGGTGGGGCACGCTGCGCAAGGGAATTTCTCTGTTCATTTGTGATAAGAGTCATTGTGAGTGGCGCGGTGTAGACGCTAGTGACTAAAGTTCTCTATATTTTCACTAGAAAATAGTAGACACTAGAGAGCAGATGGCTCTGCACGGGATAGGCAAATAATTAATATTACACCATATTTACAAAGTGTTGCTTCACGGTTCCGTAAATAAAAAAAAAGGGAAATGGTCGTCTAAAGATCCTAGAATTTGAACCTTCTTTGCATGAGTTTTCTTTTACAATTGTGTTATTTTATACATATATTAAATATTAGACACCAGAAATTTTCAGATAGATTTTTAACTTTGTTCAGCAACATAGTTCACGGGAAATTTACTGGATTAATATTTCTATATAAATATAGTGGTGGCGAAGAAGTTGATTTATTTATTAAAAGTTAAATAAAAAGTGATGGAAATTTATATCACTATGCAATTAAGGGTTAATACAGATTTGTGTACGGTATTTTATACGAAAGTCAGTGACGAAGTGAAGGGATGCAAAGCGCCGTAAATAAACGCGATACTCAACCATATTCCCTTCAGAAAGAATATAATGAAACATACAAATAATGTTTATTGTCTGGTTGTAACATGACAGATTCTCAGTGGCGGCTCCTGACTCGCTCTTTTTGGAGCACTAAATGCATGACTGAAAATTTTATTCTTTTCTTACCATTATTTTTTTAAAGAAAACTTTTTCTTGTTTTGTTCCTGCTGTAGTTTTGATGTGCCGACGAAATTCGCGCTGATATTATCTTGATACCGCCATTATTTTGATACGTAGATATTGGATTCTTTGTTTTAATGGCAGAATTTTCTACCAACAAATAAGTCAAATATTTCTTTGACAAAATAGTGGTAAGACAATAATAAATTTTGCAACTATGCATTTATTACCTGAAATAAAGGCATTCGCCACTGGTTATTCTATTCCATTAATCAATTTAGTATTAATAATTTTGTTATTCGTCAAATATATGAACTACGTTCTGACGCAGTTACGGCGTTCAGCTTTCAAATCCTCGTATATCACATGCATTACCGATTTTTCAAATTAACTCTCGGAATAATAACTGTGCAACATAAAAGAAAAAATATGGTAGTTTAATCTTCCTATTTCTAACTACAAAGAAACTGTCAGTAATAATATTTGAAAAATGACATATTTAGAATTTCACCTTCACTGCGTTTCTCACTCTAAAATGCAGTACAACTCGGAAATATTTTAAGCCTTTCATGAAAATAATTTAATGCAGTCACATACAGTATAAAATGAATGGAAGAAGGATGGCCAATATAAAAGTGTTTAAGCTATAGAATAAAGTTTAAAAAAGTTTCACGCTTTGAGGAAATTGGGTGATATCAATCATTTTAAATATATATGCGGTACCTGGATAAATCAGTCATATTTCTTTTTGAATCGGATACATGGCGAGTCCATCATCAAGTGTATTTCCTTTTATGCTTTATGACTGATAATTTTTCAAAATATAGTGTTTTATGTGGAAATTATGAATCTGAAATGATCGCAATAACCTAATAATACGGAGCTATTTTTTATTACATAGAATACGTGATACATTTTGATTTTGAAATATTTTGATTTATGAGACTGCAATGAGTTGAGTACGTGTGGAACTTTCCAACTTAAACTTTGCCAAATCAAATATTTATTCGACCAGTGTTATGTTAGTTTCATATTCTTATAATTAATGATCATATTATTTTCTTGAAAAGTCGTTTTGGATACTTCATGATGTGCGATATTTGTATACAAATAATAATAATAATAAATAATAAAGGTGAGGGACATCAATGGATGCGAAGCGCCGCAAATAAACGCGATGCTCAACAATATTCCCTTCAGAAATAATACAATGAAACATACAAATAATGTTATTGTCTGTTTATAATATTAGTTATTATATTAATCAATTTAGTATTAATAATATTATTATCCATCAAATATATGAACTACGTTCTGAAACAGTTACGGCGCTCAAATTTCAAATCCTTGTATATCACGTACATTACTGATTTTTTAAATTAACTATCCGAATAATAACTGGACAACATAAAAGAAAAAAATATGGTAGTTTAATCTTACTATTTCCAACTACAAAGAAATTGTCAGCAATAAAATTTGAAAAATGACATATTTAGAATTTCACCTTCACTTTCTTTCTCACTCTAAAATACAGTACAACTCTGAAATATTTTAAGCCTTTCATGAAAATAATTTAATGCAGTCACATACAGTATAAAATGAAAGGAAGAAGGATGGCCAATATAAAAGTGTTTAAGCTATAGAATAAAGTTTAAAAAAGTTTCACGCTTTGAGGAAATTGGGTGATATCAATCATTTTAAATATATATGCGGTATCTGAATGAATCTAACAGTCATATTTCTTTTTGAATCGGATACATGGCGAGTCCATCATCAAACGTATTTCCTTTTATGCTTTATGACTGATAATTTTTCAAAAGATAGTGTTTTATGTGGGAAATATGAATCTGAAATTATCGCAATAACCTAATAATACGAAGCTATTTTTTATTACATAGAATACGTGATACATTTTGATTTTGAAATATTTTGATTTATGAGACTCCATTGAGCTCTGTACGTGTGGAACTTTTCAACTTAAACTTTGCCAAATCAAATATTTATTCGACCAGTGTTATGTTAGTTTCATATTCTTATAATTAATGATCATATCTACACCTTGAAAAGCCGTCTTGGATTCTTTGCGATGTGCGATATTTGTATAGATAATAAAAAATAATAATAAATGCTTTTTCAAACTACACGGCAACACGGGAGTCTATAAATTGGTTCAAAATATGTTTTGTTCTTCCTTTTTCCTTTTCGGATAAAAATGTACATGCGATTTGTTAAGAAATTAGATTCAGTTGTTGGAATGATTGTTAAATATTTATTTGACAAGTATTGTTTTAGAATCATATTCGTATAATTAATGATCAAATTATTTCGTTGAAAAGACAGCTTGGTATTCTTGGTACTGTGCGATATTTCATAAAAATGAAATGAATAAACCATTTCTCAAAATAAACTACATTATGGAAGTATTTATTTTGGTTCAAAATACGTATTTTTAGCTTTTAAGATCAGATATACATGTCATTTGTTAGAAATTACATTTGACTGTTACACTGAATTGCAATTTATTTAGAACTAAACATTTCATTATATATTTATGCACAATTTTAACTCCATGAAACGCATTTGTTCTTAACTATATAGTTTACCTCTTTGAAACATTCAGAAGAGCGATTGGTGTAAAAGTTTACATAATAAGTAAAATAGTGATAAGATAATTTTTTTTCTTAATTATCTATCTACGGATGTACATTTTTGACTGCAGGTCCAATTCAAAAACGCGACAAAAGTTACAAAAATATAATTTTCTACAAAACGTAGGATTTGTTTTCCAAGACGTAATGAAGTATTACATAGCTGGCATCATTTGATTATTTTATTTGTTAGAAACAGTATACAACTATTCCTAACATGCATATCACTATGTATACAGCTATTCATAAACCACCGGTTCTACTCCACCGGTTTTTAATTTTTCGGACTTCATACATTTTTGATGGATGCATGTCTTTCTTTCGCATTTTGAGTACCACTATTCCAAATAGAAATATTTGCTTTATTTAAAGTCAAAATTTCCGCGAATAAATAAGAGTATTAGAGTATATTATTATTCGAAATATTGCGAATCAAAATACAGTAAATGTGACAGGAATGTGGGTGATTATGGGATATATTAATTTCATTATACAGGTTGCACAGGAATTTTCCTTTAACCTGAAACAACTTGAGACTAGATAGAGCTGGAAACATGCAAGTATAGTAAATAGACTACTGCAGACCAAATGTAACTGATAACAACGCTTTTATGTGTATACATATCTGTGCACAAGTACAGCTCCCGGTGGTGGTCACAGTGAGAAATATCATACTTAACTGAGTTTTGTTATTATTATAAATTAAAACTTGCTTACATGTCTCATTTGTTTTTTGTATAAATGCATATTTTGTATGATGACACGATAGAGACGTAATGAAGCCGATGATTAGATATCGAAAAATAAGTTTTTTAGAACTTCTGTTAAATTTATTTATACATCTAATGAAATGGGATGCTCTATACTTTCATATTTGACTTTTTTACCTATTTCGCATAAGTTTCGAGATAGGGTCGATAACTTCAACTAGGGGGCGCTGCAATAATTTGTATTAAGTCGGACCTAGTCTATTTACTATATCGTTATCACACTTACTTAGCTGTGGCTTTCACGGCATCCACTTTCTGTTTTTGGAAAATTGGACTTTCCTATCAACCTGTATAAAGTTTATATAATTTACTATAAACATTGCAATTTAAAGGTTGTTGATGTATTTTGTTATCTTGTTATTTATTATTATTCTGTCTATGCTTCTAATATTTATTATTTAACCCTTTGAGGGATGGTACACCACCTAATTTTAATCCGATCGAACCATAAACTTTTAATTAAATTTTACTTTTTTTAATTTAACGGTAAAAAGTTAAAAAATTGCTTTTCATTATTTTGAACTAAATTCTTTCCTGAATTCTGGTAAGAATTCAACATTACAAGAACACAAGTGCTTGCCCCTGAAAGGGTTAAAGAATAATATCATTGAAGGTTATAATGAGTTTCCTTTGAACATAAACCGTCATGGCTTAAACCCTTACATTTGTTTCTAGAGTGTGACTCGAAAAATCTTAATATTTCTACAACATTTGTAAAAGGAATGTACATGTACCACAAAGCTTATAGTATTGAGATAGTGGCTAGAAAATGGTGTTCGCTATTTCGAAATTATATTTTTAATTTAGTGGAAAGAGATAACAGAAGTTGCTATATGGGATTGCATTAATATTACTTTCAGGATTAGATTTCTCCGCTTTTCTGCATACCAGTATAATCTTACAGTTAAATGTTTTTTTTTTATTTAATTGGAACATTCTACGATTTAAGAGAACAACGTTTTCTCAAAGATTATACTGGTATGCAAAAAAGCGGGGAAATCTCATCCCTGATTACATTACATGCAACTAAATTAATCTAATGTCCATTAATCTAATGAATGATAATGTATAAGTATAAATAATGACTTCTCTTTGCTATCTACTCCATTAACAATTTACGGAAAATTTATAAAGAAAAGCATTTATAAAACAAAAAAAATATATATTTATAAGTAAACAAATATAAACGCAAATCAAATGTATTAAAAATTCTAAAAACTGGTCCTCGATTCACGAAGAATAAATAATTAATTTATCGTATACTTCTTAAATTACTAATTTTTAAAACTGACAAAGAAAATCACAGAAAAAGTAAACTTTTTGTATAAATAAACAGATTTACACAAAGCATACTAAATTAAATATACTATTTATTAAAAACAGACCCACGATATTTAGATAGACATACATAGAATAATATATTTCTGCTGCCATGTAATCCATTTATTTTTGTAAAGTCCTTCTAACTTTCATTATTTTAGTAATGTAAATTTATTCGAGTTATTACCATGTAAATTACCATGCTAAGGTTTTTTTTTTTTTTCACGTTCTCTTAAGTTACTTTTATTCTCGTTTAATTGGGTATCTTATAAATTATGTAAAAACGAAAAAGAAAGTTTAAGATAAGTTTTAATATATATGAAAGTTTGAAGGCTTTTGGTTTTTATCATTATTATTATTATTATTTGTTCTAAAATTTACATTCTTGTGTTAAATGTAAGATTAAAAACGCTATTTTCTGAAGAGAAAGAAAAACGGTTTGTTAAAAGAGGGGAAACGCAAAAGAAAAATATATTCTTCAACGAAAAATAGGTAAGAAAAACTAAAAATATTTATAAAATTTTCAATTAATCATTATTATTACTAGATTTTCTAATGAATTGAAACGATGATCAAGGAAATGCTGAAGTAACCTGATAAACTGCATTAGTGACAATAATCTTATGACATATGCTTTGAAGAGTCGAAATAACCGTAAAAAAGGCATTTATGAAATTTAAAGTGTCATTATTTTCAATCAAAAAATTACATTTCTTTTTTCTAGTAATTTTACAATATCTGTATAAAATAAAATTCATTGTAAAATACAGTAATCTCACACTTATACGCGATGCTCAGTAATTACTTTTTCATACAATTATTTTAAAACAGTAAAATTCGATTTATAAATTCGGCGATTTAAGAAGCCGAAAATTACCTTATAAAAAACTGGAGCGGAAAAATGGTTTCCGTGTATCGCGTATAAGTGAGAGATCACTGTAGTTAGTATACTTCATATACGTCAATCGTTGTATGTATATTTTTTTTTATTAAGTTTGCATTTTAACTTGTCCTTCAGAATTTCAACTGAAAAATGTGTCAAATATAAGGTATTACTACAGCGCCTAGAATACATAGTGTGGAAACCGGCTACAAAATAGTACTAAAAAATTGTATCCAATAAATGTACAACGTTGCTGAAAATAGTAGGATGGGTTCGCAGCGCCATCTGCTAGCTCTTGACATTGTATTAGAATGTTTCGGCTGGTGGTAAGTATTTTAAATACTTAAATTATATCATTTTCTCCTCTGACTTAGTGATTTTATAAGTTTTTTTTTTATTATGAAAGCATGGCTAAAAAACGTGATACGCATTTTTTTTGTCTCTGGTTGCAACATTATCGTAGGCAGGGCATGATTACCGACGGGGCACACTTACACCAGTAAAATTTAATAGAAATTTTCGTCTTATTAAAACGCCCTATTGATGCAAAATTACCACCATGAATAAAGGAACTATTTCAATTCTTTTTTTACTGGCGGAAGTGTGCCCCGTTGGTAATCAGGCCCTGCCTACGATAATGTTGCAACCAGAGACAAAAAAAAATGCGTATCACGTTTTTTAGCCATGCTTTCATAATTTAAAAAAAAACTTATAAAAATCACTAAGTCAGAGGAGAAAATGATATAATTTAAGTATTTAAAATACTTACCACCAGCCGAAACATTCTAATACAATGTCAAGAGCTAGCAGATGGCGCTGCGAACCCATCCTACTATTTTCAGCAACGTTGAACATTTATTGGATACAATTTTTTAGCACTTTTTAAAGCATTACCAGTTTGGCTTTTTTTAAATTCCGAAATTTCGCATTCACACCAGAAATTTCCTATAATGTTTTTTGCTCATTTAATGGCAGCTATTTCGGGATTTCTTAAAGTAAAAATTCTTGTTTCAGAATTTCAGGTTTGAATTCGAAAATTTTGAATAAAAAACGGTAAAATCGTTTTCCACACTATGTATTCTAGGCGCTGTAGTATTACATTACATTACATTACATTATATTGCATTCTTTCATCCATTCGATTCATTAGCGTACATTTCAGAAATTTTATTTTTATTTAAAAATTCCGATTTTACACTACAAACTCTGGATAGTAATTTCTGCTTTATTTCAGAATAGACGTTTAACGATTAGACAGTGTAAAAAATCTTCTTTTGAAATTTCCGGTGTGGATTCGGTATTTCTAAATAAAAGATAAATTTCTGAAATTTAGATTCCAAAGCACTTCTGATTTTGCGGTGCGTTATTTTTTATATATATCGTAATTTCCGGCGTATAATCCGCAGCTCAAAGAGTCGTTTTTCGACCCAGAAATATTATTTTATAAAATGTAACTTAAAAGATCGCTGTAAATATGTAACTACAATTATTGAATAAAATTTCTGGGTCGAAAAACGACTCTTTGAGCTGCGGATTATACGCCGGAAATTACGGGGTTTTTTTTGTAAAATGGAACTACTTCCAATCAAAACTAAGCATTTTAGAATCATCTCAATTTAGGGACGACCAATGCACTTGCTGTTCAAAAATCGGACTCTGCGGACTCCCTCATGTGATTAGATAAGGAAAACAAATCTTTTAAATTTTAGTGGTAGCAAAAAAGCGTAAAAGCGTTAAGTCTTTTTCCATTCTTTACAAAAAGTTTTGTATTTATAACAGTGTTTATTGTATGAACTTGCTTTAACAAAAATGCGCATAAGTTATGGAGCAATTTAATTCTAGAGATAAATATATTCATGCAATATTTTAGTAATGGAAATGTAATTAAAATAATAATTGTGTATATCGATTAATATCAAAATATTGATAAAATCAACTACCTAGATTTATTTATATAGAACATTTTCTCTTGCATCTTATTTTTTAAGCGAATGAAGTAATAATAATATTTTACAAAAAGAATATTTCTCTGTTTTATGCACTATTTAAACAATTTCCATTATTTAAATCATCAAAATCATATTAAAACATCAAACTAATAAAGGATGATAATTTGTTTACTGTAACGGAACAAAAATATAAATATAAAATATTTCCCTTCAGGCACAATATAGATTAACTCTTTATAAATCGGATTTCTACTTTTATCTGAAATAAACCTCAAGCACTAGTAATTGATAAAAAAAAAATGCCATTCGATATAAAGTGTTTCTTTTCCAAAATCAATTTTTGTACAAATAAACATAGAAAACTAATTTTATATCGAAAAAAAACCTTTTCGAGAAATATTGTACAGGTCTTTTGATATAGGAATCTAGTTAATTCTACTCATTATCGATTAACAATTCGTATGGAAAGGAAACGTAGAGGAAAAAAAATACCAAGAAACAAAGAAAGTGCAAGGTTCACAAATGGTGTATTTTTTTATACCATTTTTTCTTTTTTTTTACAGAAAACCCTTTTCTAAGATTTTTTTTCCCTGCAAATGTTTATATAAACCAAATACACGAATTTTTTTCAATACAAAATATTGATATTCAGAAAACGGACCTTTTGGGAACCCTGAAAATTGCCGGATTTATTATTCTGTCCTTCATTTTATAGTAATTGGAGGATAAGTTGTTCAAAAAGAAAAATAAATCAAATGAATCAAACTATTTTTATGTTAGTAAATACATTCTACTATTTTTAAAAAGCTATAAATAACAGCATTTTGGGGAAAGAAACTACTTTATTGGCAGTTTAAATTTACGTGCCATTGGTTAAGATTAATAGTTACACCTAAATTAGCGCCATGTTTCCTAATTTATGCATTATCGCTGTAAATTTGTCTTTTATTACAACTTTTGAATATTAAAATAAATAAAAGCACATTTTTACAACAAATCATGGTAAGTTATGAATGAGGAATTTTGAATTTTCTTTATACAACTAAAAATTATTAATCTGTAAATTTGTATAGTAAAATTTATAGGATCTTTCTGTTCTTCCGCCACACAACTATGAAAAAGTACTGTTTATTATTATTCCAATGAAGCTGCGTCCCACATATTTGGTTATAATTACTAAAAGTCTCCTAAAAGACATTTCTCCGAAATACAAATAATACTTTACCTATCGACTAATCCTTATTTACAGATACGCTTCCATTCTTAACTGGCACAAAAATTCTAGATATTTAGCTATTCGATTCTCTAACTAAAAACATACTACCATGAGCTAGTTTTCTATTAACTCTTTTTATCCTGGCGGTACTTATAAGTACCACTTTAAACTCTTCGCGACGAGCGTCTTTTACAGAATTTTTTATCTGTCACCACCGGTTTTTCAAATGAGAAATTTTTACCTAATTGAATCGCAAAAAAGCGATTACATAAGGAAAACTTTACAAAAAAAAAAAAAAAAAAAAAAAAAAAAAACTGGTGGGAATAATCGAGGATTCTGAGCATCTAAAAAGTAGCTGGAAAATTAATTCAGGATATAAAGGGTTAAATACGCTTCAGTTAGTTAAAATAATATTTTGAAATCCGTATGGAATAATTTTCCAAAGACACACTCATTTTGAAAAATCAAAGTCTGGATAGGAAAGAGCAATACGCATGCAATCAGTTTTACCCTCGTTTTGAACGATACTGACAGACATACTGGATATTCTCAAAATGCGAATATTTCCTAACAAAATGATAGACTTTTCCTTTTTAGATAACAGCACACAAAAACAGAAAGGAGTCAGCATCTTATGCTTCATAACACAAAGTTTCCTTTTTCATGATCCGGATACTTGTATTATAAAAAGCACGGCGTATTTCTGGCAATGGGAAACAATAAGCTACTCTGTGGATTAGTAATCAAATTAGTAATACATTAGGAAATTTTATTCACAAGACACACTAACAATACTGGAGACGCAAGTTTTGTCTTTAAAAAATATTTAACAGATAAATAGAAGTTTGCATTGTAAATATAAATTAAGAAGTATTCTGAAAACTTACACACAAAACAAATTTCAAATGAAACATTACAGCTCTATTGGTTCAGGTCAAATGCAGACATTTGTAGTTGTAGCTGTTTTCAGTATCTATCAATCATATTTTTTTGGATTTGTCCTGATCCAAGAGGCATTATAATAGAAATAATGTAACACGCGTCGCTCATTCCATCTTAAATACTATATATATATATATTTATACACATTTTAAAGACTAATCTAAAACCTCTCGTTTTCAATCCAAGAAGAAATGCAAATAACACATAACAATATGCGACTAGTCATAATATTCTGGGTTATGTGCACAGTGATTTTAAATGCATTGCAATTAAAAATGTAGTTAATGATGCGTTTTTTCTTAATCCCTTCGCAACGAGCATGTACTCAGAACCAGAGCCTGATTATCAACGGGGCAAATTTCCACCAGTAAATTTTAAGGGAAATTTTAGTCTTATTTAAACACCGTATGCGTGAAAAATTAGTGTCATGAATAAGTCAATTTTTTTAATTTCTTTTTACTGGTGGAAGTCTGCCCCGTTGGTAATCAGGCGCTGCTCAGAATCCTAGATTATTCCTACCAGTAATTTTTAGTTGAAATTTTTGTCTAATGTAACCCTTTGAAGGCCGCCGGTATATTATTTATAACACTTAATTTTAATCCCAAAATGCCACATTGACACCAGAATTTTATAATAAAATTTTTAAGTTTTAAGGTACATGAAGAAAATCTTTTATTTATTTTAGAAATAAATTATTTAGAGAATCTTGGTGTGAATCAATCATTTCAACATTTTAGCTCCAAGAGTACTTGGCCCCTGAAGTGGTTAATAAAAGCATTTTTGTAATTCAATTAGGCAAAATTTTCTATTTTGAAAAACCGGTGATAAAATATTAAACAAATTTAAAGAACCCTCATCTTGAATGGGTTAAAAACTATTATCATTATTAGTTGCATTCTAAGTGCGGTCCGAGACACAATTTAACCTTTAAATGTGGGACGGGAAGTAAAAATGTTTTACACCCTTGCAATCAAATCTCTCAATATATGTATATCATACAGAAAAATTCATAATTTTCTAGCACTCAAATAACTATGTTTACAGTTAGATGCTCATTAGAAACATCTAGATATACTTTAGATTTTGAGTGTTCATTCCAACAAAAAATGCCAATAGCACGACAAAATATGTGACTGGACCTAACATTCAGGGTCGTGTGCTCTCTGATTTTAAAAGAAATTCAGAAGTACATTGATTACAATACAATTTTGTTTAAAAACTAACGGTACTATTGATACAATGCATTTACGGCCGCAGACAAGTTTTCCCCAGAAAAACGTGGTGAAAAGAAGATAATATTTCTGAGTTCTCACAGAACAACTCACACGAAATTGTTCTCCTCAAGAAAAAAGGACATACGTCAAAAGTTATTAAACACTTCTAAGTTTACTAATTTTATACACTACACATTTTAAAATATTTTTCCGGTTCTGAATGTATTATAACAAAAGTTTTTTGACATAAGTTTCTTAAACTTGCTTCGTTTGTTAGCGTTTCAGTTTTCTATTTTGCTCAAGGCGCATGGATCAATAAACAGAAATATACATTTTAATTTTTTTTAACAAGCACTAGGTGCACCAAACGAAGAACTACAAATGTATTTGTAAAGTAATGTAGGTATCTTCATAGCTGCCACCAGCTACGACTTTTCGGTACCATTGAAACTGAAAAGAATTTTCGCATTGTTTAATCGCACAAATCTGATATTAAACAAGTGGAAGATTTCTTTACGGTATTGCTCTTGACGAAAAATAACAGCAGATGGCAACTATGGATAGTTAAAATTAAATATATATATATATATATTTGGTTGATTTATTTTAAGACCCTCCCGGCCAAATTTATGACGATTTCATAGCTGCTAACTTTTACGCTTTTTTCCAACCACTAAAATTTTATAGTAAATTTAAACTTATTATATAGCCGAAATCATGTGCTTCAAAAAGGCAAAAAATTCTATTAATTTTTAGTGGTAACAAAAAAGCTTAAAAGTTGGCAGCTATGGGCGATTTAAAAGACACAAAATGTCACTATAGCTGTCAACTCATACTCTTTTTTCCTACCACTAATATTTGATAGTAAATATCTTATTAAATCGACAAAATCGTGTGATTACATATGCAAAATTTTCTATTAAATTTTAGTGGTAGCAAAAAAGACTAAAAGTTGTAGCTATGTGTCAAGATTTAGTTATTTATTTTTTGCAGTAGGTATTTATGTTTTCTTGCAATTCTTGTATTTTGTTATTTCTAAAGAAGACTTTCAAAAAAACATAACAAAATTAAATTGCAATTACGGTAAATTTGGTTTTGGTTTAAATAAATGTTCCAAATAATTATGCAATTAACCAAAACATGTGTCAGTTGTTTAAAAGTATTATATATATTATAAAATATGTGTTATAAAATATTGTCCATAAATACTGTATGTAGTGTAAAAAACATTCATGTGTAAAAAACAGCCTAGGCCCCCACCTAGAACTTTATGAATCTTTCTAGGTGGATGCCAGATTTTCTTTACAAGAACAAATGTTCACATGCAACTCTTCAAAACAATTTTTTAAGCAGAGTTAAAAATGTCTAATTCATTACTGAAGCCTGACATCTGGGTTATATGCACCTATGCAACTACCACTGACCTACCCAGAAAATGATCTATGTAACCTGACACAATTGTTTGTATCATCAGATTCACATGGAAGGTCTCCATAAACGCATATTCAGAATTACAGAATATTCTTCTCATTAGGATATATAAAGAATTTCTGCGGAACCTCGATACAGCATCTGTATAAAAATAATGAAAATTTCATTTAAAATTTCGTATTTCATAAAATTTTGTTTCAACAATAAAATCTTAAATAAGGACTTATTTTCTAAAAAAGTTGTTTGTAATTTCCGGTGTCAGTCAGTAATTTCTCGTTTTACGAAAAGACTTCGTCTGTGCCGGACAGGGTTAGGTTGAATGAGCCATGAGCCATTTCCCGTTGAAATTGGACCCATAGAACCCGTGAAAATATTTCCCCCCCGCCCCAACCGCTAGAGATTAAAATTCAGAAATGGTGGTAGCCATCTAACATTAATCCAACTTATCTTAGCTCTGAACCGATGTTGCCGTGAATAAACCTAAAATGAAACCAAAATCCGATGCAGTATTTAATAAAAAACAGTTAAACATTGCTAATTATCTTAGATAAAATAGCTAAAAACACTACCGGCAGATTTCTTCGAAAATTAGATTTTCCGAAATAGAAAATTTTCTTGCGTAAGAATACACATTTTCAAATCGCTACGTGAAATAGTTTTCATATATTTAATATAACCTGTAAATTCTGACTTGTTTTTATTAATTCCATCCATTGTTTTTTTTTTTTTTTTTTTTTTTTGTTTCGGAGAGTAAATGGAAATATGTTCCACAAAACAGAAATAAATTCAATACGATTCCCTTTTAGGAAGCAGATGTTCTTATGGCATAAAAAGAACTCGTTTTAAATACGGGAAAAAGTGCTAAGAATCGCATAAAAAGTTAAATAACAAAATATATTCAAAAATACCAAAATCCAGATCAAAGGTGAAAAACTACGACCATAATCTACATATCTTCCTACCAATTTTTGTAGCTCTGCGTGCAGCTTCTTTCCTAATTATTATAGGTAATGAACCATCCGGTTTCCACCATGGAACTTTTAATCAAATGTACTTCAGTGTCAGCATGTAAAACACAAGTATTCATAAATAATCGCATAGTTGCCAACCTCCCGATTTTTTAATACGAGTAAAAATCTTACAAAAATTTTCGGTTTATTAAATTTCTGTTTAGAAATTGTTTAGAAATTGTATGTTTAACTAAAACAAATAGTTTTACATAAAAATATTGGCAAAGTTGCCAAGTTTCCGGCTTTTTGCACACCAGTAATAATTTAGAGAAAAAATTTGTTCTTTCAAATCACAGAATGCTGCAATTAAATAAAACAACATTTTCTGTACTAAAATACTGGTATCCAAAAAGCCGGAGACTTGGCAACTCTGTATTGGTATGAAAAAAAAGGGAAGTTTTCAACTATTTAATGTAACATTCATATAGTTGTCAACTTCGGCCACTTTTGGTCACCTTTAATTCATAATGCATAGCTGCCAACTTTTATTCTTTTTTCTTACCACTAAAATTTAATAGAAATTTTTGTGTTATTTAATTGTGACGATTTAATAAGATAAAATTTACTTTTAAATTTTAGTGGTACGAAAACAGCTTAAAAGTTTGCAGCTATGATAATGGAAAATCTTACCTTATTCGATCGCACCAAATAAGTCAACGATTAATATTCCAATATCTGCGAGAACATTCTAAAGCTTAACATGAAGCCGAAATATTTTAAAGCGAAAACATGTTTATCACGGGAGTAGTCGCGCCGTGTTTGACATGCCCAGTATACGTACAGTATTTAGAATATTCACCACTATTTTTTGAAAAAAAAATCTTCATCTTGCTTTATCGCAGAATTTGTAACAAGTGATTCCAGCTAAATAAGGTGACGTTTATTATTTGTATTTCTTGATGACAAACTAAAAACCTAATAATAATATAAGTCATAATCTGAGTATGCGGACTCTCTCCCGAATAAAAAAAAACAAAAACAAAATATATATACCGGGTGATTATAATTAAAGTTACGATTTCAAAAATCGATAATTTTAAAACTACTGATCAGAATGACTTGATATTTTAGCAGAACAATCGTGAGGCAATGGAATTTTGTTTCGCGAAGGAAAAAAATAGTTCCAAATTGTGCCGATAGATGGCGTTGTCAGGGTAATGTCAGGGGAAAGACCAAAAATGTATTCTTGAACCCTTTCCGGAGCGGAGTAAATTTGTTTGCAAAATGATGAAATAATAGCCTGACACCGGAATTTACAAACGAATCCATTAGTAAAAAGAAACTTGCTTATTTTTCAGGTTCTTAAATTTTGACACTTGCAGTTATAGAAGTATCTTTACTTCTAATATTTTTATCAGAAAAAAGGACATGTGTACTACATATCCACGCATATTACATTAAAAATTAAAATGAATTTATTAAAAATGAAGTCTCAGAAGTACATACAAACATGTACAGTGGTGCATACATAGATATATTTATACAATAATAAAATAAATATTTGTTAAAAAATGAGTAACATATATGTAATTGATTAAATCAAATTCCTTAAATTTAATTTGAAGAATCATTTTTTAAAAATGAAAATATTTAAATATTATTTTATTTTTAATCACAGCTTTCACTTTGAAAAATTTTCTTTTTCGAAACTTCCATTAAATGCATCAAAATTTAGAAACTACCATGTTTTAAAGCGGTTCATTTGTTTGAAAATATCCCATGAAATATTCTTTAAATTTATAGTTATAAAATGAAAGGCTGCGTCCTTTCGAAAAATAAATAAATAATTAAGTTAGTAAAATTACTTTCCTGTAATGAATTTCCAAATAACAAATTGCAAAGAATTGCGGCAAAAAGTATTTTAAAATATTCATATTTTAAACCAGTCTTCAGCGAACATAACAAAAATAAACAAATGTTATTTAAAACCGTCTTGTAGTTTAATTATTCATTTACATTCTGTCTTTCTGTTAGTAATTGAAAGCAGCTAAACAGGAAACAACAGAACACGTTATAATATTTCTTAGAATAAATAATTATTCATAAGTCTAGTTTTAAAGTGTAACAAAAAAATCTTTATTTCATAAATCATTAGCGGTTTTCAAAAAATATTACCCCATTCACAGTCACTTAGTTTATTATTTGTAGTTGTTTTTTAAAAGGTATGCTGCAATAAAAAAAAATTAGATAAAAACTTATTTTATTTCTAATTTTTTTAATTTGGCTTTAATCATTTCAATTGTTTTATAAATCCACATAAACGTGGGATTAATAGATAATTAAGAACATTACTAAGATTCTCAATGTTTATCAGAGCCTGGTTACCGCAGAAGCAAACTTCCATCATTTTTTTCTAATAGAAATTTCCGCAGTATTTAAGACAGAAAGTCTGCGTTTAAATAAGGCAAACGTTTCTACAAAAGATTAACCAATTTTATCCCGTTAGTAATCGGTACCCAATGTTTATAAAGACTACACAAACGATAATGTTCTAGAATTAAGGTACCTTTGAGTATTATTGTATTTTGCAATGCATTTTTAAAAAAAACTCAGACTCCTTGGAATTCCAAGCTCACATAATTCTTAATTCGTAATTTGAATGTTTATTTACAAGAATTGCGGCATTTATCTGCATATGAGGAGAATGGAGCTGTTTAAAACTTGTGGTAGCAATGTGTGAACCCAGTTATATACCGGATGAGTCAGAAAAAATGTATATACAATTTCATTGATTATAACTCCGCATTTTATTCATATATAATTAATATTTAAATTGCAAAATAATCTACATAAAATGTCTAACTTTTCCCCTTACAACAGATGTTCAAAATTATTACCTTTCTGGTCAATACACTGCTTATAACGGCCTGCAATTGATTCCTAAACTTCAACAAACTTCCATTTGTTGTTGCTGGGCGTACTTGCTCAATTGCAGTTCCGGACCTTTGTCTACACTGAAAAAAAAAATAATTTTACAATATAATACTGGCATCCCAGCTGCCAGCATTATACCGTAAAATTAACAGTAATAAACAGTAAAATAAGCAGTAATACGCTATCGCGCATGCGTTAATTTGTGTCCACTTTCCCATAATTAAAAGTATATATTAAATTCCATTCATTAACTACAGTCGTTCCTTCCTTCGTGACGAGTATCACATATATATAATGTACGTTACACATGCAGTTATCAGAGTCCATGATTATGTCTACAAGCAATTTTTAATTGAAAAATAATCCTCATTTCATCAAAGCTTTAAGCGATTAATTAGGACACCGGATATAGTTAATTTTAATTTAATTTTTTTTTTGAAAAAAAAAACAGTGAAGAAAGGATACCGTAATTTCCGGCGTATAATCCGCAGCTCAAAGAGTCGTTTTTCGACCCAGAAATATTATTTTATAAAATGTAACTTAAAAGATCGCTGTAAATATTTAACTACAATTATTGAATAAAATTTCTGGGTCGAAAAACGACTCTTTGAGCTGCGGATTATAAGCCGGAAATTACGGTAATTATCTGTCACAAGAGTTAAAACGCTCGTCACGGAGAACTTATATTAAGTTGGAAGCATATTTCCTCTGCCTGAAGAAATATTAAATGCTTTAAGTTAATTAAACACATGGTGGCAAGATATTTTTAATACATGTTTTTTCATATAGAAATATTTGTCTTTTTATATTTTCTTAATACCAAAAAAGGACACATAGTTAAGTGATGATTTTTGACTGAATAAATATATTACGTTCCTGGTTTCCTATACAAAGTGTTAGGAAACTTTTGTATAGGAAAATAATGTAAAATATCTGCACTTTGACATTTGTCTAACCCCCAGAAAAAGTGCCATTTAAGCAGTGGCGTAGCGTCAGGAGGGGGGGGGGGCAAGATCATTTTACTATTAGTATAATTATAAACTACATTTGGTCTTATTTAATCTTTGAACGGTATGAAGTAAATAAGGCCAAATATAGTATATAAAAATACTGATAGTAAAGTGATCGTGTCTCCCTTGACACTACGCCTCTGCATTTAAGAAATTGGGATGGAAGTTTGGATACAGGCCCTGGCGTAGCCAGGGATGGCGTCCAAATGCTCTGGATAGCAGTAATATTTACAGTAATATTTAGTAATGATAACACGTTTTCTTCTCCTTGATTATCGCAGAAAGTTTTCCGATTGGATAAAGCAAAGATAACTTTACAAATTACAATATTAGTGGTATACAGAGCATCTGGACCCCAACCCTGGCTACACCACTGTATACAGGTGTTTAAATCTGAACGCTTCAGAATGGGGTGAAGAATAACAAACTAATTGTTGAGTTAGCTAGTCGGTTATAGTTGTAAATATTATAAAATTTTAAATAGAAAGAATCAATTTTTTATCGCAAAATTATTTCCATGTAGCATATTTACCAACCTTTCGGATTATTGAAATAAATAAAATATAACCTGAACCAGAAAATTTATGTAATTAAATTAATCTCATATCTATGTGGTAACCACTTTTTTGTCTCAGTCTACTACTTTTTTCCTGCTCCTTCCATTCTTAATCAACTCTTGTTAAATTTGATTGGATGGCTTACATATCTCTGATTCGCTGATGAAGTTTTCGGTCAAACCCTGTACTTTCTTTCATTTTACAGTGCATTTTTGTTACCTTTATACTTTCTTTCATGGCTCCTTTAAGATATGATACACAAATACGCATATACAGGGAGTAGAGTTGTTAACAACTGGGAATCCCCTTCAAAAAAATTTCTGTTTCTGTTTTTGATATTTTATTTTTTTCTTTTATTAAATACAATTTCTTATTCAAAACTGTTTACTTAAACAGGTTTATCCCGCGAAAACTGGGTGATTTGGCAAATGTGACACAGACGAGTTATTATGGCGTTTATACAGTCAGCGGCAGAGTCAGAGGCACACAAATATTCTGCATACCACTAACTGGAAAAGTTATTCAGTGTTCGTGCATTTTTACCCGAACTTTTAATAGAATTTTTCGGCTTATTTAAATGCACATAAGTATTACAAATACTGCAATTTAACGAGTCGTCTACAGTTTTTTCTATCTAAATATTAAATAAACAAAAAAAATATTAAAAATTGTGGTAAAAGCGTACGAACACTGTTATTTTCGCCTTCTGTCATTGCTGAAAATTCTGCGATTTTAAAACGAAGAATATTTCTTTACATTAGTAGTATCAAGCGCCTCGGACTGATCAAAGAGATGTAAACCAGGACTTAAATATAAAGTAAAATATAGCTCTCTGAATACGATGCACAAAAATGGCGGCTGTCGTAAGCGATTATTTTTCAGATTTTGTACGGTCCTTTGAATTTGATAAACAGTATTTTCTAAAAGTATTATTTGTCTTATTTATATAACAAAAGAAATAAGGCTGAGAATACTTTTAGAAGTTAAAAGCTTTTAAATCTAAAGTATTCTACAAACGCTGAAAGAATTCCTCCTACGAAAGTCGTAATTTTCCAGTAAGCGCCTTGGCCTAGTATTCAGAGGGTCGTGATCTAAATGCAGAATTGTGTGACGCACATGTGATGGAATGACAATTTGGTAATATTGTCCTCGACCACCATTTCACATTTATGTAGTCAACATGCTTAGCCAAAAATATGCCAATGTGTTTCTGTTATTGGGGTACATAAAATACAAGGCTTAAGTGTAGAATCTGGTAAGTGAGTTCGATATAAAAAAATACTACTACATGTAAACAAGCAGAATCAAACGTGTTACAAGTTCAGTCTGAAAAATAACACAAAAAACTGATATACAGGTCGATCCTAAAAGAGGAATAAAATTATGTGTTTGAAGTTAAATGAGGGATTCTAATAATTAATAAGTAATTTTACGAAATAATGTATTCATGCTTTATAAGCACGGAAACATTTTATAAATGTGGCTGTATCCCTAGGTACGCCTATAACCAATAAAATAATACTCTGTGATAAAAAATGATATTACACATTTAATCGCTCATTCAGTTTATAATTTAAATTTTAAGGAAATCAATAATTGTACCATCAATACTTTTTTAAATGTGAGGATGATACAATGTTTATTTATTTTTTAATGTATGAGAGGCTTATTTAACCATAATACTTTATAGATACACAGTAACATTATAACTGAACAGGGAATCTTTGTTTTATATTAAAATAATCTATATTATCACATTAATTATGTTTTTTCTACTTGTACAACAACATGAAATCAATAATTTTCTAAGAACGGATATTTGTTTTCTGGAATTCAACAAAGCATAAACATAGCCATATCACAAACATAAAAAGAAATCCCAGGGGCAAAAAATAGGTTCAATCTTTATAAATTTGATTTTTACTTTTATCTGAAAGAAATCTTGAGCACTATTGTTAAGCAGAAATACCTTTCGATAAACTGTGTTTCTTCTGAAAAATCCATATTAACAGAAAGAAAAGAGATGAAAAAATACTAAAAAAATAATAATAACAATTGTTTTGAGAAGCTTTGATTTTGTTTTTGATGTAGGAATTTAATTCTACTCATGATCGATAGTCCTTAAGTAAGACAAAGAAACTTTAAGTGGCATTGTTTTTTGCATCAGGCATTTATTATATTGGATAGGGTGCTGTAACTGTGTATAGAATCATAGTAAGACAGAAAACTAATTATGGTAAGATGATTTACTCATCTGATAAAAAAAAAAAATCAACCAATAGATTTACCTTTTTTATCAATATTTAAAAAAAAATAAATAATAATACATATAAAATATTCATCTACTGATAAAAAATTTAAAGTTACCGGTAAAATTTATATAAAAAATTATAGAAGGGTATTACGTTATTATATGTGAAAACTATATTAAAGCTAAACATAACGGTAACTTTATTCATGTTTTATAAAAAATATTCCACGCTAGAATTTTTATTAAAACATTTTCATTTTCCATTTAATATATATTTGTGGGATTTCCATTTTATTTATTTTATGAAATTTCTGGTTTGAAGAAGTTTTTTGAGGATATTTCTGGACAATTTGGAAGGGAATATTTAACCCCTTCAGGGGCAAAGTACTCTTGTAGCTAAAATGTTGAAATGATTGATTGATACCAGTATTAATGAACGAATTTATTTTAAAATAAGTAAAAGCTTTTCCTCGTGTAATTCATAAATTCAAAATTTGAATATAAAATTCTGGTGTCATTGTGTCATTTTGGGATTAAAATTAAGTGGTATATATAATATACCGGTGCCCTTCAAGGGGTTAAGTTGCTAAATGATTTGAACAGTATACAGACACAAATAGTAGCGGCTCCTGACGGGCTCTATTTAGCGCAAGAAATGCATGGCTGCCGAATTTATTCTTTTCTTACCACTACTACTAAAGACAAATACTTCTTTATCAGAATCGTTATTATCAGAAGTTCCACCATTAAACAATATAAATATTTCTTTATAAAAATAATGGTATGAAAATAATAAATGTTCCTGGCATGCATTTAGTGATCCAAAAGAAGAGAGTCTCGAGCCGCCAGGCCGCCACTGCACACAGACATATATATGTACATAATAAAATTTAAATTCTATGTCTTAAAATTATAATCTATTCACCTTTTAAATTAATTATTAATTACCCCATGAAATTACTTCTAAAATTTTCCCTTATTCCAAGCATAAGATTTTTTATAATAAATGTTCTACATCTAACAATTTTATTCTGTAAAAGAATATTTTTATCAACTAAGATCCTTTTTAATCACGATCATTATGATGACGTGTTTGTTTAATTTTCCTGCTAAATGCTTAACACATAAAATCTGTTTGTTTTTTTCAACATGCATAAATGCAAACCTACCAAATTTCTACGGTTTTTTAAATCGTATAAACATATTTTGAACAACAACAACAAAAATATTAATAAAATATGTAGTTACGTTTATTTAACAAAATGTAGTAAGTATTTTATTTTTACTAAGTAAAATGTCCGATTTAAAATTGTTTATTTCACTTAAACAAAGTTTTGAAGTTAGCAAACATGTAATAACAACTCCAAAAACATACTCCTCCGATTGTCAAAACTGAAAAACAAATCTTTAATACTTTCTTTTTTTAAAACACCGCTTATCAGGACCCTACCACTCTGAGTTTTGCCCACCTTCACGGCTTGATGCCTGGCAGCGGGGCGAGGTTTCTCCTGATCTTTTCTCCGCATAGTGAAATCTAGTTGATAAGCCTCTAGGCTGACAAGGCTTCGGTGCATTCTATGGGCTAAGTTGTTTTTCCGTAGTTGGTCAGTTGCTAATTGATGTTTGGATGAGTCGATCCAGTACTGCACATTGTAGCGAAGTCATGCAAGACAGATGTGAGATGCTGTAGTATTTACTAATTTCACGCTGCATCGCACACATATACGTCATGCTATCGCTACGCAAGTCGGTCTCGTTAATTAGAACCGTGATCAGGAGATGAGAACTTCACCTGACTAGGCACATTCAGAGGTATTATTCACAGGGAACTTGGAGGATTTTGCACCCACGACGGACTTTACATGCACCGGACGCCATTAGCGTTCATGATCATCTTTAATACAGTGATCTCTCACTTATACGCGATGTTCAGTAATTCCTTTTTCATACCACTATTTTAAAACAGTAAAATTCAATTCTGCGATTTAAGAAGCCGAAAATTACCTTATAGAAAAACTGTTGTAGAAAATTGATTTCCGTGTATCGCGTATAAGTCAGTTGATCACTGTACTTATCCTTCGATTAGTATAAACCCCTCTTTTTTACTTGTAAAATTACTTGCTAGCAGACTATTTAAAGTTTCTTTTCCGGTAGCCTTTTCTTGTTGTTGGTGCATGAGTTAAAATGCGTTAAATGCGTGAGTTTTAAAATGATTTTAAGAGTCAAATAGCGTTCATTTTCTAAATGACTTTTGTTTTTGTTAATTAATTGGGAAATGCTAATTCAAAAACCAGATGATCTTTTAGACGCTGTTTAAGACTGCCAGTATACATTTTAGGTGACCATCGGTTCAGTATCGCCAAAATTTTTCATTCTTCATATCTCTGTGTGTATATTACCTTTTTTACTTTTATTTTTCATCAGAGATAGAAAGATTATTCTTACGTTAGAAAAAAATACTATTTCACACCAGAAGTTTTATTTGAAACTATTGAAATGTTATATTAAACTTACAGCAGCATACTTTCAATTGGTAGCGTTCGAGTTGTGGTTGCTGGTATGTGCAGCTTTAAACTATTAGGTTGGTGCAAAAATAACCTGTAAAATTTTAATACCTGCTAATTTTCGAAGTAAGCAGGTATAATTAAATTAATAGGTGAGGTATTAAACTTTAACTGGTATTAAAGGATTAAAATTGGGTATTAAAATACGACAGAACTTTTGCCTTAACCTAATACCAAACAGATTCCAATAGAACGCTACATAAACGATTGAATTAGTAAAAATAAAAGTGTACAAAATATTTCAGCTACATAGAAATTCCATTATAACAAAGAAACGAAAAAAAATCCTTAAAATTATTTAATTTCCTTAACGTTTTCTTCAAATCATTAAAGCGAAAAACGTTCTACATTAAAGTAAAAAAAATCTGAGGTTAAATGTTTATGAATGTGTTTTTTACTATTACCTGAAAGTAACATTAAACACTATTATTGGGAAAAATTCCTTTCGATAAATTGTGGTCTTTCTCGAAAATCAATGTAAAGACAAATAAAAAAACGAATGAAGAATACCAAAGAAAAACAATTGCTTCGAGAATTGTTGTCTTGGTACTTTCATGTAGGAATCTCTTAAATTCCACTCATGGCATATAATCCTTAAGTATTACAAAGAAATTTCGAGAGGTATAGTTTTAATGTAAGCCTTATACAAAAGGGATGTACTGTTCTAGCAAAATTTTCGTATACTATTTTCAGCATTATTTAATAACAGAAAAATACTATAAATTATGTGATTAATAGCCGGAAGATTTTTAATCTCAGGAAAATTTATTTGCTAAAGTTTTTTTCTTTTTTTTTATCTGAAAGTGTGCTGCATAAGAGCTTAAAAGATTGCTTATAAATTTTCAGCAATGTACGCACCTTGATATTGAGAATATATTTTTAATGGTGTACTAGTAAAACATTCAAAAATGTTCTTAATAAATAAAAATGATATTTTATTAAATCAGATATTTTACTGATTTGAAAAAGCTTTAAGCAATGAATTAAAAAATATCTAATTCTTCAAATAAAAAATGCATTTAAAAAAATTAACTGTTTAATTAAATGTGAAAATTTGTATTCATTATCTATCTTACTTCTAAAAACGAAGCCCACTAGCTTACAGGTCAGCGCGTTGCACTACCACGCTACAGGTCCAGAGTTCGATTCCGGACTGCGGACTTGGCAAGATTCACTATAACTTTCCTCTCTTCGGAGGTAGATCAATTGCCCTACCCTCCTTGGGATCTAAACAGTGAGTATCCCGCGTTAGGCTGACCAACTGACCGGGGTCATATGGTGTGCAGCACATCAAGGGCCGAGAAAACAGGGCTATGCAGTGTAGGCTATGTTCCTTAATAGATTGTATTGTTGCACGTTTAGTTTTTTATTATAAAAATAACTATTTAAGTTCATAAATTAAAAATGTCCCCTTTATATAAAATATGAAGGAAAAAAAGTAAATTATCATTAAAGTAAAATAGAGCAAATCTGAAATCAAATAAAATAATCGATTTACAATATTTTTTTTTTGTTTACAAGCTTTAAAAAAAAAAGGGTCTTCTTTATTAAACCATTCTAGCACAAAGATACTTCTTTTCTTCAAGCAACCAAAAAAGTGTATCAAATTTAGAATTACAAAACAAATTTATAGCCTCAAATAATTATTTTTATTACACGAGGGATTTAACTGTTTTTTTATTCACATTTATACATAAACAGGCGGTATTAATTACGACCGATGTATGAAAAAAAATGAAATAATATCACTTGCCTGGAAGCATTTAAAAACATTTAAGTAGCTACATATTCCTCAAAAACAATTTAAACTGCGTTTGAAAACAGGTTTTTCAAAAATTCGAAAATAACGAAAACTTAATTAAAGTTTCCACAAAATATGGATTTTGCATCTCCATTAATTAATATTTTTAAACGTTCCTTTCTGATTGTACAGGTACATTTTCGACATTATTTAATATAGCTAAACAAATTAGAGTACTTATTTCTTTCATTTCGAGCTAAAACTGGCGATTATTTTTACTACATTTTTTTGGGATAGATTTCTGCTGAAAGTATCTTAGTATAAATATATGGAATAAATTAATTATGTATCAAAAAGCGGTACGAGTAGGCTAAAAATAGTCTACTGTGTATCTCCCAATCCGTAATAAAAGGGTTAATAGTTGGTGCACTATAGCCATTTGCTCCGCTTTTTAACCCTTAAATCCCAAGAGTGTCAAATTTGCAACACCTTTTTATTTAACTTTTAATAAATAAATCAAGTTCTTCGCAACCACTAAACTTATATCGAAATAATAATCCTCTGAGTTACATAAATGTGACTACTAAATAATTTTAAAAATATATCTTAAATTTTCTGGTGTCTAAACCTTAACCCTTCAATACAAGAATTTTTCTTTTAGAATTGTGTTTTTTTTTTACTTATATTAAGGATTAGACACCAGAAATTTTAAGATATATTTTTAAGTTTATTTAGTAGCTTATTTATGTAACTTTACAGGATTAATATTTCGATATAAATATAGTGGTTGCGAAGAACTTGATTTATTTATTAACCCTTTGGAGTGCAAGCACGTGGTCTAAAAATGCTAAATTTTGCGATGTTTCGACACCAGTAAATTTTAATAATGAATTTTAACCATCTCAATCTGCTAAGAACAATATTAAATATTTTATTTAATAATACTGGTGGCAAAGTTATATATTAAAAAGTGGTATATATTATATACCGGTGCCCCTCAAGGAGTTAAAAGTTAAATAAAATTTTTGAAAATTTGATACTCTAGGAATTAAAGGGTTAATACCAATATTTCTGAGGAAATTTTTGTCTGTTATGTTTCTACAACATTTTCAACAGAAATTACATTCCGGAGAACTGTGTACCAAATTTGTAAAAACAATCTAAAAAGAAGATTTTTCTAAAACAAAAAGTTATATTCACAAATCCGATCCAGTGGTATATCTGTCAGTGCATAGTCATTGATCTATGCACTGACAAATCATTAACCTTTCTTTGCATGAGGTTTTCTTTTACAATTGTGTTTTTTATACATATATTAAATATTAGACACCAGAAATTTTAAGAAAGATTTTTAACTTTGTTCTGCAACATACTTCACGTGAAATTCATCGCGTATGTCTTGTCAATCATCAATGACAAATCAATTAATTTTGCAGCAGGTTTTATCGTTTGACTTTTTTGATTTAATAAAAAACAAAAACATTTTATAACTTTAAATACATTTGTACCAACACAATAAATTTCAAAAAGAATGTAGTTAAGTACAGGGTGTCCCACAAGGTACGCAGCGTCTAATATGTACAGATTCGATAGAGCACGTCAATATGAGTATATTGAATGGTAACAAGTGTGGTCCCCGAATATAGCGTGATAGTCTAATTACAGGATGAACGTCATAGCTGCGTTATCATAGCTGCGAACTTTTACGCTTTTTTCCTACCACTAAAATTTTATAGTAAATTTTACCTTATTAAATCTCCGAAATCACGGGATTCAATAAGGCAAAAATTTCTATAAATTTTTAGTTTTGTATAAAAAAGCGTAAAAGTTGGCAGCTATGACGTTATTGACGAATCCGATAGTGGGTATTCCAAATGACGATATGTACAACATGAAAGATTCCCCAGATGATTATGCAAATTTGTGGTAACCACTAAAAATTTATAGAAATTTTTGCCTGATTGAATCCCGTGATTTCGGAGATTTAATAACGTAAAATTTACTATAAAATTTTAGTGGTAATAAAAAAGCGTAAAAGTTCACAGCTATGATAACGTTCATCCTATAATTAGACTATCACGCTATATTCGAGGACCCCACGTGTTACCATTCAAAATACTCATATTGACGTGTTCTATCCGAATCCGTACATATTAGACGCTGCGTACCCTTGTGGGACACCCTGTATTTTTAAACAAGAATTTAGCCAGGATTTTTTCTCCAAAATATTAACAGGGTGAATATAAAAAATAGCCAGTCTAAAATGGCAGAAAATAAACAACACATTATTAATACAAGTAATGGGCAAACAATTTTGTGCGCTTTTAATGTTGATCAAATGAATATTCTTTATATCAAATTAAAATACTATATTAAAATTACTGCAATAAATATTAATAATTAAATTTAATAAAATATAAATAACGTTTTAGTGAGAATCTCTGTTGTAATCTTCATAAACTATAACGACTGTGGATTTAAAAGAAAATAATTAGCGTATAGCATCATCAGATGTAACGAAATACAGTTGAAATCACTTTATGTAAACGCAAAAAGATATCTGAATGTGTAATTGGAAATTATCTTCATTGCTGTAGAAAGACTATATCGTCAAATTTATATCTTCAAAACAAATTGAAAACAAGTACTGTATTAAAATTAAAAGTATATTAATTTGAGATAATGGATGTTCTTTTGATCAACATTAAAGCCACACAAAATGAATGACACGTTACTTGTTTAAATAATGTGTTGTTTATTTTATCAGTTTTTAGTAAAGCTACCTTTTAATTACTCACACCCTTTTAATTTTAATACGATATATATATATTTTAATTTGTTGTGCGAATACAAATTTGAAAATATAGTCATTCAAAACCAATGAAGGTAATTTTCATTTAAACATTCATATTTGAATGTGTTTTTAAAATTTATATGATTCGAATTGTATTTTATGAGACGCTGATTAACCCTTGGAGGGGCGGTGGTGTATATATTATATACCACCTAATTTTAATCCGATTCAAACCAGAAACTTGTAATAAAATTTTACTTTTTTAACTTTGACGGGAAAAAATTGAAAAATTGCCTTTCTCTTTTGAATTAAATTCTTCCGTAAATACCAGTGTGAATTCGACGTTTCAGGAACACAGTTGCTTGCCCCTGAAAGGGTTAAGTGGGACGCTAATTCGTTTCTTTCTAAACCACAGACGTTATTGTTTATGAAGAATACAGCATAGATTTTTACTAGAATACTTTTATTTATTTAATATTAAATTTAAATATTAACCCCCCCATTGCTCGCGTGGGGTGTTCTGAACACCCCACCTGTAAAAAGTATGTTGTAATTATATACCAAGAAAATGTCATATTATAATATTTGTAAAGTATAATTTTTGTAAGTAGTAAATGTAATTTTTAATATAGTGTTATTAGTTCTATAGTAGTAAATAAAAATCATTTATATATATATAATTTAAAATTTCATATTTATTGTACTTAAATTTGTATTTATTGTAATTTAAAATAAGTTATCTTATTTACTAGTAAATTATAACGTTATTATTACTCATTACAACTTAAGAATTGCTATAAAAGTTTTGGGGGTTTTACAAGACCACCATCAGTGATCGCGGAACAAACACAAGCACGAGGCATAGGGGGTTATTATTTATTCCAGTAATTTTAACTTAGGCATTGTTCTGGAGATCAATTTAAATAATATTGAGATAGATATTATTGGAATTTTTTTGTTGTTAAATTTGTTCACCATATATGAGACTTAAATATAAGTAAAAATTTAAATAAATAATATACTTGTAACGCAGTGTAAATTTTACATTATAATCATGTACGGTAAAATATAGTGCCATATTTTAAGCGTGATACATAAATTTACATTTTAGTACATAATTATATAAAACCTAGGTACTTTCTTAAAAAGGATGTTTTATAAAGAACTTTATATTACGAGCTTTAGAAACTGATATTCATAATAAATTTGATACATAGCTCAGATACGTAGATGATATCTTGATCATCGCATTGTAACATAGAGATACCTTACTTAATAACTTCCTATCTATGATTAATACAGAGGTGCCAACCTCTCATTAATATTCCGTAATATACGGGTTAATCTGACCCAGTTTAACAACGCGTCAAACCAGAAAATTATTGGATTTATCTTTATTTATTTAATTTCAGGTTTCTACGTGGAATTCATTTAATTTCATTTCTTAAAAAAAGTTCTGGTGCGAAACGTGTAACACCTGGGTCAAATTAACCCGCATATTACGGAATATTAATGAGAGGTTGGCACCTATGCCTTAACCTATGATTCCAAAGTTTAACTATATGATTCCAAAGTTAAATTTACTTTTGAACTGGAACAGAATGGTACTACAGCGATCTCTCACTTATACGCGATGTTCAGTAATTACTTTTTCATACCACTATTTTAAAACAGTGAAATTCGATTTATAAATTCTGCGATTTAATAAGACGAAAATTAGCCTAAAAAAAACCTGGTGCTGAAAATGTTTTCCGTGTATCGCGTATAAGTGAGAGATCACTGTATTTGGATGTGCTGTTAATGAAAACCCAACGTGGCATAGAACTTACTGTTTATAAAAATTCAATAGCCAATCAATCCACTATGCCACATCATACTACATAATACTTAAGCTCCATTTTCCTACAAAGGTTCTGCATTTAAACATTTTATACAGAGAGCCTTCACACTCTGAACCGCTCATCTGTCAACCAACGAAATAAATAAAATACGTGATTTCACAAGAAATAACGCATATAGCGAAAGAACTATTAATAAATTAATCATAAGCATGGAAAAGAAGAAGAGAAACTTAAATCAGAAAAATCCCAAGTTATCGTCTTTACAATATTTTCCTGGGTTCATTCAAAGATTGAAATACAGACATGTCAATTTCAATATCTACCTTATCACAAAACCTTCCATAAAATTAAAGTCTGTAAGAAAATAGATCCACTATCTATGATCTAGCTATGTGTTTATTAAATCTCGTTTACTAAAGCAGATGGAATATTGCAATATTATATAGGAATGGCAAATAGAAAGTTTAAAACAAGAATAAAAGCATATATAGCATATATCAAATACAACAGAAGAAAACTATAATACTAAATCTTCAGTCAGACTAAATAGGATGGAGCCTTTAGAAATTAATTTTAAGAATAGTAAAACAATTTATCTATCAAGATTTAATTTCCCATCTATTATCCGTGAATCAATAGAAATATATATGTGCAGCAAGAACATATGCAATGTATCAGCCTCTTTTAAGTTACTTACAATTTGGCACAAGACACTTTACAGATTGAAAAAGCAATAAAATAAAGTACTTTTCACGTTTAGAGTGGAACATTTTTAAGCACCAGCTTTCATTGTACATGTGATCTGGCGGTTTTTGTTTAACAAATTCATTTTTTATTTTTATTTTTTATTTTTATGGAATATCTTACTTATCAGAATGGATCTTGAAAATGTCTTCAACTGAGAGTACGAAACTTCTTTATCTATTTATTAAAATATATTTATAAGCCTTTATGTGTACTGTTATCACTTTAGCCAAATACACGTTTACTTTAATTACATTTTAGTGTTTGCATATTTCGAAACATTCCATATAAGTATACTTTTAGATAAAATTTTATATCGACAAAGAATATAGAAATTTATTTTCATTATTTAAGGCTGCTCGTCAGTAAACTTCCCGATTCCCCTCGCTAATGTTATTCCTATGGGCGTAGGATGCATTCGTATTTTTAAAATATCTCCCCAGGAAATTAATATTTTTAACTTCTGTTTTCTGTGTACTGTTCTTAAAGAATGGCTCTTTTTTTCTAAGTTATCAAAATATTTCTAAGCTATGTGCTAAATTTATATTTTTATGTGTTAAAATCTTAGCAAAACTGAATAAGATTTTAACATTTCATATAAAATTCAGTATATATCTTAAAGAAAAAATAACAACTAAAAAAAAAGAGACATTCTTTAAGAACAATACAAAGAAAATAGAAGTTAAAAATATTAAATTCCGAGGAGATATTTTAAAAATACGAATGCATCCTATGCTTATAGGATTAACATTAGCGCAGGGAATCAGGAAGTTTATTGACGAGCAGCCTGAAGACCAATAATTAATCTGTACAATTTACAACTTCCTATTTTAAAATATTTCTTCATAAATACTGAAAATATGCAAACTGTTATTTTAAGATGTGTTTTTAGTCTAAAATCATGAAAATAATTTTAGTGTAATCTATGTAAATTTGTAAGAAAAGAGAAAAATCATACGACCAACCATCCATTATGAAACACTTCCTAACACATTCAGAATACTGAAACAATGTGTTACCGATTAATAAGGTGAATTTAAAAGTCTAAATAAATCTTCTGCTAAACCCATAACCCATTTAAAAACCCAATTACAGCAAACACCATCTATAGCCGGAAAACTATCTGCATTATTTTGTGCAGCTCTGTATATGATATATAGATTTCTATATATACTACATAGTATACTATAAATAATAAACGCCCATAACACAGTCGAAAATTCCCCTTTATTAAGACAATAAACCGAAATGCACTCAAATTCTTTTGTGTAGCCCTGTATATCATCAATAGAATTTATACTAACGAAGTAATATGCAAAACATTGTGCATAAAACAACTGAAAATGCACTTAAAGCAAGAATCACAGACAGTACAGTAACTGAATTATGCTCAGTGTCTCTGTAAATGAACGATAAATGTTATGCACAACATATTGTACAGTAAGTATCTCGTTGTGCACCTCTGTGATGCACATCAATTTCAATATATCTGAAATTGTATAACACCATTAAAATACATACGACATATTTTTTCTTATATACTATAATCTAACAGAATACTTTATGTGCCTCTGAAAAAGAACTATAAATGCTACAGACTTTCAATACTGATAATAATCTGCCATAGTAAACCTTCATAACTTAAATCAATTACATGGCGAGCCAGGCACACAGACAGAGAGATATACATATAGACATACATACATGCAGACAAACGGAAATCATAAATAAACTATCGTGAAATGTGTTAACACATTCGCTTCCAACCACGAGTATACTCGTGGTTTTCAACATTCAAAATAAAAGGGTATGATAAAAGAAAAAAAACTTGTTTAGTACACTATTACACTATTTTAATATGTTAAAAAATACTTTATTTAATGACAAAGACTTTGCTATTAAAGTTACCAAATATTGTATTTCAGACTTTTTGGTGGGAAACGAATTTCAGTAAAAATATCAAAGCCTCACCCTGTTTTACCCACATAGTTTTGGCAGTTAATGGGTTAACCCATTCGCTACCAACCACGAATATACTCGTGGTTTTTCAATCTGAAATTACGAATTCATACCAGAAATTTCGAAACAAGAATTTTTATTCTATGTAATCACAAAATGTCTGTAATTAAATATACTAAATGTTGCTATTAGTATTTTCTGGTATGAACTTTCCAAATAAAATAAAATTCCGGCAATTTTAACCCGGCTGTGAACGTATTAAAAGACTAATGTTTACTTGCGTAAATTTTTCTTTCATTCTGTTGATAAAATATAAAAAGGAATTAATTCATGCACATTCTCATACATGCACATATCGCGTACCACGAATTTTAATATTTTTTATAAAAATAGTTGACGCCAGAATTTTTTATTTAATACTATCTAAGTTTAGTTTTTATCTTTTTTTTCCTTTTTTGTGATCTATAATTTATTTATTTTATGAAATATATTATGGTTTGAATGGTCACATTTCCATTTGCTACCGCTCAAAATGACTGGTTGTTGGTAGGTGTTGCCAGTGGACGACTTTTTTTAAATTCAAATTGCTCGATTGGCACCACATCTTCGAAATGGTATGTATTATTAGCGTTGTTTACGTTTCCTTGTTCGTTATCTGTCATTAAATAAGGTTATTTTTTTTTCTCATAAAACTGGTGGCAATGTAGAAAACTGAATTAAAAAAAGTAGCCCACAATCATCAGTGTTCGTACGCTTTTACCACAATTTTTTAATAGAATTTTTCGTCTTATTTAACTCCAGAAAAGTCTTCCAAATCCTGCAACTAAACGAGGCGCCTACAATTTCGGCTATTTAAATATTAAATAGAAAAATGTTATTAAATATTTGTGGTAACAGCGTACAAACCCTGGTTAAGTGTTACGTCAAATATTACAAATATAAAATTGACGAGTTTCCAATTTAAATACCTTGTAACCGGAAATTTTTAATACAACATTTCGTCTTACTTAATAACAGATAAGTACTACAGAATTTGCTATTAAATAGAAATTTTCTAATCATAAATAGATGTTTCATATTCTTTGGAAATTCCGAGGACTGTACGCAACTAGTTTAAAGAATAAAAAAAAGGAAAAATCAATGTGATTTGTGAATAATTAACCTTTTTTTGGCGAAGTACGCCAACAGATAGCAAGAATTTAATTTCAAACATCTAATGAAATGCTTCAAAACGTGAAGTTTCCAATTTCAAAATGCAATGTATATTTTCAATCTACATTTTATTAACACAATGAAATCATTAAACTTCTGTTGAATGAATACGTAACTAGCAATGCTATTTATTATCGGAAAATATTTAAATATGTGACAAGAAACATTACTTGATTGTAACAATTTCAAAGGAGGAAAATATCGAAAATCATTTTTCGTAAATAATTTACAAAGTGCGTTTTTTTTTTTTTTTTTTTTTTTTTTTTTTGTCTAGAAATAGATAAACAATAAAAAAAAGTTTAACCCGGAAGCAGTCGCATGGGGTATGACATACCCCTGCGTACGGTTTTTACAATTGTCACCACTAATTTTCGAAAAGTAATCTACAATTTACATTATCATAGAATTTGTAACAATTGCCTTAGACTGAATAAGGTGACGATTATTAATTGTATTTATTGGTGACAATGTAAAAAACACTCATTATGTGCGTATGCACGACTTCTCCCGGGTTAATTGAATCCTCTATATATCATTCAGTATTTTCAATCATTGATTTTTCACTCTACACATTTATGTAAGGTGTGCATAAAATTTAGTGTATAAAATCAAAAGAAAATAAGATTTCGTTAATTCAAATTTAAATTATCTGATTTCAAAAATAGCCTATAGCCTTGAATAGGTTTTATCAAAGCAATTTATTAACTTTTATTTCAGTTTTTACGTAAACAAGCAATGTTATTTCTTACTTTGTTTTGCATCAAAAGTGGTTTGAATAAAAATTACAAAGATGTATTCATAAATAATTCATTATATTTTAACACTCCCTTTTCAATCTACACTTGTGCAATTTATTTAATATACACAGAACACAGTAAATATTCAGTCCAACCATGTTTGAAATATATATATATATATATATATATATATATATACATTTTTTTTTTCAAAAACGAATTTACAGCCTAGAATGTGTGGTTACTAGCACAATATATTTTATTAAATTTCAATTAAGCAATAAAATAGCCAGCAGCTATTCTCTTTCAAATAATTTTAAATGTGGTTTGATTAAAACGGAGGAAAATAACAAAAAAATAATTAAATTCGCTTTCATTTTTCATTCTGAATTTAAATAATTATTTATAATATAGATAAAAAGGCGTAAGTGAAATTAATTGTTATCTTAAGTATTTTTTTCTCTGCTTATTTATTCAAAATAGAAAAAAAAATTATATATTTTAAAGGTATTTAATTTTTATATTATATATGTAATATAAAATGAAAATTAAATATCTTTAAAATGTATATTTTTTTACGGTTGTGTCAAAGGTTTGTTTCAACTTTAAAAATTCATTAAAAATAAAACAAATTATGCAGAAATATTGCGGTTTTCAGGAATGGGATTAGCAGGAGATCGGATTTTTATTTAATTTTTTATATTTTTTTTTAAAGAGGGGATAAAAAAAATATCGATAGATGGCGCTGCTTGCATAATATCAAGCAGATTTATGCAAAATCAGGCTATCAATAAAACCCCAGAATACTCATAGATTATTCATTCGATGCCATCAGTATGCCATCTCTGTGCTCAAGCGCTGTTGGTTAAACTATTTTACAAGAACAAGGAATCAACAACTGACGCATTGCGAAAATGCCGCACCGCAAAATGTTTGAAGACGAGAAAATAGCCTGTTTTATGTTACGGGATACTGAAGCTTGTCAGACTTTTCGCAGAAATGAATATTTTAATATGAGCCTAATTTGCAGACATATGTTTCCTACAATGCATGCCACCGCCATCTAGTGGCATTTTTTAAAATCATAATTTTTTTTTGAATTAACAGAAATCCGATTTCCTCTAATCCAGGGGTGCAAAAATCTAGGCGCCAATGGGCTGATTTCCTCCACTAAATTTTATTAGTAATCTTCGTCAAATTTTATTAGTATGCTTCGCTTAAATTTTATCAGTATTCTTATTAGGCGAAGAATACTAAAAATTTAATGGTGGGAATCGGCCCAATGGCGCCTAGATTTTTGCACCCCTGCTCTAATCCCATAAATGAAAATCGCATTTTTCTTTTCAATGAATTTTTAAATTTTTAACGAACTTATGGCATCCAGTATATTACACCAGGGGTGCAAAAATCTTGGCGCCAGTGGGTTGATTCCTACCACCAATTTTTTATTATTCTTCGCCAAATAAGAATACTGATAAAATTTAGGCGATATGTACTAATAAAATTTAGTGGTGGGAATTATCCCATTGGCGCCTGGATTTTTGCTCCCCTGTATTACACGTCGTATATTCGGCCATATCCCAATGTCTCTTTCTCCCAGTCTGACAAATCTAATGCAATATTTAACGTTAGAGTGTGATCTTTAAACGTTTATGGTGTTACCAAACCATGGTATTATCGTACATCTTAAACACAAGCACCGTATTTTTCGGCCTATAATCCGTGGCTCAAAATATTCATTTTAGACCCAGAAATTGTATTTGAAAAAATGCTACTTTCTTGGACTCCGAATTAACTTGACTTCAATTTCGAAATAAAATTTCTGGGTCTAAACTGAATTATTTGAGCCACAGATTATAGGCCAAAAAATACGGTAATTGGAAAAAAAAAAAATTCCTAATACAGTGACCTCTTACTTTTATGTGATACACGGTAATTATTTTTCGGAACCAGTTTTTTTTCTTTTTTTTTAATCGCAGAATTTATAAATGAAATTTTACTGTATTAAAATAGTGTTACGAAAAAGAAATTACTGAACATCGCGTATATGTGAGTGGTCACTGTAACTTTCGATGTTAAACAGCTCTGCTTTTTACCACGTTGTTTTGCCAAAAATGATTTTTATAAAAGAAACGGTAGATCGGTAAAAACTAAGAACTCTTTTATGACAGTAAATATGAATCGAATAAAGAAAACAGAAAACATATATTTCATTTTCAAAATGTAATTTTAAGAATTTTTAGAAAATGCATTAATAGTGTTATCTAAAAACTTTTTTTGAATTACAAGAAATAAACCATGCAATTGTAAAAGAAAATTGTACTTATCTCTAATTAATTTAATCTTACAGCTACAGAGAAAAAAACCCTTATCAAATGCAATTCCTAAAAAAATCGTTTTCAAAATTATTTTTGTGGTAATTTGAATATACATAATTAAGATTAATCATTTTATTATTTTTTTAGAATTGTAAAATATAGGATTTTTTGAGAGCCTTTTTTTGTTTGTTTGTTTCGTTATATCTTTTCACTGAATGATTTCTTGTATTCACATAATTAAATTATTTCATGAAACGTTAACCGATAACGATTTTCAGAGCATAAAAAGAAATATGAGAAACGTCTTTATAAAGTCATGCTTTTAAAGAAGCAATAATTTAATAACTTTCAATTTAATAATTCATAATATTTTTCGTTTTAGAGATAATTTTAAAATATTTGATTTGATTTTAAATACGTAACATTACATTTGTATGTTTCAGCAAAATTTTAATTTATTTCTTTTGAAGCACATTTTTAAAAATAGCTCAAAGACTTAATTTACAGCTCATAACTTTATATATATATATATATATTACGTCAAATTTTAAAAATAATCTAATTTAATTTTTGATTAAAGATTCTAACAAGAAAAAGTATACATTTAAAAATTATGCAAAGACAAGTAAATGAAATTATTAACTATTTTGTAAAATGTAGGATTTTTATATATTTAGAACACTCTCTATTCAATTATTATATTCAAACATTTTATTTTTACATCTGTTTCATTTAATTTTAAACTTATATGGAGTAATTTTATGAGTTTTGATTTATAAACTTTTTGTTACAACAGTACATTTTTAACATAAATATCTAATTTTGGATTGCATGCAGAAGTAAAGCATGGACGAAAGATTATTTATCCCGTTTCGATTGTGATACACTTTTCTTCACTTTCACACTATTATAATAAAACTTCATGTTTAGACCAGTGGTTCCCAAACTTTTCGGTTCGTGGAGCCCTTTTTGGGAAGAATTTCTAATTTCGGAGCCCCTTAACCCCACGGTACTCTATGGTTTACAAATTAATGTTTTTTATGCCTATGGAGCAGAGAAAGATCTGCTGCTGGATATGAATCCGAACCAGTAGTTTCCAACATGGGGCCAAGATTCTCAGTTTTGCCCTTTTCTTTATACAGAAATTCTGAATTCATACTAGAAATTTTGAAAATTAAATTTCCTATTATTTAACCTCTTAACAGTTTTATTTAATATTACTATTATTGGACTCAACAAATTAAAAATAAGGACTATAAACCACATTTATTGTACTAAGCCTTGTATAATCGAAATATGACCACACAAATTATATCTAAAAATTTGTGGTTTCTGAAAACTTTTAGTAACGAAGAAAACAAACTCTTCTTGTTCGAGCAATATTGTTAAGAGGTTAATGACATCCATTTTTAAAATAAAAGATATTCTTTCGGGATATCCAGTAGGAACTCGGAATTAAAGATCAAAATGGTAACCCTGTGAGGGTCATGTATTGCGATGGGGCTTACGTGAAACTATTATTATTTATGGCGCACCACACAGAAAAAAATTAAGTTGTACAGTTTTCGCTTACAAAGAGAGACTTCTGTATAATCCCAATAGGCTACTCGAGAAAAGGAAGAAAATACGTAAGCCATGATTACTCATGTCGCCCATGAGTAATCATATTAGAGATTTGCACGGGCCGGGCCAAGGCCCGAAGCCCGTACTCTGCCCGACCTGCGGGCCGGTCTCGGGCCTATTTTTCTTCACGGCACTCGGGCCGGGCTGGGCCCGGGCCATATTTTTTTCTGAAGGCTCGAGCCGAGTAATTACTCTTTACGGGCCGGGCCGGGCCTTACTTTTTGCCTGAAGGATAAGGCCGTGCCTTAAATTATTTTTTCCGTACAGAGCCGGGACTGGTTTCATTTTTCCTAGTCTTCACGCCTCAAAATTTTTAGTCCTGGTTTTGACCCGTATGAAAATCATTGTCTCGGCGTGCCTGGTCCGTTCGAAGGTCAGTAAAATAAGATCTGGCATAAAAATCTTTGCAAATCATGCATACATTTTTAAATCGCCATTGTTTTATAATTAAACATTAAAATTTTTCTTTTCAAAGAATAGTCGATTTATACACTTATTAAAATATGGCAAAATTAAAATATAGTTAAACGTGAGAAAAAGAACCTGCTTATGACGGAATCCTGTCTTCAATTGAAAAATGTGTTGATCCATTAAAAATGAATATACTAATACGTAAGAAACGAATATATAATACATTTACACCTGATAAGAAGGCAAATTGTCTATAACCCATTTTTTTCTTTCCAATGCAATTCCATCTTAGAAGATTTTACTGTATAGCATTTTTCTGATTTTTAACACTTCAATAAATGGAATATGGATTAACAATATTGATAATAACTTAACCCTTTGAGGGGCGGTGGTATATATTATATACCACCTAATTTTAATCCGATTCAAACCAGAAACTTTTTATTAAATTTTACTTTTTTAACTTTGACGAGAAAATGTTGAGAAATTGCTTATTCTTATTTTGAACTAAATTCTTTCCTAAATTCCGGTGGGAATTCAACGTTACAGGAGCACAAGTGCTTGCCCCTGAAAGGGTTAAACACATACATACAACAAATAGACATTTATTAAAAAAATAAACATTCCAGCTTGCGGCACCTCTATAAAAATGAAGATTATAAACAGGAAAAAAAAAGGCTAAGATAGAAATTTTTTGGTTAGATCTCCTCCTACGAGGCAAATTTTTAACCAAATCGACGTAAAAGTTATGTTTTGTAGAAATTTACTCTGGCCGAGATTTTAACTTTTTTCCGGGCCGGGCCGGGCTCGGGCCGAACTTTTAACTTTTAAATCGGGCCGGGCCAATTTTCTTTTGTATGGGTCGGGCCGGGCCCGGGCCTGGAAATTTCGGCCCGTGCAGACCTCTAAATCATATAACACGACTTAGCTAGTTCCGTCCACCCGTAATAGAATTATGCGATTACGGATTCTTTTTTCGTACTTCTTTACGTTTCTAGTACTTCTAAACATGCAACTAAAACCTCTCTCTTCTGAGCTTCTTCTTTTGAACCATTTTTTAAAAATACATTTAGAAGCAGATCATCGTTTTAGTGTTTAAGTGGGCGGGCAAAATCTATAACCTGTATTGTTAGGTGCAGCATCGTTCGCTTTTTTTGGATGTTTTGTTTGAAGTAATTAGCTCTTAATTATAGTTTTGAAAGAAATTTTCTTTAACTATTGTTTTTGCCTCGAAATAGATATACGGTTAAAAACTACACATGTTAAAAGAACTGCAACCGGTAGAAAAACTTTACAAAGCGTGGTATATGGGTGGGGTTAAATTTATGTCAGGGCAGGTACTCATTGTCATAAGTCTAAGCAAGGGGTGGAGCTGGGCAAAAGTTTAGATTGTTAGTGTGATGACAAATGTAAAGAACCAATATATATTTTTAAATTGCTACAGCCTTATTTCTGACAGGAAAATGTGGCATCATAACATAAGAATCTTCTTAGCCAATACCAAGATCAATTAAAACAAAATTTTAAAGAGAGTTTGGTAAGTGATACAAAATGTTAAAAAAATGAGTTTTCTGCAACATACATTGCTACAAGCCAAAAAATTCTATTAATTTTTAGTGGTAGCAAAAAAGCGTAAAAGTTGGCAGCTATGCATATGTTCCATTTTCACGAACAGGGTGTCAAAATTAATTACAACTTTTGAAAAACTCAATAGGTTAAAAAATGAAGCAGTTTTGAATTTTAAACTGAAATAGAACATGAAATTTGAGATTAAACCACTTAAATTAAAATATTAACGAAAAGCGAAAACCAATTATAAGTCTATCACTGAAACAATAAAAGCTTAACTAACACATTTCTCAGTGAATATAGCAAGAAATAGACTACAAAATAACTCATTTTAAAGACCGTAAAGAGTGAAGCGAAAGAAAATAAACAATGTGAGACACACTTACATCATTAGGAAGTTAGACCCTGGTTACTAAACAAAAAAAGGACAACATATGAAGTATAAACATATGAATAGGCGAAGCTCCAAAGAACAAAACGGTTCTCCCTTTTGTTCGGCAAGCAGAGATAGTAGCACTGGCGCGCCTTTGCTCTTTCGATTCACGTTGTGCATTCGATTCAGAATACTATTTAGTATAGCTTATTTTGAATTGAATTTTTAAAACACATTAAATGCAGAAACAAAAAAATAGAGTAGCTGGAACCACAAATATTATATAGAAAATAGATATACGAATAATGCAAATTTTTATGTTACTTTTAAAAGTATATTATAGTATTTTCAACCCAGTGATAGATGTATTAATTTGACACACGCACACAAATCCCTACATACTTTCGAAAAAAATTCCCTTGCAAAATGCTAATTTCTTTCATGTTATGTTTATTTTCCTGGAACGCCGCGGAGCACCTGAAAAGAATAGGCGGAGCCCCAAGGGCTCCGCGGAGCACACTTTGGGAACCTCTGGTTTAGACAATGAAAGAATATATCTAAGTAAGCATAGTTTAACAATAAAGAAAAAAAATGTGCATCAACAGAGTCCGTACGCTTTTACCAAAATTTTTTGATAGAATTTTTCAACCTATTTAAATACAGAAAAAAAAACATTACAAATCCTGCAATTTACCGATGCGTCTACAACTTCTGTTATTTAAATATTAAATAAAAAAAATATATTGCAAAACACCTTTCCAACGCATTCAAAATGCTGCAACAAAACTTCACCTTGTAATAAGGTGAAAGTGAAAGACTAAATTATCAAATGAAATGAAATGAAATCACTCACTCGTGGAGTGGCATCCGCTTTAGAAAACACGTAACACATTTCAAAACCCAATTTCAACAAAAACCGCCTATAGTCGGAAAAGTATACGGATTCTTTTGGGTAGCAATAAGTATGATCTATAGTTTGGTATATATACTGTACTACATAGTATGCAATATTAGGAAAAGCATAACTCAGTTAAAAATTCCTCTTCATTAGTTTCCGTCAGTAGTCGAAAATATACTTGAACTCTTTAGGCGTTGGCTACCCTATATATGATCTATAGAATGCTTACACAACAAGTAATATACAAAAATAGTTAAATTAACAAAATATTAACAAAACAACTGAAAATCCACTTCCAGCAATTATCGCAGACGGTACTGTAACTGAATTATGCTGTGCCTCTGTAAATGAACGATAAATGCCATTCACACCATATTGTACGGTAAACATCTTGTAGTGCACCTCAGTGTTGTATACCAATCTTAATATGAATGAAATAGTCTAACATCATTAAAATACATAGCAAATAATTCTCCACCATATATTGTAATGTAACGGAATTCTTTTGAATGTCCTGAAAACCAAATGTAAATGCTATACACTTAATTGTCAGTATGGAACATACTTATATACGTATGTCTACGTATATTTTGGTAACATATATCAATTACATGACAATACCGGTGTATTTACAGGAGTTAGAATACTGACTGAGAGGCAGATGGCCATCCAGACGATCAACCAGACGACGCGACTCTCGAAGGTAGATCAGGGCTACACTAGATCACCGCCGTCTGAATACTAGGCCTGAGCGCTGACACAAAAATTGCGGCAGTCTTAGGCGGAATTTTTTCAGCGTGTGTACGGTCCCTTGAAATTTAATACCAATAATTTCTAAAAGTTTTCACCACCTTATTTTTCTGAGATTCAATAACTCAAAGGAAACTTTTAGAAAATACTTGGGTGTGAAATTAGGGGAGCGTACAAAGGTTTAAAAAAATCCGCCTACGAGCGCCGCCATTTTTGTGTCAGCGCTCAGTCCTAGTATTCAGAGGGCGGTGACTAGATACCGGGCTGGCTCATTCATTATCATGTCGTCACAAATGGTGGCTGGCCGCGACCAGCAATTGGTAAAAACCGACGTGCTCATCGTGTTGTGCCAATCGCTGTATGTTTTTCGTTTTGTCGTTTCGCTTTGTACCAATCGCTGGTCGCGGCCAGCCACCATTTGTGACGTCATAATAATGAAAGAGTCAGCTCCGTATCTAGTGTAGGCCTGGTCAGATACATGGCCAGACAAACCGAATTCATAAGCACTTTTCAACTATGTTGGAAACAGACAATTTTATGTTCAATTCTACATCATTGCAATTAGTTAGGTTAATTCTGTTAGTTTACTTACTATTAGGTTATATATGAAAAAAATACATAATATTGATTTTAAACTGGTTGTAATACAATTCGATTATTGCAAATTTAGATATTTCAAAGTAGGTAAATTTACGGCGTAAAAGGAAATGGAATTTAAATGACCTTATCTTATTTTATCTTACTTTAAACTTACATATTTCTGGCTAGGGGGCATTATCAGCGCAAGATAAAGTTGAGTTTAAATTACACTTGAATAACTATGATAACATTTAACCCTTCCCGGCACAGACATAGTCTGTTCGTAAAATGAGAAATTGCTGATTGACACCGGAATTTACAAACGACTTTTTGAGAAAATAAGAAATCCCTATTTTAAGCTTTCATCGTAGAAACACAATTTTATTAAAATATTCTTGGTGTCGAATGCAGGTTTGGAATTCAGATTAGATGTGCCCGGAGTGGGACCACTGTGCCGGAAAGGGTTAAATAACCGTGATAACAGAATACATATATGCGAAATGCTTTAAATGCATTATTAACATTTTATTGCTAGCTGCACACACATTATTTCTTTATCTTTAAATATACCACTGCACCGTTAACAAATGAAAATGCTTCGATTGGAAACAGACTATATAAAAATAAACTATATAAAACTTAAATCACATAGACAAAAATAATTAATTAAAAAGTTAAACAGTTTTAAATAAACATTCTGGTATGTTTAGTGTTAAACACTATGTGAATAGCATTAAAATATGGTTCTGTATCATTTTAACGATTTCACCATCATATTTTTCTTAAAATCATACCGTAATTTCACGCGTATACGCCGCACCTCAGACAATTCAATTTCTTACCAGAATTTATTTTAAATAAAATGTTACTTACTTCTGCTCCATACTTATTTGACTTCTTATTTTCAATAAAATTTCCAGTTTGAAAAAGATTTAACTAAAGTGCGGCGCATACGCGCGAAATTACGGTACATTAAATTTTAAATTCATTCATTTCATTGTTTAAATATATATCACTATATAAATCAAGGAATAATTTCACTGTCTCGATTCTCAGTAGAGCTAAGGACGACTGTTATATACGTTTTTACTTATTTAAACTAAAATTTATCAACTGAACAGTTTTTGTTCTCCATTTAGATTGCATTTTGTGATAGCACAAAATTTTATTTTCTAAACTTCGTGTCACGTTTATACTTCCACTGATGTCTTCTGATCTATGTTTATAAAATGTTATTTGATTAGATCTTATTATTGAAATATTCTTCGAGTTGTTTTAATGTTATTTCCTTTTGAGCAATCTACCGCAATTTCCCTTATTAGTTAGTCAATGATTTTTGTCTCGCAAAAAATATGCACATATTTCGTGCTTTGCGCTCCAATGGAAAATTTCCCGTTATTAATTGTGGGAACATCTAAAAATAGTTTACTACTTAAACTGAACATCACATTAATTGAAACCCTATAAAGAGAGAGCAACATGCATGCATGAATACACATTAAAAATAAAAACCTATCGAAGTACTTTTATAAGGAATTATCTTTCCGTATTTATTTGTTATAAAGACATCATTTATAGAATATTTGCTTAGAGATTTGAGAAACATTTTCGCTGAATGATTGCATTTGTATATTGTTAAAAATTTCTTAAATTATGAAATTGCAGTCCTTCTTGATTTAACAGGTAAATTTAGAAAAAAAGATGAAATCTGCAACAATTATAATGTGGAAATAAGTAAATTTTTCTTTATCATATAAATAACAAAATATATATGTGTAAATTTATTAAAAATGCCTTTAAAAAAAACATGAGATTTCATGTTTTTAAAATAAATTAATTGTTGAGCTAATGATAAATGATTATGGATTCTAAAAAATCTGTGTAAAAATTATTTAACCGTTGATCCGCGGTTCATTTAACTCAAGTTTTATAAAAAATATTTTTAAACCAGAATTTTTACTTCAATTTTTTTATTATTTTTATTATTTAACTTATTTTATGGAGCAATTTCTGGTTGAATATGACATTTATCCATTTGGTATAGGCCAAAATGACTCCTGATCGTGGTTCTGCTGGTTTGTTAACAACAGAGAAACAGAAAACGTTATTTCTACTTAATCCATTCTCATCATTAACGTATATTTGCATCAATTTCAGAAATTTATTTTATTTTCTGAAGTTCCGAATCTATACCGAAAATTTCGAGAGAAGAACTTTTACTTTAAGTAATCACGAAAAGTCTGAAAATATTTCCAATTTGAAAAAGACTTTATCAGCTTAAATAACTTTTATTAATACAATGAATTTGATTAAATTTCCGTTAAATTTATGCATGAGCAAGCATCGTATATCAAACAAAAATGAATAATTAAGAAAGAATTTAGGATTACGTTCCTGTAAACCTTTCAAATGATGAAAGAAGCAGTAAAGCTTTCTAAAATAAATTAAATAGTGTATATTTCAAAGCGGTATGGCCGAAAATGGTAAAAAACAACAAAAACTATTTTTAGACATAATTTTGCATTCCTTTACTAGTTTAATTTATTTAATACTACTAAACATCGTAAAGTAATTACTAAAAGTTGTTATTTTAAGTAATATTTCTGCATTTTTTACCAGAAATTACTTTATTAAAACTAAAAATTAATTTTTTTTAGTGTCATCCATGCTTTTTAACCCTTCTAGTAACAGACAAGCGTAATTAATTTTGCATGATTGGAACTACAAATTTAATTCTATTTAATTTAGCTTCTAAACACAAAATATCTATTTAATTTAATTTATTACCTTCCGATAACTACTTTTTTCTGGTTAGAAAGACGAAAAACTTTAAAATAGATAATAATGCTTTAATAATAAAAAGAACCCAGTGGTACTAGTAGTACTTCAAAATTGATTACTTCAAAATTAAAGGCTATTTTCCAGGATGCCTCAAAATTAAAAAAAATAGATTTTAGGGAGGTAGATAATATCTAAAATAGTAATAATTGCATAGTAACGCATAAACAAAATAATTCTAAAGGCCTGAAAAAAAAGACAGGATATAAGAAAGCAATAATGGGAAATATTTTCTGGATAAATTTAGACAAACGCCTCACTAGATCGCAACAGATGCTAGAAGGTTCGAACATCAGATTATTTATTTAATTTTTTTATGCAGAAAATTAAAAAAAAAAATATTACAAAGATAATATGTTATGTATTCTGTTAGTAGTATAACGTGCTTCTTCAATCAGTTAGTAGAAATATTGATGTTAAGTAGATAATATGAAAAGTAAAGATATTATTATACTGATTCATAACCAAAAACGTCTTTTCAAGGTGACAGGGGTTGCAAAATGCAAATACCATATAAACAAGAATTAGTGAGAAATATTTAAATATAAAACACCACTAAATGGATAATTTTATTATCGTAACAAGAAATGGTAGAACGTTCCAACATTAGCAGTAATGCATCTCATGCACATACATATTAACCCAGGAGAAGTCGCATGGGGTATGACATACCCCGAGTGCGTACGGATTTTACAATTATCACCACTATTTTTCGAAAAGTAATCTTTAGCGTATTTTATCCTACAATTTGTAACAGTTGTCACTGACTAAATAAGTTGAGAATTATTGTTTGTATTTATTGGTGACAAAGTAAAAACTATTCATATCCTAGATATGCGCGATTGCTCCCGGGTTAATATGCAGGCAGGCACAATCGAACATAGATGAATTTTCTCTGTGTCGCTACAAGTATTTATACGAGACAAATTTCTAAAGAACCGCCCCCTGAATAGTAGACTCACACACTGACACAAATATGGCGACTGTCGTAGGCGGATTGTTTTCAGCGTATGTACGGTCCTCGAATTTCAAATCCAGCATTTTATAAAAGTATTTTTAGCGCTCTTCTTCTAAAATTAAATAATGCGATAAAAACTTTGTGAAAATACTGGTTACGAAATTCAAAATGCCGTCTAAACGCTGAAATTAATCTGCCTACGACAACCGGCATTTTTGAGTCAACGCGTACGCCTATTATTCAGAAGGAGGTGTCTAAAGTACCAAGCAGTGGTGAATCCTGTTACCCAATATAGGCATGATTTTTCTCACCTTTTATGCCGTATAGTACTCATCACCTTTTTAATCATAAAAGCTTCCTGCAGTGGTGTAGCCAGGGAGGGGGGTCCAAATGCTATGGATACCAGTAATATTGTAAAGTTTTCTTCGCCTTGATAATCGCAAAAAGTTCTCTGATTACATAAGGCAAAGAAAAGTTTGCAAAATTAGTGGTATCCAGAATTTCTGGACCCCAACCCTGGTTACGCCACCGCCTTCCTGCAAAACTAATTTGAAAAAAAAAACCCTATAAAATTCTGCTTGAAACAGCCTGCTCTCTTTGAATAAGAGTAATCGAATCTGGTATTAAATCATCCCTACACCAAATCTTATGCAGTTCCACTCGTCCTTAGTTATCCGATAAAAAATAAAGTAATAGTTGTTTTAAAACTGTTTAAAATTCATCCATCTTTAGTATAAGAATAAAATCATTTGCAGCATTTACTCATTTATGCAATTTTTAGTAATGTGCCGGAGCTAACGCATTCAGTTGAAACTCGCTCTGGATCTGAAAGACTCTGAATCATTTAAATAGCCTTATCGCATATTTTTTTCGGAATGTAATTTCTTTCAAACAAGGGCCTTCCAGGAAAAAAATCGTTGAATCAAGAATATGTTCCATTCGCATTATTTATTTTTCATACCATTTAACACTGTTTGATAATGTATTTTATAAATTAAAAAAAAAAATATTTAAAAATCTAAATTATCACTTTCTTTTAACCCCTTTGCGACGAGCGTCCTTTACAGAATTTTTAATCGTTTACCACAGGTTTTTCAAAACAGAAATTTGCGCTTAATTGAATCGCAGAAATGCTAGGATTAAATAATACAAAGCTTACAATAAAAATCAACTGGTGGGAATAATGAAGGATTCTGAGCATCGTATGCGTCACGAATACGTGTCGCTCGTCCCCAACGGGTTAAAGCATGGCTCAGCAGTAAGGCTCTCATATGCACATCTAATGGTCTCACGTTTGAACATACAGCAGACATTTTACAGTGTTTGGCGGAATGTTAGACAAATACGAACGGTCTGGCTGCTTAGAAAATATCGTAAAACAATCACCTGAAAAACGCATGCAAAATTCAGCCTTGTTACTCTGACGTAGGTTCCCGATAATGTAGCGAGCTTTAACGTCTTCAGGGTAAAAGTACTCTTGTAGCTAAAATATTGAAATGATTGATTGACACCAGGATTCACGAACAAATTTATTTTAAAATAAGTAAAAGCTTTTCCTCATGTACCTTTATAAATTCAAAATTTGATTATAAAATTCTGGTGTCATTGTGGCATTTTCGGATTAAAATTAAGTGGCATATATAATATACCGGCGCCCTTCAAGGGGTTAAAGCGTCTGTCGGAAGTTATGACCAGCGGGAAGCTTCTGGCAACAGTGAATAGGGGTTTCTAATAATGTCCTATTCAATATATTAAAAAACTACATTTGATACTTTAACGTAGATTAGCAGCATTTTTAGGTACATTTATTACCTTGTAACTGTCAATCTACCACTGATTTAAATTAGCTAATAGCCATGCGTTCTTACCTGCTATAGTGTACATCCATAGAAAAATGCTTAGGTTTGATACCATAACGTAAATTGGGCGGCTATGGGATCTTGGTCTATAATATTTTAGTTGAAAATGGAAACTAATGAGCAAAACCCTGCAGTGACCAAGTTAAAAAATCCATCGTACTTTCAGAACTTTCCATTTAAGAAAATTCAGAATATGTGCCTAAATAGAATAATTTATTTTAAATTAACAGAAATCTATATATAAGATGAAAAAAAAATCCTTGTAATTCTCTCGGAATAATTTAATTTTATGCTCAGAATTAAGAAAAATATAATTAAATGCATATCTGGATAAAATAAAAGTATTCTAAATTAAATTTGAGATATTTTAATAAACGTGTGGTTTAGATCAATAATATCTTTCCTGTGCAAATTTTTAAAAACATTTGAAAGCCACTTCATTTTAATTTATTTCTAAAAGTAATATTTTATTCATGTGAGTAAACTCTTTCGTAAAAATGATGGAAATAATTTTCTACATACAAAGATGAAAATGATTTTTTTTTCTTATATTCTTCTATTGAAAATGTTATAAGTTATTTTAAAATTAATAATTCCAGATAATTTTTGCTTTGTAATTTATTGAAAATTATATTGATCTAATTTATTTGAAATAAATTAAAGAAGTTATGTTACCCGTTATAATTATTACATTGCTCTTATAACATTTTATTTCTAATCATCATAAATCCATAATCTAATGCTTACAACAGTATATATTTATTATGAGCAGTGGCAGAGGCGTAGCGTCAAGGGGGGGGGGGGATCACTTTACTACCAGTATTTTTATATACTATATTTGGCCTTATTTAATTCAGATTGTTCAAAAATTAAATAAGGCCAAATGTAGTATATAATTATGCTGGTAGTAAAATGATCGTGCCCCCCCCCCCCCCCTGACGCTACGCCACTGAGTAGTGGTGACTCGAGACTGATTTAATTTGTGGGGACTAAATACATGGCTGCCAAATTTATTCATTTCTTACAACTATTTATAAAATGATTTTTTTTTACTTAATTGTATGAAGTCTGCCATTAAACAGAAAGATTAAAGAAAAATATTTCTTAAAAAATAATAATGGTTAAAAAAGAATAAAATTTTCCGCCAAGCAATTAGTGCCTCCAAAAGTCATGAATCACTACTGCTCATGAGAGTTTTTCATTCTATTTTTTTTCTTCTTTATTGTTTAACTGATTTTGCTAAATTATAGATGAATAATTTTAACAAAAAAAAAAAAACTAAATATTCATAATATATGGATAAAAATGATATAAAATTACCAGTTACCTTAAAATATACCAGAATGTTGATTTTGCGGCTTCTATTTTAGTGAATATATTATTACTATATTTCATTTTTTTTACGACAGTAGTTCTGTTCAGTTTTACATTGTTAAAATTTACAATACATTTGATATTTTTATATTTGATTTATTTCATTTATTACAAGAAGCTTGGTAAATCTAAAAACTTGAATAATTTGTCCTTATTTCTTTCTTTTTTCATTTTATAACTGATTGGGAAATTAATAATAAATAAATAATAAAAACAAGGCTTAGCTATAAAAATTAACGATATAATAATATATATAATAATTATAGTATAAGTATATATATATAAATTAACTATATAAAATTATAATAAGAATAACATAAAAATATTTATTTGGAATAAATGCTTCAATTCCGTGTTTTGTTTTATTTTTTTTATAAATGTGGAAAGATAGATTCGGAAATGTTCTGTTTTATTTACCGGTAATATTTATTGTCATTATGTGAACTGAAATGTCACCCAGAAGTAATGAAAAATAAATACGTGCAACTCGAGCTAAATTATTACATGAAAATTGTATCCACGAGTTTGAAATTTTGAAAAATAATTGAAAAATATACAAAAAACTATTTTAGAGCAATTTCATCGTACTTTTTATGACGATATGCTAGAAATAGGGATTTTCTGTCGAAAGACAAAAAAACATAATTCCATGAATTTGATCATTCTGCAAGAGAGAAATTAACTGAAAACGGGATAATGCGAATTAAAAATCACCGATTTTATTGCTAAAAGAATCTGTAGACCTTAGAATATGTGCATGTGTGAGAAATATTCCGGAAACAAGTTTATTTTACAAAATTGAAAAATAACTCTAAGCGATTGTTGTAATCTCCATGTTTTTGTGACAATTTTCTACCGTTATCCACATAAAAGCCCTGCGCGTATCGGGTTCTACCATCCCAAAGAAGAAAATACTATTTGAAGTCAGCTCAAAACCCCACTCGATCCCGAAACATTTGAAACAGAAAAGCGATATGGAAGAGAATTAATCTATATTTTAGTGTAATTATTAAAGAAACTCTGTAATTATACAGAGTAAGTCAAAATGAATATAGCGATTACAAACGGCTATAACTATTTAATGGAAAATAATTTGTCGATAAGATTAACAGAGAATGTAGACGGAACTTCAAAATTTTGTATACATACGTCATTGATGTTCTATGTGACTTCCCTTGGTCACGCGGACAACATCTAGGCGGTAGTCCATTTCACGCCATACATTCTGAAGCATTTGTTGAGTCACCAACGCAAGCGCATTACAAATGCGTACTTTGAGTTCTTCAATTGTTTTGGGCATGGGTGGCACATTCTGTCACTTTCACATAACCCCATAGAAAAAAATCGCAGGGTGTCAAATCCAGAGATCTCGGTCCACAAGAGCAGAAGACATTGTCGGCATCTCCACTTCGACCGATCATGGGGGTATGTGCCTCCCATGCCCAAAACAATTGAAGAACTCAAAGTACGCATTTGTAATGCGCTTGCGTCGGTGACTGAACGAATGCTTCACAATGTATGGCGTGAAATCGACTACCGCCTAGTTGTTGTCCATGTGACTAAGGGAAGTCACATAGAACATCTGTGACGTATGTATACAAAATTTTGAAGTTCCATCTACATTCTGTGTTAGTTTTATCTATACATTATTTTCCATTAAATCTTTGTAATCTCTATATTCATTTTGACCTATCCTATATTTCAACTATCAACTTTATTAATATTACATGTATAAAAACAAACATATATACTCATAGACAGCACTTGATAAATGCGGTCGCCAGGTCGCCACTGGCGACCAAATTATTTTATCTGGGGTTTTTGTTTGTTTGTTTGTTTTTCTTTTGTACAAAAAGTGACGTAAGAAATAAGTACAAACAGTATATTTTTTTTGTCACCTCTAGTCATGCGCGGCAAGCAGTGATCTTTTTCTTTTCTCACTTTTAACTGAAGAACTAAGTTTAACACATTCCCTGAAACTGATGCGTTTTCGCAACATTCAAAATAAAAGTGTATTAAAAAAAAAACAAAAAAAAAACAAAAAAAAAACTGTCAAGCTCCACTATTTTAATATGTTAATATATGCTTTATTTAATGACAAAACTTTGCTATTAAATATATCGAATATTATCTTTCAGAATCTTTGGTGGCAAACGAATTTCAGGAAAAAAAAAAAAAAAAAAAAAACATTGAAGACTCCGCCCATATAGTTTTGGTAGTTAATGGGTTAACCGTTTGAGTGCTATGAAGCGCAACAGCGCTGCAATGTATCTGCGGATCAAACAAAGTTTGTTTCAGCCCAGAAATTTTATTCAATAATTGAAATCATTTAATTTTTATTCAACAGTTCAAGTATTTACAGCGATCTAGTGAGTTACATTTTATAAGATAGAATTTCTGTGTTGAAACACAATTGTTTGTTCCGCGGATTATAGGCCGAATTTTGAGCACTCAAACGGTGAAAAGGCATTTTCCATCTCATGCACAGAAAACATCATTTTCCCCCTCTAGTTAGCTAGCATGTCACGTGATTAGGATGCGGAAAGGGGAAGTTTCAATAAAACAGTACGAAACAGTGTCAATCCAGCGTATGTAGCATCTGAATTTAAATACAATGATAAAAAATGCTGAAGTTTTTTCGCAAAATTCAAATTAGATATTATATTCGGAATTCAAACTGATTGATCTATCACATGTAATTTAAAGAATGATAGCATATAAGTTATTATATGCAACTCATTTGAAGTAACTCTCTAAAACTTAATTAAAATTTCAAAAAAACATAACGTAATAATAGTTTACTATTCTAAACTATGTAACTAATAATTCTGAACTATGCTTGTTATTCTTTTTTTCTGAATTAATTCATGAAATAAAAGTGTATGATTTTTAACCATTTCAGGGGCAAGCACTTGTGTTAATGTAACGTTGAAATCTCATCAGAATTTAGGAAAGAATTTAGTTCAAAATAAGGAAAATCATTTTTTCAACTTTTTCCCTTCAAAGTTAAAAAAGTAAAATTTAATTAAAAGTTTCTGGTTTAAATCGGATTAAAATTAGGTGGGATGTAATATATCCCATCACACCTCAAAGGGTTAAAACCAATGATGGGTGGGGGGGGGTTGGCATTTTTACTGCAGCTAGAATTATTATCTGGTTACCTAAGGTTATCAAATTTGTAAAGCCCTGCTCGTAAAAATTCCAATATAGAGTTATTAATTCTCAAATAATATTGTGGAAATTAATAATAATAAAAAAACAATCCGAAACAATTAGAATAAACACCACCGGCTCCTGACAGCGAACATTCCAATAATTATGAATGAAAATTGTATCATTCGTTGAACAGTTAAATGTCCACATACACAAAAAAAAATTGTATAAACGGACTGCATGGTTCTTACGTTGGAAGTAGTTAAGACGTTGAAATAAACACTTATGCAAATAAGTTAACTACAATAAACTACATATTTAAAAATCATTAAACGACATTCTGATATCTTATTATATTGAGAAACATCTTCTTTAACTTCCCAGAGGTACCAAGCTCTCATTAATCTTCCGTAATATGTGGATTAATTTAATCCAGTTTAAGAACGTTTCGAACAAGAAAATTTATTTCAGGAATTTTTATTTATTTCGTTCTATGTTCCTAAGGGAATTTAATTTAATTTAATTCCTTAAAAAAAATTGTGGTGCAAACGTATTAAACCTGGGTCAAATTAATCCACATATTACTGAAAATTAGTGGGAAATGAATTTCGATCAATATTCTCTTACAAAAAAGTTATTGTTCTAATTATACTATAGTTTATGTAAACTCATCAATCACCAATTCACTTAATTTAAACATATAATATATGATAGAGTGTAGAAATGAAATTATATGTTCTGCTATATGTTTACGGATGCATGTACATATTTCAAAAATATGAAATCAATTACAACAAATCAATGCTTGGGCTAAACATTTATGATTAAGCACCCTAATATATTCTGTGCCGCTGTTTTATAACGTGAGAGAAATAAATAACGTTAATTATTGCCTGATAAATTACAATAAAACAATACAACAAACAATAAATCAAAATATTCACGCTTAATAACTAAAATTGTATTCCATTACTTTTTATCACGTTACAGTTTTGTTCAGAAAATATTAAAGGTTGTCATTTTTTTTAAAAAATATTCCTTCTGGCAAATAAATATAATAACTGACTGCTTAACGTATGCAAATTGCTGTATATATTATAAATTTGCTTACAGTTTTCATGAAACAAAGTTCCACAGCATTGTTTACACTTTTAAAAACAAATGGAAGCTTCTGCTAATATTTCATAAATAACCACTACAATAAATTATTTTAAAATACTTTATATCCCTCCAGAAACAAACGACATTGATTAGTTTTCAATAAATAAATAACAAATAATTTCATGCGTAAAAAGCTTCTTTAGCAATAAATTCATATACATTTTTACGTTGCAAATAAAGAAAAGTGTCGATTTTCAAAAGCAGTTGTTGCGGAAAATATCCACAATAAATGATTACTAAATAAATCCATGCGGAGAGATTTAAAAATATTTTTATTTTTATCTTTATCTTATTTGAATATTTTCGTGGTATATTTTCTATCTTTCTAAAAAAAATTGAAATATGATCTATAAAATAATGATCTGTATTATTTTATTTAACATATTCTTATTATTAAATTTATATTAAAATTTAATATGTATATCCATGAATGATTCATAAGTAATTTCACTTTACCCGATTTTCTGTAGTTCGAGCAGATATATCTCCACAGTAACCAAACAATTCTACAAAACTTTAAAAAACTGCGGTACTCTGGTAACGATATTTTATTGTAAAACAGAGATTCTGCACTTTTTGTAGCTAAAAAATACGTTTAAATAAGACAGGCAGTGACCTCTCACTTATACGCGATGTTCAGTAATTATTTTTTCATACCACTATTTTAAAACAGTAAAACTTGATTTATAAATTCTCCGATTAAATAAGAAGCAAAGTACTTAAACCTTCCTACCCTGTTGGAATTTTACTCAACCTTGTTAAAAATATTTCACACCGGAATATTTATTTAAAGCTATTTAACACATTTATTTAAACCTTTAGCGGCCTGTGTCCATAAAAAAAGGCACCTAATTTTAATTCCAAAACTGACAAACGGCACCAAGAATAATTAATTATTTTTTTCTTTTCATAAAGTACCGAAAATAAGCAAGTTTTTATTCTCTAATGAATTATTTTTTAAATACTGGTGTCAGTCCATAATTTCATCATTTTAACAACAAATTTACTCCACGCCGGAAAGGGTTAACTTTGTTCTCTATGGCTTTGATTTAAATACTTTAAGAAAAAATGTCTGGTTCGAATCGAATGAAATAAATTATAGAAATGGGTCGATTCGACCCATTCAGGGTAGGAAGGTTAAAAAGAAACTCCTGCTGAAATATAATTACAGTGTATCGCGTATAAGTGAGAGTTTTCTGTAATTAGAAATGCATCTTGACAATACAGTTGCATGTACAGTCACAGGAAAAATAATTACACTCCATACAATTTAACTCTTAGTTTGTTACAGAGAGGGCCTGATTACTGACGAGTCACATTTCCACCAGTAACATGTAATAGAAATTTTCGTCTTATTAAAATAACCTATTCATGCAAAATTACAGAAAATAATCTCTATTTTTTTTTTTTTTTTTACTGGTGGCAGTTTGCTCCGTTGGTAATCAGACCCTGGTTACAGAGAAAAACAAAATTAGCCATTCTATTATGAAGTTTATTTTCTTTCAATTTATAGTTTAAAAAATAAGCTTAAGGGATCATTTACATAGTAAAATTATAAAAATCTGAGAAATGTTCAATATAAACACCCATTTTCAAAATCAGATTTAAGTTCTACTGTAAATTTTATGTTCAAATACCAAGCGGGAAATCATTTCTAATGTAGTTTACGTATTATGCAGATGCAAAATTTTGATCCGCTAATGTTAAATTCTATTTAACAGTTGAAAATCAAAGACTCAGTTTGTTAAGTATGATCGAAAAATATTTGGTGACATCAGCTGCATTATAAACTCCAATACTTAAAGCTTTTAGAAAGTGATTTCTGTTAAAAAGTTTACAGTTTAAAATATATATGTTTTTCAAATATTCATTTCATAATTTATATTTATTAAAATACATAATAGGAAAAAATACGGCTGGTAACATATAAAATGTTTAACAGAAATGGATATCTCAAAACGTTAAATATACGAATAAAAAATTACAGATCTTTCCGCCAAATAGTTATTGAGTTATACGAAGAAAACTACTAGCATTGATTTTCATTTAGCAAAATAGTAAACGGAAATTTCAATTTATAAGTTCCAAACTGTACATCTTCATAATTCCAAAACTACTATACCGAATGACTTTCCATTTGGTATCCGAAGGTAACCTTTTTAAGCAAAATTCAAATATGATGTAAAAATTAGGTGTCAGTATTGAAAATTTCGATGTTTGATACAATTTCAGAAATCAGTACGGAAACCGAATTTTAGAGACTTTAGAAATATGTAATTATAAAATTACAGCTCAATCCGCCAATTAGGTTTTGAGTTATGTTTTTAAAAATAACTACACGTGAAAAATAACTTCGTTTTGAAACAATTAAAACTGAATTAAATTTCAGGGCTTCAAAATGTCAGATGTTTGTAATTCCGCAATTACTTCACCTGATGACTTCATGTTTGGTATCTCAAGATACAATTTGCAAGAAATCCAAATATGTTGTATAATATATTCCAAATATCCAAAATGTTGTTTCCTCATTGACAGTTTCAAAGTTACTAAAATATACTATCTGGAAGCACAATTCTTTTAACATTAATTGAAAGAAGACATAATTCTTAGTCAAATGGCTATTTCCGTTTTCTCTGCAACAAATAGGTGATAAAAATATTTGGCATTCATTTTTGTTTGTACACAGACTGTACGTATGTATAAAATCACAAGCTGACATGAAAATTCGAATAATGAAATGAAATGTTGTATGCTCATACGTTGTCATTTTACGTGTGTTTGTCACTGTTACTGTAATTGTAAACACGTGACATTCCCTTCGCACATTATATTTATTTCGCCTTCTTCTCTTGTCATGACCACTCATTCAGTATGTATGCTAATTAGAAACAGCAGTTTAAAATATACTATTTTTTTCTGGTTTAATCTTTACTACTGTCTATTCGTTCAAAAAACACTTTCTAGACTCTACTACTGGTGTATATTTTGATTTTCACACCGCGCTTTTCCACCACACTTATTGTATTAACAGAGTTGCCAAGTCTCCGGCTTTTTGAACACCAGAAATTTTTTTGAGAAAATGTTGTTCTTTTAATTCGCAAAGTGCTCCGATTCAATAAAACAACATTTTCTGTACTAAATTACTGGTATCCAAAAAGCCGGAGACTTGGCAGGTCTGATAGTATTAAGCACGGAGTAAGATAGATGGAGGGGAAAGTAACGTTGAAATTTTACAATATAGTTTTTCTCCTTATAGATGGCGCTACGGTAAACTGACGGCGATCTTAGCCTGCTTCTGCAATGCTTTTCAATGCGAAAAGCATTCATTTTTTAAATGTTTTTGATTGAAAATTTGAACTTTAAAAAAGTCAAACAAGTAGAAATTTCATTAAATAAAGTTTTCTTCACACCATGCATATACTTTAATAGATATTTGGCGTTTCGATTGCTTTTTATAACTCTTTAAATAAGAGTTCATCCTGACAAAAACATCTGAATAGTCATTTAAAAATAAATATCGCGGATATTGATTGTACTGCGAAGAAATACGGAATGGACGTATAATTTTTAGAGATTAAAAGTATTATTCAAATTTTCTGGAATAAGTTTTAATGTTACGCATATATCGATAACCTTTGAATAATTTAATAACTCATAACTTTTTATATCTATGCAATTAATATTATATACATTTAAAAACAAATTTTTATCTTAATTATTTTGGAAATAAAACTTGACTAAATAATAGTGTCTATTAACTAATTTTTGCAAGAATCGTAAATTGTCACTTTATTATAATGTTAGTTATGAATGGTCCAAAAACTCTCATTTTTTTATCATACATAAATGCTTCCTCTTTCATAAACACTGCTGCAGATAGAAAAGGTAACATGCTTACCTTACAATTTGAAAATTATACAGTAATTAAAAACCATATATACCTAAATATTTTTTCTTTGTGAATATTAAATTTGTTATTTAAATGAGTTTCTTTTTACTAATTTACAATCAATAAAATCTTTTGATTTAATTGAACAGCTAAGTAATCAAATTAAATTTTTAAATTGCACTTATGAGAGAGGCAAATATATATATATATATATATATACTAGGGGGGGGGCTACCCCCTGCGAGCTACGCTCGCCAACCCCCGCTCAGTCTTCGAGGCCTCTTAAAACATGACAGCGTGCTTTGTTTTAAAAATATTGGTAAATCTGTAATTGGGTTGACATGCTTTTAACGTTTTAATGGGGCATTTTTTATTATCATGGCCTCATACACAGCTGTTGCGACAACTGACGACTGTTTTCGGGATTGATAAGTAAAATCAATTACACCCTGAAAACCAGCTTGTATAAAATGGTTAGGTTCAAATTGTGGCTATCTCTCGGACTTTTATAACAACGATCTGTATTCTATTCTTCCTTTGCGTTTAAGGATAAGAAAAATTCCATCTGCTTGTGAATAACATTAAGAACCACGGTATTGAAAAGTACTATGTTATAGACATTTTCAGTAACAGGTTTTAATTTTCTCTCTATTTTAGTGCACAATCATGCATATTTTCATGTCATTTTAAGTATGTAAATTATTTATTTTAATTAATATGTATATATATTATAATATATATATATATATATGTATTATATATATATATGTATATATTAATATGTATATACGAATTTTCTAATAATTATTTATCATAAAAAATTAATTAAATATTTTGTACATGCATGCCTGCATTTATTCGGCATCAGTTGATGACATATTTAAACAAATTTGCTATCCGCGATAATTTTACACCATGTTATGTCACTTGAATATTGTCCATAAGAAAATCGGGTACTTTTCCAGTATAGGATCCTTTGCTTTTAGGTTTGGCGTAATTCGAGCTTCAAAAAGGGACAGATTCGTTAATGTACATATATTTGTTGCCAAAAGTTATGAAAACAAACCCAATGAACTTTTGGTGCTTTTTTATTATAGGGGTCTTGACGCTTTTTTAAAAAAGCTTGGCGCAATTCGGGCATCAGAAAGTGAGATTTGGTGCCAAATGACATAAACAGCCATGGAAACAAATTCTACGATTTTTTTGTTTATATGCGTATTTTAATTATACGTATATTATTATTGTTTTTTCTATACAAATTACTTCAATTATATATAAAATAGAATAAATGACATTCTACGCTAAACAAATTGTATAAATATTGACAAAATGCTTCTGTATACGAAATGACAAAGTGAATAGGTTGACAGAAAGTATGTTGCCAAATTTCTTTTTTCGTCATGGCCCCATATACTGGAAAAGCACCGAACTTTTATGCTTGTTTATAGTACATGTATATATATATATATATATATATATATATATATATATATATATATATATATATATATATATATATATACAATTTATTTATACTTGTCTTTCAATTTACCTCTTTTTGTACATAAAAATAGATAAATGGCTTCTTTATATTAAATAAATTGTATAAACATAAATGACGTCATTTGGACGAATTTATTCAAAATATCTCCAGTTTATAAATTAAATTAAATACTGACAGACAATTGAATCCTGACGATAGAAATGTTATTTTTTTTTCAAATTTTCCTGAAAAACATAATTTAATCACAACCTTGTCTTCATTATCGATTGAAATAAAAAATAAATTCAATTTCTGTTTGAAAATGACGAATAAAAAGAAATGAATAATCCCTATCGCGATCCTTTTCGATTTTTTTCCCTTTTTTGTCACAAAAAAAACTGAGTAATTAGTTGCCATCATTACAGAAATGTCATTAAAATTAGAAAAAAATTAATATCTCGAAAACTAATTCCAATTTCAAAATTCTATTACCAGTTTTGACATCCGCGGATTTTTATGGACAATTGGTATTAATTTCACCATCAAGCGTTTAATATTTTATTAAAAATAGCCCTGAAACATAATCAGTCGTTTAATCAGTCGTTTCATAAATTCGTTTCATAAATTCGTTTCATAAATTCGTTTCATAAATTCGTTTCACAAATTCGTTTCATTAGGATTTTATATATATAGGGTAGATATATATTAAAATGAGTTCTTGCACTTGCACTTCTGAATGAAGTCCCAAAATACTTTTTAGTTTACAAATGAATGACATTGATGGATAAAATAATTATTCTGATGTCACAGGATCCAAACTGGTCCAGACACTCTATTTATTTAGTTAGTTATTTTAACACAGTTTTATCAAAATAAGGAGCACATTTTAAGCATTTTTTCTTTGATTAAGATGAAATTTTTAGGACCCCCTCCCTCTCCTCTTTCCATGCACAAAAATAAATAAATAAAATTATAGATATTTAACTCCTTGAAAATACCTCTAACTAATAGAATTCAGTTTTAAATGTAGTTTTATAATTTTTCTGTTGTAATTGCCTTTTTATCTATTTAAAATTAAAACTTTTGATTGAACTGAACAGCTAACTAAACAAATTAAATTTTTAAATTGCACTTACATGAATCTAATAAGAACAAGATTAGAAAATCTGCAGCTAACATTTTTTACTTACTAATTACTACAAGTAATATATCAAGTAGTTTCAGTAAAATTAACTTTTAAAATAAATCCCTAATTACTCTAGATATACAAAGGAGGGGCTTATGGGGCTCAAGCATTCCCCATTCAAATAAAGACATTTTTTTAAGCGACACAAATTGTTAAAAATCTATTGTTTTTAATATAGTTTAAATATTTGATTTAAATATTTCATTATTCAACTCTGTAGATAAAAACTACTGAAATATTAATTAGATTTATAGTCGAATGAAATTAGTAAATCTGCAGACTACATTTTTCACTTACTTTTTACTACAAGTAATATGTCAAGTAGTTTCAGAAAATTTAACTGTTAAAATAAATCCTTAATTACTCTAGATATGATGGGACGGAAAGGGGGGAGGGGGGCATTTTTTAAAAATAAGTTCTTACACTTGCACTTTTGAGTGAAGCCCCAAAATACTTTTACTCAAATAAATTAAAAACATATACACTAAGATCGATATACTAGAAAAAATTTTCTTAGTTTAAAAATTATTACATGCATATAACTTTAAAGTATAATAAAAAGCATTCACCTTTGGAGCTCTAAACATACTTATTTTTTTTTTCTTTTGTTTATCTCATCATCATAGCCCGATCTACATCCCGGAATAAAACATTTATACCCCATCTTAAATTTATGACATATAATTGCTATAATTAAAAATAACCGAGTAAAATACTTTCGGAATTTAACATGTAATCTAATGACATTCTGTTAAAAGGCAGCCGCCAAATTTTACAGCGCACTCTTTCGTTTAAAAAACATGACTTGCATTTTCAATATCCTTGCGTATTCTAGTTTCCCCTCCAGGTTCTTTCTCCGTGGTATTAAGAAAACTTACTTTTTTACAGACCTGCCAAGTCTCCGGCTTTTTAGATACCATTAATTTAGTACAGAAAATGTTGTTTTATTTAATCGGATTTTAAAGAACAACATTTTCTCTAAAAAATTACTGGTGTGCAAAAATTCGGAGACTTGGCAACTCTGTTTTTTATATACCTTAATATTCTAGATCTTGTCCAAATACATAATTATATTTTTTTTCATTCATTATTATTACTTTAGATTTTGACGGCTTCAGACGTTTATGTAAGACTTTTAATTTTTTGTTAATTACTGACACGTTCTTCTTTTCATTTCAGTTTTATCTAACTTGAAATAAGGGATTAAACCAGACTAAGCTATAAGCACAAAAAAATTATCATAAAGTATTATTGTGAGTTCGAAAATAGAGCTTCAGTAAAAGAGACTCTTTACGAGACAGTTTCAACAGATCTTCTTACGCGCTTTACAATCGCTGGAATTATTGACATTTTCAAGGCATATGGAACTGTTCAAAGTGTTCACAAGCAATATTCAGGAAGAACACGTATAGCAACAACACACGCAAATAAAGAGACGTTGGTAGAAACTTAAACCATTCAATCAGTTGATAATGAACTGCTTAGTTCCGTTTGTTCCTATAAGTTTTCTTATTCATTACGTACGTAAACCTAAAACGTTAATTATTACAGTTCCATTTCACAATTCAAAATAAAGTGTGTGTTAATACAAAATTCAATTCCAGTAATATAAATTCCGTATACCTTCTTTTGAAACACTCTGTATGTGCTTTTAATTAATATCATTGGTTACTCATTATTCCATGACGGTTTAACCAGTTCAGGGACAAAGCACACTCTTGTAGCTAAAATATTGAAATGATTGATTGACACCAGGATTCACAAACGAATTTATTTTAAAATAAGTAAAAACTTTTCCTCGTGTGCCTTATAAATTCAAAATTTGATTATAAAATTCTGGTGTCATTGTGAAGTTTTGGGATTAAAATTAAGTGGTATATATAATATACCGGTGCCCTTCAAGCGGTTAAGTCTTTCTATAAATGTGTTTTGAATCCATGATTTAGTGTTATAACATCATATGTTTTGCGTTTTTTTAAATTATGAATATTAACTTTTTTTATTTTTTATTTTTTAGGTAAGACACAATAAAAGTGGAAATGTATGCTTTGTATGAATTGTTAACAAGATCGCAAACTCTTTTAGCTGTAAGTACATTTTCTTTATGAAAACAAGTTTTTTTCACTATTTATAGTATTGGGATTTTTGAAATGTTCTTTCTGTTTGGGAAAGTTGGTTTGTACCGGAAAATATTCTACCATTTAATTATTAGAAATAAGTTCCGATATTTAACATCTTACACTTTACGAGTAGTTAGTTAAAACTACATATTTACCATTTCCCTTTCTGCTCAATATTTATTAATTATAATTTTCAACTTTAATTTTGTATATGAGTCCATCATGTTGCCAATTTTACATACTTAATGATACATTTACAACGAATGATGGAAAATTTATTTTGTGGGTGTTTCGACAATGCATATTCAATTGGTGTAAAAAAAAAAAATATGTGTTCATATTAACCAATTTTTAATAATCACATAATTGAATGACAATTAATATTTAAAAAAATATACATGTGTATTTCATTAGGGCTTTTACAAAAATAATAGCAAGAAAAATAATGAACTACGCAAATTGTTGTTCGCGTTATGTCTAAATAACGGAAATTTTGCTTTAATAGGGTTTTTTTCAGTAATTTATATTTTATTAACTAATCATTCAAAATTTATTAATTTTGTATTTTCACGTTTTTTCATGCATGTTGTATTTAAATAAAAAGTAAATTTATGGAGTCTGTATAAATATCAACGGTCAGGGTCTGATTACCAACGGGGCACATTTCCACCAGTAAAAATGAATAGATATTTTTTCCTTTCTCATGGCAGTAATTTTGGATGAATAGGACGTTTTAATAAGACGGAAATTTCTGTTAAATTTTACTGGTGGGAGTGTGCCCCGTCGGTAATCGGGTCCTATCAACGGTAGAAAAGTTTTAATTTTACAATTGATCTTTTGTCAAATATTCAAAGTTGCTTTAAAATGGACATGTTTTAGATTAAAGAATAATAATACCATATTACATTTTAAAATTAACCCATTTTAGGCTGGGAGTGCCGAGCGGGGGTGGGATCGTTACGACCCATGGTTTTGAATTTTCTTTAATCGTTGCATTGTTTTATTTTGGTTATATTCTGATGTCTCTCTTTTAAAAGCATGTTGAGAAAAATCAGGAAAATTCATTCATCCAACTTTAGTCTGCAGTACTCAATGTAGAGGAGTGCAACAATTTGAGGGTTTTTTGAATTTACATGGGATGATTTTGAAAAATTAATTTTGTTTTGTTTAGATAGCAAAACATCCCCCTTTAACGTTCCTAATTCGACAGTGATGATCTAAAGCAGGGGTGTCAAACTGTGGCCCGCCTGATGCCACTAGTTTTTTTTTCAAGAAATAGTCGACTTCTTTAAATCCAGAAGATCGATGATTAGACAAGGCACAGTTTACTGTAAAATTTTAGTGGTATCCGGCGTGAATCAGTTTGACACCCCTGATCTAAAGTTATCGAAAAATATAGATCGATTGAACAGAAAATCAGAATTTAATTAAATTATTAAATATACTTTTTAGGGTCGCACATGACCCTTATAGCCCTTTAACATTACTTAAGCCTTTAACATTACTTAAGCCCTTTAACGTTGCTTAATGTTAGCTTTAGTCTGTCAACTTTTAACGTTTCAAATTCGACAGTGGTGATCTAAAATTGCGGAAAAATATAGATCAATTGGATACAAAGGTCAAAATTTCTTGGAACTAGTAAATAAGTGTCATACGCGGTCATACACGGCCCTGTAGCTCAATCCCAATAATAGAGACTATAATTCACAAAAATCTTTAAGATAAAAGTCGTTTTTTTAATAATTGTTTGAACTGCGTTTGAAATGAGCTAAGCCAGCGTTTGCTTTTTTTCTTCGATCTTTGAATCATTTTATTATTTTTTTAATAATTTAAAATCAGTTCATAAAAATAAATAATATAATACATAATAATAACAAATAATAAATAATGTAATATATTGTAATAGAGAATATAACATATAGTAATAAATAATATAATATATAAATAGATATGTGACACTTAACTACTTTAGCATTTCCCCACAAATACAGCATTGATTTTAAGCATACAATCCCAGTCTATTAATAGGATATATAACGAATGATTATTAATAGAATCTACTATATAAAATGTATGTTAATGAATTTTAGTATTACAGAAGTATTTTTTACATACCACAAATGCAATCAAAAGTGAATATAATATAGTGTTATTTCTGATTCAATCGTCTTCTTATGATAAGTACAGATGACATGCAATGAATTGCAGAGCGACGTAATGTCCTAATATTAGATTTAGCAAGGTAATTTCACATAAGTCTTAACGTGGGTTTCTACCATTAGAAAAGTCTATATCTGCTCATAAAAAAACATAAGAGTTAACATACGCCAGGGAACTTTTATTATACTGTTATAAGTGAAATAAGGTCTTTATTTTGAAGAATATATATTTATATAAGATGAACAATTGCATTTAGAAACTTTAAGCAGAACGCATTTCTAGTAACAGGGATGAGATTTCTCCGACTTTTTGCATACCAGTATAATCTTAGAGAAAATGTTTTATTATTTAATCGGAACATTTTGCGATTTAAGAGGACAAAATTTTTTCTAAGATTATACTGGTATGCTAAAAGTCGGAGAAATCTCATCCCTGTAGTAAATATGCATTTGTAAAAAGGTGACAATATAACAATAAAATATTTAAAATTTTGTTAAATATCTAGAAAAGTTTAATTTAAAAAAAATACTATCTTTACTTTTATTTGTGAAACATCTGACGACTTGATATTGACGGGAGAGAGACAAAGAAGAGTTTATTTTTGTTCGTATATATCAAAAATGTTGTGTTACATAAAAATATTGTGTTTTATTATGTATTAATAAATTTTTTAGTATATTTAATATGTTTACCCCTTTCAGTGACAAGCAATTGTGTTCCTGTAACGTCGAATTCACACCGGTATTTACGAAAGAATTTAGTTCAAAATAAGGAAAGGCAATTTTTCAACTTTTTCCCGTCAAAGTTTAAAAAGTGAAATTTTATTAAAAGTTTCTGGTTTGAATCGGATTAAATTAGGTGGTATATAATATATATCACCGCCCCTCAAAGTGTTAATAATATGTATATTTTATTAATACTTTTATCAAAATGAAGAAAACTTTTACTAATATTATTTAATATTACAATTATTTTTATATATATTTTTAAGTTTTGATTCGATTTTCATAAAATTTTAAATGACTCGACAAAATTCTGCAACGATTATATTTATATTAAATTTCAAACCATTCGGCTGGGTAATTTTTGCGCTGTTATATGCGGACGGATGGACAGACGGACGGACCAGACGACGATATAGGCGCTACGTGTTTATATAATTACGAGCACATCTAAAAATCAGTAAATTGCGATACAGATTTCACAGAAAGTGCAATATAGTTTTGAAACAAATTGCATTTGTGCGTCCATTTATTCCCTATTCAACGGTGAAAAAATTTGAATATAATATATGTTTAGATTTTAGAAGTTTAAAAAATTGTAGCAAAATGGAATTTTAATCGTCCGCTGTCGCAAACATCAAAATCACGTCAGGGTTACAGACGGACACGTTTGACCTTTATAATATTGATACAAATATTTATTAACGAATATACAAATATAAAATGTAATGAATGTAAAATTGATATATTACAATAATTTTTTACTTAATTACACAAGCATACAAAATTAACTATGACGAGAAACAACTGAAATACTATCAAAAATCTTTTATTCTTTTCTTTGGCTATCATATTTTCACCATAAACTCGTAAAGTACCTCTCCACATTTTTGCGAATAATTTAATGCAGTCAGTTTCACGAAAATAGTTGCTAAGGGGATGAAAGATAAAATAAAAAGATTCTTTTGTAAAATATTCTAAAAGAAAAACTTTTACACTTTCAGTAATTTTGGTAGAATCAATCATTTTTGACATTTCTATGGTGCTTGAATATATCTAATAGCCATTTTTCACCTTGGATCTTATGCATTTTTAGATCTAACGTCATCCATATTTCGTGGCGTGCAATAGAAAGATAACTTTTCGGAAAGATAAAGTTTTATAATATATTTTTAAACAGAAATATATATATATATATATATTAGATATGTATTCTTGTGCGTATTGCTGCTGAGTTCGTTTTCTTTTTTCGTAGATCGTGGTTGCACCCTAGTCTAACGATTTGAAATCCGAACCCGAAACAATTTGCATTATGGGAGCTCGAGCCCACCTGAGCCAGATACAAAAATTACGCAATAGAAAATTGTTATTTTTAAATTCTTTCAATATTAATTTTCTTATTTAAACACCTCTTCTACACTTCTTCTGAGATAGAAATAAGTCCCAATATCCCAATATTAATCCCAAATATTCTCTCAAGACAATGGTTCGTGATTATTAAATTCCCAAAAATCTGTTTAAATCAGAAAATTTGTTATTTATAAACAACCAGTGGCAGAAATCTGCAGTAGAGATTATTTTAAAATATCACAGTACAACTGTAGCAGAAAGACATCAGTACTGTTTGTCGTAATTCTGGAAAAGAACTTCAAACTAAAGCGAAGATTCCACAGCGTTTTAATGTTACTAACCCTGACACTGACATCATATCCCGATTATTTTTCGATATATCCCATCAATAATAATTCAATTCCCTTTCAGACTGATTTTCGTAGAATTGCAAAGCCCTTTAAGAAACTTAGGCTGCATTCTTCTTTTTCAAACAGCAAGCATTTAGCTTCTTTTTTTTTCAATTTGTGATTAAATTAAAATCTTCACCTTGAGCTTGAGCACATTGTACTGCTATGAATATCGAATCGGAGCCCGTTTCGGATCCGGGCTTGGCCTCGAACTGAGCCCATCTCATCTGTTGTACGTATTAAAGAAACTATTATGTTACAATCCCAACAATCCAATGGTTTTTTAAAAAAAAGTTAAAACTAAAAAAAAAAAAAAAAACTTTATTTTAATAATCTCTATAAGTTTATATATTTTTTTCACAGTTATTTGCTTAGGGCAGACAATGTCTGCCCTAAGCAAATAACTGTAAGCAAATAAGCAATATTAACGTATATATTCGCAAAATTGTCGCCCTCATGCATTTTCCCACCGTACTTTTGAAAGTGAATGTCGATAAGAAATGTTCGGTTAAGCATGTCTTACATTTTATTGAGCTGGGTAGCACCATATATGGTGGCAAATAATGAAGAACACCATCATATGATTGGAGACATGCAACAATATTAACGTATTTATTCGCAAAATTGTCGCCCTCATGCATTTTTTCCCACCCTACTTTTGAAAGTGAATGTCGATAAGAAATGTTCGGTTAACCCCTTGAGTTGCACCGTTATACAGGGTGTTCCGTTAAAGGGGTCCAATATTAATAGGGGTAATAGAGGAGATCACATGGAGCATAAATCAGTATATAAAGCCTGGTCGGATCTCAATAGTTTTCAAGTTACAGCAAATAGAATGAAAATTCGGAAAATTGTAAAAGAACCCTCATTGCTAAACTATCGATAATGCTACATAAAAACGAAGCACATATTTAGAAAGAGCAGAAAAAACCTACAAAATGACATCAATTGTATTAAAATAGCAATATTTATTGACGAGTTACAAGCCCTGAAACAGTGAAAAAAGTACGAAATCCAATATACATCAAAATATTTAATCGTTAATTCCAAAAAGACAACTCTAGCTACAACAAGGAAAATGTAGTAAAATTTGGTCCATTCCGAAAACTTTCGAAAAAGCTTATAATGAACCATATCGGTTTAATTGTGTGAGAGAAATTAATCAGTTTCTTAGTTACAACTCCGCTTTCTTTGACACTAGCAAAGGTTAAACTCCGCCCATCACGATTTGAAACACCGCCTTTTTAATTACTCTCAACTATACATTTTCGATCATGCTTCTTCTGAGATGCAACATTTTTAATTATTCAAGAGTTGAATGAACCAAAATAACTTTACAATAATAGTCTGCATTTTAAAGTGGTCTTTTATTGATATAAAGCTTAAGTTAAATTCCTTAAAATTAAACTGGTGGTGAAAATTCGGAAATAATTAAAAATATTGCGATTTGTAACTATGCAAGAAGTTTCAGTACATGTTTTACATGGACAATTATTGTATGTATATGTGCATCATAATTTATGATAGGAAATAATAATAACAAATAGCATAATAATTTTATTAATTATAAATTTAAAAAAGACACTAAATTTTAAATTAATTCATACAAACTTTGTAATTTACAATTTGAGTACACCACAGTCTGTGACTTACAAAATACTGTGCCAAAAAGTGTTGAAAATAAAAGAAAAATGACAAATAAAGAATTACATTCCACGTACTTTATGACATATGTGAAGCATAGTCTTCTGGCCTGCGCTGCACAGTTCAATGTCGGAAGGCAGACGAACGGACATTATTATAATAGGTGTTCGAAGTTGCGCCCATTAACAGAATCGCACAGCCGACAGCGACGTCGTAAAGATTGGCTAACACGCCGAAAAACTCCGACGGAGTTGGCAATGTCTCCTGCAGCGACAACGATTCGCGCTAGTAAATCCTCCGGTGTATCCACAGGCGTTTCATACACCAGCGATTTAAGGTGTCCCCAAACAAAAAAGTCTAACGGATTGAGGTCTGGAGAGCGTGCAGGCCAAGCAACAGGTCCACTGCGTCCAATCCATTTCCCAGGATATGTTGAATTGAGGTGATTGCGAACACCTATGAAAAAATGTGCCGGTGCGCCATCGTGCATAAACCACATATTGTGGCGCAATGTTGCTGGCACATTTTGCAGTAACTGCGGTAAGATATCCCGTAGGAAAACCAAGTACGTACTGCCATTGAGTACATCTGGGAGTAAATATGGTCCTATGAGATAATCGCCGAGGACACCTGCCCATATGTTCACACTGAACTTTTGTTGTGCGTTCGACGGGAAAACAGTGTGCGGATTTGTATATGACCATGTGTGCATATTGTGCGTGTTTACCACGCCCTCTCTCGTAAATGTTGCTTCATCAGTAAATAAAATATTTTCCAGAAATTGTGGATTATTTTCTGTTACATTAAGCAACCAGCGTACGAATTCTGTCCGCTGAGCACAATCTGTTACTGATAACAGTTGTACCCGCTGCACATGAAAGGGGTGCATGTTTTCTGCACGCAGAACACGCCACACACTTTGGTGAGAAACACCGACTTCAGACGCAGCAGCTCGTGTACTCGTGGAGGGGTTATCTTTAAAAATATTTAGTACATCTTCTTCCATTGCAGGTGTTCGTACATGTCGAGGTTTCACTCCATCAATGCTTGCTGTATTAAACGATCCAGTCTCCCGTAATCGTCTATCGATTTTTATGAAGAGTTTCGAACTTGGGCAACGTCTCCTTGGAAATTGCTCACGGTACATGCGCTGTGCTAGACATGCATTTCCATGAGCTTGCCCGTACATCAGATGCATGTCCGCATATTCTTCGTTAGAGTATTCCGGCATAATTATTATACATCAACTTATTACAATCCCACTTACAACAGCCTTCCTTTAACATAACGCCCACTGATGACTGCTGTTTTATTACACTTTTCTTCCTATACACATAGAAAATTTGCATAAAAAGTACTTCTTCTTCATCATCCTGAAAGTTCATGGAGGAAACGCAGCAGTCACGGAGTTTGCTTTAAGACAAGGCGAGAGCTGCACAATATGTCATTCACTTGACCAGACTGAATAATAAAAGGGTATTGATAGAGGTTGATCAGAAATGTATAATTGAAAGATATTAAAACGGGGTGTTTACAATCGTCATGGGTGGAGTTTCGCTCTTTCCGAGCGTGCAACAGTACAGAGTTGTAACTAGGGAACTGCTTGATTTCTCCCATACAATTAAACTGATATGGTTTATTGTCAGCTTCTTCGAAAGCTTTCGGAATGGACCAAATTTTATAACATTTTCCTTGATGTAGGTAGAGTTGCATTTTTAGAATTAACGATTAACTATTTTGCTAAATATTTGATTTTGTATTTTTTCACTGTTTCAGAGCTTGTAACTCGCCATTAATTCTCAATATTCTAAAACAACTTATGTCATTTCGTAGGATTTTGTCTGCTCTTTCTAAATATGTGCTTCGTTTTTATGTAGCATTATCGATAGTTTAGCAATGAGGGTTTTTTTACAAATTTCCGATTTTTCATTCTATTTGCTGTAACTTGAAAATTATTGAGATCCGGCCAGGCATTATATACTGATTTATGCTCCGTGTGATCTCCTCTATTACCCCTATTAATATTGGACCCCTTTAACGGAACACCCTGTATAATATATACCACTTTTTAATATATAACTTTGCCACCAGTATTATTAAATAAAAATATTTAGTATTGTTGTTTGCAGATTAAGAAGGTCAAAATTCATTATTAAAATTTACTGGTGTCGAAACATCGCTAAATTTAGCATTTTCAGACCACGTGCTTGCCCTCCAAGGGGTTAATAAGAATCGTGTAATTTTCGCATCAGAAAAATGAAACTACTCGACTTATTGAAACAGGATTCTATATTAATCTGATCACAAATATGCAAATGATAGTGATATTATAAATATTTTAACATTAAACCTACTAAGACAGTGTCATTTGAACAGTATATTAAATTGTATTCGTAGCTGCAAAATGCTATGAGTGTTTCTCACGAATAATTTTGTAAACTTCGCTTTATTTATTCAAATATATAAAGAAAGATTTCTGCGATTGCATAATGCAAAAATTATTTTTCGAAATTAATGGTGACAAACATACGTAAAAGTCTGTACATTTGCTGGATAGTTCAGTAGTTTAAGTGTTAATTTATGTTTAGTTTTGCGTATAAACATGAGCAGTTTTAATTTCGTTTTCTCCCGCTTTAATTTTTTCCCTTTGTACAAAAGCATATTTATAAACTATAAAGCTACATCACAAGACATGTAATTTATTTAGAAATAATCTCGATCTTTAAATGGAAAATTAATATATTTTATTAATCTACAGTTAGTCTGTATTTGTGAAGATGTTTCAAGCTTTACATTTATAATACTGACAAAAAGCAGCAGCTTCGTTGGAGATTTTAAATCTGTAGCTTTTTTTCTATATTGAACAAATAATGCAATAGAACAGCTAATATTAAAATTTAATGAAATATTTCTGTAACAATGACATAAATACAAATATGAAGTAAAAATACTAAATTATATTAAAAATTATATTAAAAGAAGATCTCGTAGATCCTAATCTAGGATATATCCTCAAATAAGAAAAAATACGACGAACATTATTCGAACAAATAATAGAAATTCTGATTGCACTTCAAATATAATTTAAAATAATATAATTACAATATAATTCCATTATATCGTTATCTACATTTTGAATATACACTTACCAATTAAGATATATTTTTTAATTAAAAAAAACATTTCGTTGAATGCTTCAAGCTTTAAACCGAAAAAATACAGTAAAACCTATGAATACGACCATGAATGGACTTGGACATCTCTGTACCATGTAATTTGTCTGCTACTTGAAGGTGTCAGTAGTGTAACAGTATAGAAAAATAGTTTTTTTAATTTATTTAAAAATTTAATTATCTTATTTCTATGTGATTTTAAGCCTTGAAAAAAATTGATAAGAAATTTTAAGATTAAACATGTTTTCTACTATGTTTGTTATAGAACTGCATGATTTGATGTTGATGTTAACCGTAAAAAAGATTAGTCAAATCAAAATTTCATTACGCAAAATATAATGGATAGTGTATAATAGAATCAATGAGTTAATTTCTGTAAATCTAACTAAAGGATATGTAATGATTTTAAATAAAATTGGAATTTGAATCTATATTTGTTTTACCCTCCCTATCCTAATTTCGTTCAAGTTAAGAAAACGTCCGATTATAACAAATATAACTCAAACAGATTATTATTCATTAATGATAAAATAACAAATCGAGATCACTTTTGGTGGCAATTTTCTCAATAATGTACAGGATTCAAAATGATTGCCCTGATTACAAAATCACAATAATATTATTCACCCAGTGATAAAATATAATTGAAGAAAAAACAAAGTTCTGTTTCAATACTTCGGATACTGTTTCATGTAAATAACTAATGATCCCATATGTACAATTAATTTTTCCGTGCTATTTCAAAATTAATATTGTAATCCCTGAACATTCGCAAGGTTACTTTCCAAGAAAACTTTGCGAATGTGAAATCCGTGAATGTTGAGTCTTCCTTTCTGTAGAAAAAGGAGTTACGTTCTATGAAATTTTACGTAAAATGTCACAGCATTTAAAAAAGACAAAAATATATATATTTATTAATAATACGGATGCCTAACCTATATGCTGAAGTTAAATGAACGCACGTTACGTATTCAAAAATATGAAATTGATTTATGAAAGATAATTCAAATTAACTGACATAGGGATATAATTACAACGGAACAAGCATATGTTTTTCTGTAAGTAATTTCGAATCATTCTAATTGGAAAGAGATTACAATGTATTAGTGTGTGAGTGTGACACACAATATCAAAACACGATATTTAAATACAGTTAAATGATTCAGGAATGCTTCCATTCATTTGCCATCTAAGAGCAGTTTTATCTCTGTGAGAATCTGTTCGAAAATTATTTTAAAATTATAAAATTCTGTAAATTGCAATACAATTTTCAAAGATTCAACTTGTATTTTAACGAATATTTTTCCCCTTTTCGACATTATAAAATTTGCAATAAAAGCGAAATTTGTGTGTCAAGTGTAGCCACCGTCGATATGACGTCCGCATTACTCCGCATTCGACATGTTTTGTTCTTTATAATATAGATATGGCTTATGCTTTAGCTTGATTCAGAAGGATAAGTTATGTAGGATAAGTTAAATAATGACCACCGAAAAACTTAAAGAAAAAAAATAGCCTCTTGTAAACAGTTGTCGTCAGACACTCTAAATTCAGGATTCATTGAAGAAAACGATCTATCAAGAAGTGAGTCTTTTTATAATGGTGCTAATTTGCGTACAGCCACAGGATGTGTTTCAGAACAATCCCGCATCTCGACAATTTTTATGCAAATCATGTTTCCGTATCACTTTATGTTCTATTTATACATTTTATTCCAGTTTATATGCGCCAGTTTATATACCCTCCTGTATATATCTAAGATGATAATAAAACCTCTTTTGACTATTTCACATTTTTTCGTCTTGCTTTCGAAAATGAACAAGAAATTTTCATTTTTCAATTAAAAAAAAATATAAATTTACAATTTGAACAACAAACAAAATGTATCCATTAAGATTTATTTTTAAAAGAGTTTTAACATTCCGGTCTTTTTTTTATTATTGCATGCATGGAAATGTTAGTCTAACAAAAAAATGTCATTTAAATTGTATTTTAGAAATTACTTCTAATCAAGAATATCCTTCACTAATTAAGTTAATATTTTCTCTTAATTTGATTATGTAATCTAATTATAGTTGGAGAGTTAATTACATATTCTGAATCCCTTTTTAACTCTAAATATGTTTTGTTTTTCTCATTGTAAAATTTATTGACGCCTATGATTCTTTTTCATGGTTAAAAAAAGGCGAGATATATATATTTTTTAAACTTAATTAGTAGAAAATTTCAACACAGTGTATTATATCTCATTTTCCTGTTCTTAGTACATGTTACGGGTTTTGTTGTTTTCATGCATTTGTTTAGGCGGAAAACAAATGAGAACGGTAAAACATATTTATTGTTTTGTTGATTAACACAGTAAGGAATATGTCGTTTTCATTTGTTTTCTCCTTACCGTCATTTTTCTCATTAACACTAAACATATCAAGAATCTGTCATAAAATATGTTGATTCAAACCAGATATTTCTACATAAAGTAAATAGAATATAAATTATACAGAAATAAGTTAAATGAAAAACATAAAATAAAAATTCTGTGAAATATTTTTGCAGAACTTGTGTAAAATTCTCGATACGTTTATTGTTAAGCATACACACTACCTAAGCATACACACTATCAAAACCCCCAATGCTTGGGTGAGATAAAGTGACAAAGACAACAAAAATGAGTGTGCAACATCCAGAAATGTGGCAACCACCAGTAACAAAAGTTACAATGTGACAACCACCAGTAACAAAAGTTACAATGTGACAACTATGACAAAGACGTTTGTCATATATCTTGCTTTCAGTTCAAACCCCCCCCCCCCCAAAAAAAAAATTTAACAAGTTAACATAAGCTTTTCCATTCCTCTTCCAACATCTAGCATCTATATATTGATTTCATGCTTCTCCTCCCCCCCCCCCCAAAAAAAAATAGAGATAAAAAAATAAATTTGTAAATATTCATTCATTCCCCCCCAAATAAATAAATAATTATAAATAATTAAAAATAATAAACAATTATAGTTTATAGATTTTAAATGTCTGTAATTCCCCCCCCCCCAAAATTCAATATGTTAACTAAAACCTATTTCTGATTTAATTTAGATAACGAATCTACCTTCTTCATTCTAAAATCCAAGTCACTCGCATACATCAGAAACTTCTCTGTCCTTAACTTTGCGGTTATGCTAAAAATAAGTTACAAATGTTCACATATTTCTAATTCAACCGTTTTCTTCTCATGAAATCAAAAGTGCATCTGTCTTAAAAATTAGACAAAATATATAAGCAGCTGTGCTCTACTTATTAAAGTAATGTAACGTATAACCGATATTCTTTATGCAAGCATTTGCACTTCTCATCCGCTCTCAAAAGAATTAATTAAAATATCTCTCGCCCACATGTAAACGGTAATATGCAAGCTCATATCTTTCACACCCTGTTATTAGATTCGAGTCATAAGTAACCGTTAATTGCAGCTGTCTTTTAGCAAAATCAAACGCCAATCCCAAAATTACTTTCTTTTCTTTTTCCTTTTCTGTCTCCATGAAAGAATCTTTACAACCCTTCCCCCCATCCTCAAATGAATGCATTATCATAGACAGAATCTAGCATTTATCGTTTTTTCCCATACGCTTCCGACCGCAGTCTCCAAAAACTCTCTCGCCAAGTACTGGCGATTTTATCATGCTTTCCGCGCCAACACCCGTACAAGTAACTTTTAAAAACTTCATCACTTCGGCCTTTCGACTTGACCAGACCAGCTGTTAATTTCTTCTGCTGATTTTGTGGAGTACCTCCCCTTGCGCTTTCGTCTATTTGTTCTTGATGCCTAATACTATTCTTGATTATTGGTTCCAAATAAATCACCTTCATCGCTAATCATGTTTCTTCTTTGTGCCCGTGTGTCAACTGCCTTCCTTCATGTGCTGTCAACAACCGTATATACGTAACCATCGACATTTTGAAATTATAAATTTTCAACGTGTCAATCACCGAAGATCTTCTTTATAAAATCTGGTGCGTCTTCGCCGATGTCTCTACCTAGAGACCACCTTCTTCCAACAAGGGGAGGTACTCAGGCACCGTACATCACTGCTTGAACATTTTTTTTCCGTCGCAAAATCTCACCCTCCGTTCCTGATAGATACGCTTCACTCATCTCAACGGTGTTTTTTCCTGCCTCCGCGCGTCACCCCCCCATCTCTTCGCAGCGCGATGTACCTGACTCCGGCCTCGCTTCAGTTGAAACTCGTCATCACAGCCCCCCCACCTGCCATGCTGGGTCGCTTTTCTACCGGGAGTCCTTCTCCACCCCCTCATCTCTGCTGACAACCTGCTCTTTCTGGAAGTGCTGCCCCCGCACCCCCTTCGCCGGATTCAAGACAGTCGGACTCCAGTGTTTTTCTGCGTAACTGGAATTCTCTCGCCGATCCTCATCTCTGCTAACTCAAGACGTGAATGCAATATTGTTGTGTTCCTCCAGTGCTTTCCCCTCATCTAAAAGTGTCAGTATGTTGTGCGAAAATTTGTGTTTAAAGAAAAAAAGTGTGGTTCGTTGAAAACCACAAGCGTTTCGTTACCGTCGTTGCATTATAAGTGTTAAGTTCCATAAAATCAAGGATCCTCCTCTTCCCTCCATCTGCGTGTGCGATCAGTGGTGTGCGATTTTTTTTTATCAAAATGAAATCACCCTACAAATTTCATGTGTGCTGCTACTCAAAATGTTCCTAAATTATTTGTGCCTTCAAGTGCTTCAATGCCGTTGAATGTGTTACGTGTATTGTGTATGTGTTTCAAAATAGTGGTCCAAAATTAAAATTCCAATGCTCTATTACCAACAGTGTTACTAAAAGTAATCCGTGTGAATTTTAAATCCAAAGAAATCTCTTCAACATTAGTGCTTCAGAAAAGTGCCATTTCTTCAAAAAAAAAGTACAGTGGTGTTTCTTTCCATTAACATAAAATATCGGTAGTGTGACCAATATTTTAGTGCATTCGTCTGGCGCATGAGCATTTTGTGCTACTGTGGTGATCGTAATTTTCCTATTTTATTTTAAATTAATAAGTATGAAGGATGAATAGAATGTTAGTATATTGTAACTTTCTCTCACTCACAGTAAAAAAATTTTCTCTTTAAAAAAAAAAAAAATAAATAAATAAAAAAAATAAACTGTGGCTTTGATTAAAATGCACATTTCAACCTTCATACTTCTCTTGTAATATAATTAATTTTTTTTCTCTCTCAGTCAGTAGTAAATTTTATTTGGTTAAATTATTGCATTTCTATTCTTAAAAGAATATATTTAATAACAGAGTTTTAGTTATGTTCTTTTTGTGTTTCCCCTCTACCAAAACCTTCTTAATTAAATATGCAGGTTGAAATTAAGTTAATTTAATTTTTGAACTTTCACATCAAATATGGTATAAATATGATTATTTTGTCTTGCATTTTTTTTAGTTGTAAAATATGATATTTTTATGAATATTTAAGGCAAGATTGTTTTTTTTAAGGTGTTTTGGATACAAATATTAATCTGAGTTTTTAATTTTTAGTAAACCAGTTTAAAAAAAAAAAAATAACTTAAATTGTCTTGCAATATTGGTTTCATTTTTTTAAAATGAATAAAAGAAATGTTAAGTTTCATTCTTAACAATTTAAATAATTTGCATGAATCTTTACTTTTTATACTTGTGTTGATAAATCCCAGGTAAGATCTATTCACGGTATTTTATGCTATACAAATTGATTTTAAAGTTATAAAAAAAAGGATATATATATTTTTTTTTCCTCTATTTTTCTCTCATTCATCGCTGTTTCTTTTTAAAAATGAATTAAAAATGAGCGTTAGGGATCTTTCTGCTAAAAAGAAACAGTGATCAGTCATTATTATTTATTATGATATAAATGCAGTTTACATTTTTTCTTTCATGTTATATTTATTATCTGCTAGTGTATATTGATTGTTTTAGTTATTTTATTGTGCATGCAGTGTTTCCTTGAATTTCATTAGATTAGTTAACTGTATTTTTGGCCACCATGGCTTCTCGGCAAATACCAATTAACTTGCCGAACTTTGACGGTGATCATGAATCACTCAAATTCTTTTTCGACCAAGTACGGTCTGTTAGTCAAATAAATAAATACAGCCCGCAAGCAACAATTGCTTTACTTAAAAGTAAATTAACTGGTCCTGCATTAAAATATTTAACACAAAACCCTGATTTATTAATCTCAAATGACATAAATGTCATTGAAAAAGAATTTTCTAATTTTTTTCCCCTCCTAGCAAATCACAGGTAGCAGTCGAACTTGCAAACTTAACGCTCTTACCCGCAGAAACCATTAAAAACTTTGCCCATAGGCTTAATGTTCTGGCTGCAACAGTTTATGCGGACATTCAAGACGCCAATGCGCGTGACAAAATTAAGTACATGAAATTCCTGGAAACCATTCCGTCCAATTTAAGAATTAAAATACAAGAGGAAGGAATTACAGAATACCAACCCGCAGTTTTGAGGGCCCAGGCGCTACAAGATATTTTGTACGGAGAAAAAATTTTGCATGCTTACCCCACCCCTTCCCCAACTGATTCAATATTTGCCGACCAGCTGAAGCAGCTAACCGAGAAAATAAATGCCCTCTCTGTAAATACCCAAACACAACCAGAAATTAAAGAAGACGCGGCAACTTACAAAACTAAATTTGCTGGCATGCACAACAAACGGAAATTTCAAAATCGCAATTTTAACAACCGCCCCTCTCCACATAAGTCGTACAGATTTCATCGCACTACTTGCCAGCTATGTTTCAAAAGTGGTCACGAAGCGCAAGCCTGTTTCAAATGGAAACGCTTAAATACACAAAGACGAGGACAATTTCACAACAACAACAACCGACAACAGGAAAACTAAGTCAGAGGTGTAATTTTGCTGATGGCTTTGCACCTCACCCCACTACTGATTACACATCAGCCAGTTTTTTCCCAGATCCGTCCTTACCAAAAATTTCACTTAACAGACTAGCAAACTCTGTAAGCACACAAACATGTGATAGTGTAAAAATTTCTAAGCATGAAACGACACAAACAAACACAGAACAATATGATGACACTACTACAAAAATTATTTACAATGTCATTAAAGACTCGACATCACTCCCCCTTGTAAAGGCCTCAATTGCAAAAAAAGATATTACTCTACTTTGCGATACAGGAAGTACTATTTCATTACTATCACAGTCTTTATTTGATGAATTAAAAACAATTTTAAAATATAAGAGATTATCAACTGGCGATGGCATCAAAACAGTCAATTCTGATGTAGATTTCTCCGCATGTATTAGAACCTCCATTAAATTACAGCGCAAAAACTTCAACCACCACTTCTATGTAGTAGACATACCAGATTCATCTAGTTTCCAAGGTATTATTGGCTATGATTTCATCAAACGATTCAATATTGTTGTAAACGCTGTCAAAAACCTTATCCATATTGACAACACTTTATCGATTCCTTTGGTAAACAAACAAACTACTTCATCTTCTGAGATAAATCAATGTAGTACACAACCCACCTCCTTCAAAAATCAAATTGTAGTTTTGACTCGTAGAGTTTCCTTAAACCCTCAGGAACAAAAATGGATTTCAGTTTTCACAGATACTATTAGCACAGACAAAGAGTATTTATTTCAATACAATTCACCCGTTGACAACTTAATAGGATTTGATGCTATAATAAAATCAAAAAATCCAAAGCGAAAAAGAAAAATTCCACAACAATATACATTTTTCCTGATTTCGGTTAAAAACAATTCTGATAATCCCATTCACCTTCAAAAAAAAGCTAAAATAGGTCAACTTTTTGAGGTCGAGGAAATAATTGAGTACTCCCCAGATAAAATTAGTCAAGACAACTCAGATCAACAATTTTTAAATCTCATTCAGGCTTCTAAAGACATTCTCAAAAAAAGAAAAGAAGACTTATCTGCAACTGATTTCAATCTTGAACACTTACCATCCAATGAGGCTGAAATTCTAAAAGAAATGTTACTCAAATATTACCCTGTATTTTCAAAATCTCTAAATACACTTGGGCATACTGATAAAATTATTCCAGATTTGAAATTCATTAATGACTATCCTATAAAAATACTTCCTTTTCCAATACCTCAGGCATTACAAAAAGATGCATTAGATCAAATTAATCAATTACTTGAAGCTGGAATTATACAAAGACATTGCTCGGAATGGTCTTGCCCTATGTTACTTGTTAGAAAAAAACCATATGGTACTGGTAAACAAAAATTTCGCCTCGCTCTTGACCTTCGAATGTTAAACACTGTAATACAAGGATCATCTTACCCACTACCAAAAATTCAAAACATCATCACTAATCTCTCTTCTTACACATTCTTTACTACACTGGACTTTCATCAAGCATACCACCAAATTAACTTACCAGAAAAATTCCACAATCAACTAACTTTTACCACCATGTTTGGATGTTTTTCCTACCGCAGACTTGTCTTTGGTTTAAAAACAAGTGCCTCAATCTTTCAAGCTCTAATGGACTCTTTAATTGACGAACTACACCTACAAGGTGTGTATACGTATCAAGATGACTTTATCATTGGTGCAAATTCTTTCGATGAAATGTGTTCTAAACTCGACAAAATTTTTAACCTCCTTTCCAAGTACAATCTCACTCTTTCACCTAATAAATGCAACTTTCATCAAACAAAAGTCAACTACTTAGGTTTTCAAATAGAAAATCATTGTATTTCACCAATCCATTCCAACATTGTAAAAATAACTTCATTTCCTACACCAACTACAAAACGACAACTAAAAAGGCTTATTGGTTTGATAACTTTCTATAAATCCTTAATTCCAACATTTAACAAACTAGTGCAACCACTTATTGATTTAACTACTCCTAAAACTAAATTCATCTGGACAGAAAAACATCAGGACATACTTAAAACAATACAGAAAATTTTCTTCGGTTCACCCATGGTTAGATTACCAGATTGGAATAAGAATTTTTATTTGAATACAGATGCATCTAACATTGCCATCTCTGGCGTTTTAATGCAAGAACATAATGGAAATCTTCTACCAGTAGCATACTTTTCTAAATCCTTAAATTCCTCTGAAAAAAAATATCCTGCTTTAAAACTAGAACTCATGGCAATTTACAAATCTGTTATTGCATTCAAATATTACTTATACAACAGAAAATTCCTAATCTTGTCAGATAGCAAACCTCTAAAAAAATACAAAAAGACTACAAACCCAGCAGACATAACCACCCGTTGGCTAATTGACCTTTCAGAATATTCATATGATTTTGAACACATTCCAGGATCTTCAAATGTTCTAGCAGATTACTTCTCTCGCTGTAATTTTGACAACAACCAAGAAAATTTACTAACCAATCCTAACCTTATCCATGATCCTCAACCACTTCCAATAGTCGATCATGAAACATCTGATATTTGTAAATCTGTTAATAACAACAATTGTCATGTTAATTTTCTCATCTCAGGTGAACGAACAAAACGAGACCCATTATTGGAGATATCAAATCAAACTTTTTGCATTGAACAACAAAAAGACCCTACCTTAGCTAGTATTTATGATCATATATTAAAAAATGGACCTTCTTCAAAATTCCCGAATTACTTCATACATCCTGATTCTAAAATATTAATGTTCAAAAAGGAAGATATCATAAATAATACTTTCTCATATCACATTGTAGTTCCTGATTCACTTAAAAGTAAAGTTTTAACTATATCCCATCTGTCACACTTTGGTATGGCCAAAACTTACGAATTTCTTTCATCCAAATATTTTTGGAAAGGCATCTATGTAGATACACTCAACTTTGTAGCTTCATGTGTCAAATGTTTACAGGCCAAACACCATAACACTCCACCCGCACCTCTTCAACCTACATACACACCAAGATATCCTGGTCATACAGTCAGTACTGATTTACTTGGTCCTTTCTCAAACAATAAACATGTTTTAACTGTAACCGATCACTTCTCAAGACACATTGAACTCTATCCTCTCACTGATACTTCTGCACCCAAGGTTGTAAAATGCTTATTTAGTTATATAACTACCTATGGGAGACCCGTCTGTATTTTGTCAGATTTAGGCCCACAATATACTTCTCATATTTATAATGCATTTAATGATGCTCTTGGCATAAAAATACATCACAGTTCGGTCTCGCACCCACAATCTAACAGTATTGCCGAGCGGATTAACAAATCTATTAAATATTCTGTTACCACATTACTACAAGAAGGACACTCTTTTGCAAATGCTCTGTTTATTCATAAGTCACTTTATAATGGTTCGACACACTCTTCTACACTATTTTCACCTAACTTACTTCATTTTGGTCGTGAACTTTCATTAATTTTTGACACATATGATCATAGTACCAATCAAGCATTTCTAGATAAACATGTTGAAGTTTATAAATTACTAGATGACTTAAACAAAATATATGACAAAGCATATAACAACATTAAAACTGCTCAAGATAGACGTTACAAAATTCACAGTCGAAAAGCTAAATTAAGAAATATATGTTTAAAAGATATTGTTTATTTAAAATCAGTCGACAAATTTAAACCTAAATATACCGGTCCATATATTGTAACATTTAAACACTCTCCTGTTTCATTTTCAATTAAAAGATTATATGCTCATGATGATACTGCATTTAGGGTACATATTGATATACTTCTTTTAGCACCACCTCGATATGGACATTTATGTGATCCTGCAAGTCATGTTATAAATAATAATTCTTCTAACACCATTCTCGCCCCTCGCTACAATTTAAGAAAAAGATAATTTGTAACAAATTTAAAAAAAAATAATAATAATTAACTTTAAAAAAAAAAACTTTTAAATTTTTAATATGATCTGATACTAAGTGTTTTATCCCTGGCCAGGATTCTACGTATACTGTGCATAACTTGTCTTCACTTGACTTCACGGCTGGTCCATGTCTTCTTGTGAAGACCACTTTTACACAATATTTTGTATCGGGTCACACCTTTCTTTTAATTTTTCATTCAATTTATTAAACAGTAGATAAATATAATCTTTTCACATTCTTTTTCTCTCACACTTTAAACTTTCATTCATACTGAATACAACATTACAAATATTTTAAATAAATAAGATCTTTTAAATAAATAAATTTAAAAAAAAGTTCTCTTAAACAAACTTAAAGCATTTACTTACATGACTTGTACAGTTTCACTTCACCACACCCGATTATGACATATTTTAGGTCTCTCAACACTCTAGGACTGTCAATACATTAGGATTTGCATAAGATACACTTGTATCTGTTTTTTTTTATTTTTACTAATTCTTCCCCTTCAGGCTAGTGGTACCGTTCTAAAATTTTGCCCTTAGGTTACCACCCCTCACCAGATTGTGTTTAGAGAGACAATTGTGATTTAGTTTACTAATTCACAATATTCCCTTTTCCCAAAAGTACATGTGTTCCCGAATCGTGCTCCTGTGTGGGGATCAGTGCGATCTTCATTGGGGAGCAGGGAGTTCATGTTGTAATGATGTGGACTCTCATCACTGCCCTCCTCACCTAGGTCGTAAGGCCCTAAGCCTGAGACATTACACTTGTCATGCATTGACAAGATTAAGGGCGGTCCATTTTTATGGGCGTGCCACATGCACCTCTTTTTTTTACCGTCCTGTGCTTGCACGAATTTTAAACCTTTTCAAACAACTTTTCATTACACGACACTTGAGTCAATCCATTTTCACTTTTTCATATAATTCAAGTTAATTTTTAAGGATATATGTTTATGTTATGTGTTATTTGTGTTTATTTTTTTAATTGTTTTCATTTGTGTTTCATATTATACTTAAGTAGTAACTATAGTATTTAAGTGCAACAAAATTGAGAAAATGAGTACTGTTTTGAGCTCAGTTATCATTAGACATGTCTAGTTAAATAGTAACTTTTTAAAGCTGGTACCAGAAAGAAAAAGAACAAAACAGAAAATAAAAGGTCGAAGATATAAAAAAAAAAAAATCTTCGAAGGTAGTGCACTATATTTTATATTTTATGGCCTGATGTTACGGACTATTGAGGTAACAAAATCCTTTATACTGTTGCAACTCATATAATTTTACAAGTATTTTGTTTTATATAAAAAAAAATCTTCGAAGGTAGTGCACTATGTTTTATATTTTATGGCCTGATGTTACGGACTATTGAGGTGACAAAATCCTTTATACTGTTGCAACTCATATAATTTTACAAGTATTTTGTTTTATATTATGTATGTATTATTTTAAGCTTGGGGAGAGTATAATTGTATTGTATATATTTTTTTAAAAACTGTACTGTAAACAATACAGCTTTTCTGGTCAATGGGGTGATATATATGACAAAGACGTTTGTCATATATCTTGCTTTCAGTTCAAACCCCCCCCCAAAAAAAAAAAAATTAACAAGTTAACATAAGCTTTTCCATTCCTCTTCCAACATCTAGCATCTATGTATTGATTTCATGCTCCTCCTCCCCCCCCCCCCCCCAAAATAGAGAAAAAAAATAAATTTGTAAATATTCATTCATTCCCCCCCAAATAAATAAATAATTATAAATAATTAAAAATAATAAACAATTATAGTTTATAGATTTTAAATGTCTGTAATCCCCCCCCCCAAAATTCAATATGTTAACTAAAACCTATTTCTGATTTAATTTAGATAACGAATCTACTTTCTTCATTCTAAAATCCAAGTCACTCGCATACATCAGAAACTTCTCTGTCCTTAACTTTGCGGTTATGCTAAAAATAAGTTACAAATGTTCACATATTTCTAATTCAACCGTTTTCTTCTCATGAAATCAAAAGTGCATCTGTCTTAAAAATTAGACAAAATATATAAGCAGCTGTGCTCTACTTATTAAAGTAATGTAACGTATAACCGATATTCTTTATGCAAGCATTTGCACTTCTCATCCGCTCTCAAAAGAATTAATTAAAATATCTCTCGCCCACATGTAAACGGTAATATGCAAGATCATATCTTTCACACCCTGTTATTAGATTCGAGTCATAAGTAACCGTTAATTGCAGCTGTCTTTTAGCAAAATCAAACGCCAATCCCAAAATTACTTTCTTTTCTTTTTCCTTTTCTGTCTCCATGAAAGAATCTTTACAACCCTTCCCCCCATCCTCAAATGAATGCATTATCATAGACAGAATCTAGCATTTATCGTTTTTTCCCATACGCTTTCGACCGCAGTCTCCAAAAACTCTCTCGCCAAGTACTGGCGATTTTATCATGCTTTCCGCGCCAACACCCGTACATGTAACTTTTAAAACTTCATCACTTCGGCCTTTCGACTTGACCAGACCAGCTGTTAATTTCTTCTGCTGATTTTCTGGAGTACCTCCCCTTGCGCTTTCGTCTATTTGTTCTTGATGCCTAATACTATTCTTGATTATTGGTTCCAAATAAATCACCTTCATCGCTAATCATGTTTCTTCTTTGTGCCCGTGTGTCAACTGCCTTCCTTCATGTGCTGTCAACAACCGTATATACGTAACCATCGACATTTTGAAATTATAAATTTTCAACGTGTCAATCACCGAAGATCTTCTTTATAACAACCACCAGTAACAAAAGTTACAATGTGACAACCACCAGTAACAAAAGTTACAACGTGACAAAACCCACGATAGTGACATAATAACCAGTGAAACTCTCGAAAGAAGACCGAGATTCAAAATGTGACAACAAGCTCTAGCACAAGCTAGAGGTAACAATATATCAAGAAAAAGACAAAAACCCAAAGAATGATAGACAAAAACAACAGACAACAGGGGTGAGCCTATAAAAACGCAAAAAAACCTTGACAGAGACAAATACAACAAGAAGTGAAATCAGCCCATAAAAGAGGCGATAAACACTACAGCGACGACCCACCATGAACATGACAAGCCAACAGACATGGTAAATATGTAAATTTATGTACGCTAATGGCACCTGGTGCTTGTAAAATCCGTCGTGGATGCAAAGTCCTCCAAGTTACCTGTGAATTATACCTCAGGGCGTGCCTGGTCAGGTGAGGGTCTCGTCACCTGATCAAGGTTCTAAATTACGAGACCTATTAAATCTGTCAATTCAACAAAGTTAAACAGAAACTTCGAACCGGCAAAAAAAGATAACTGTAGCAATCCACAAGAGAGCAAGCACAGCAGCGATGTGAACAAATCTATATTCAGGTGGATCACAGCCATGCTGTGATCAGGCGATTACCGCCCCGCACCCAGGTACTAACTCGTCAAGCTAGGCATTCATGCCGGGCGGTTAGGGGCCTGGTTTGCGTTATAAAAAAAAGCATACACACTAGACTGTTGCCAGTTTGCCCTTTTTTTATTTCTGAATTTCCAAATTCATACTGGAAATTTGGAAAGAAGAGTTTTTATCTCAAGAAGTTAGGAAAAGTCTCTCATTAAACAAAACAAAATTTACACCTACTAATTTCTGGTGTGAATTCGAATTTTGAACAAAGAAAAAGGTAAACCTGGCAACCCTGAGACACAATGCGCACTGAAAAAAAAAAAAAAAAAAAAAAAAAAAAAAAAAAAAAAAAAACTAAATTTTTAATAACACTATAAAATAAGAAATGCACAAGACTTTTCTAAAGAGCGTTGTTTTACTTCATCATGCACAAAGAAGATGCGATACTACGTTGAAAGCAGGAGCAAGACATCCTGATCCAAAGCAAGATTGTCTTCCCACTGCTTTCAATGTGTTTGCATTTATTCATTGCGCTTGATGAAGAAAGCAGTGCTCCCAGTGGCACATGTTTTTAATACTAGTATTTCTGAAAACAGTTTTACGTGATAAGTTTATACAGCATTTGCAACAAAAATTACCGTCTGGAACGGTTTCTGTAAGTGTTGTAAGGGAAATCTAAAAAGTTGATTTTTCTTTCAAAAATTAGTATTAAAAAATCGGACATAGTGGGAAAACTTAGAAAGACAGATTATTTCGAAAGGCTTTGCGCATTTTTTAATTTTATGGTGTTATTGAAGAACGTGTTGTCTTTATTCGTGTAGAACACTAGCTTCTAAATATTATTTTGTTAAAACGCATCATGAAGTGTTGTGATAAAGTTACAACTTTTATGCCATGTGTCTTTTTAACTACAGAAAATCATGGCAAATACCTGTCGTTTTTAACATGTATGCTTATTTTGAACAATTTTGCTTCGGATAATATTTTTCAACAGTTTCGGAATAGAAATATAGATATTTTACATTTATAGACCTTCAGAGCCAATGCAATGCATACTTGTTTATGCATTTTATTTTTTGTGTATATGTTGTTTAACTGTCAATTTACCATAAAAGTAGATTTCCAACAATTCCCTATAAACAGCGCGAGTTATTTAACATCTACCATGAGTATAGATATACGCATTTAATTTATTTTATCAGTTTGTTGACCGGTAATTTAATATGAAATATGGATTTTGAAACTACATTAGCCTTACCCTTTTCATATATTCGTTACCCAGATACACTAATCAAATTTATGTATTAGAAATATCTTACAATAGAAATATCTCAGAATATAAATATTTAATGCAAAATGTCTTATATTCTAACAAAGTATTATTTCCAAATATATCGTATAATTACATATTCTTTTTGGTAAATATTTTATGCCATAAAATTATATAGGTGGAACTAAATATTTAGGACACGCCTTTAGTAAATGACATTGGTTTTAAAACCCGAGTATACTCGTAACCGGTCAACAAACCGATAATGTACCTTATAAGAGATAGCACATTTACATATGTTTGAGAATACTCAAACAGACACATACAATTTATTACATATTCCAATAAATTGTTTAAAGTAAAAAAAAAACAGTTTCAATTAGTTTCAATTTTTAATATAAGCTTCTTCCATTATTGCGATCTAGCACAGCTTGGAAAACGTCAGCCTAATAGATATTTTGTCAAATAAACGACTCAGATTAAAAAATTTGTTTCGATTAGAATGTGTTTTTTAAAGTTATGCACTAAAAAAGAACATTAACATCACAGCAAATTAAATTGGCTTAGTTTGCAAAAGAATTGGTGGAAATTGTTGCAATGATTATTTTACACATGTCTGTAGAAGTGAAAGTATCTTTCTACGAACAATTGTTTACAGTACTCGCATATAAAGAAACACACTTCTCAGGAATGTGGATGCAAAGTTCAAAAATCAATTGGAGTCTGTGATCAAGTAAACATATCAATACCATAAGTAATCCTGTTCTAATTTGAATATTTGTATGCTGGTGGTTTTGTTCTTTCAGAAGCTTATATATATTTTTAAGATACATGTGAAAATTAAAAAATCAACTCATTGAAAGTTAAATAATAAAAATTAAAAAAAAAATGATTCTCCTTAACGCTACAGTGCATGATTTTTTCTTTTAGAATTATGTTTTTTAATACTAATACTATGAATTCGACACCAGAAATTCTAAGATAGATTTTTAAATTTATTTAGTAGCATATTGATGTTATATTTAAAGCAATAATATTTCTATAGAAATATAGTGTTTGCAAACAGCTTGATTTATTTATTAAAAGTTAAATAGAAAGTGTTGCCAATTGGCTACACTATGCACCGTAGGGTTAAGTTTTTTTTTTTTTTTTTTTTTTTTTTTTTTGTTGTTATGCGAACTGTCCAAAAAATATATTTTTTAATTTCCATTTAAAAATAACTTTGAAAAGACATGCTCGATTGACATATCTAAATATATATAAGTATGTCCTTTATTCGCCTTCACACTTAAACTTTCCCGCCTATTGGTCCCAGAGAGACCAATAGGCGGAGTGTTTCCTCGTCTCCGCTGTTGTTTTGAAAAGTTCAGCGCCATTTCATCTGGGCGCGGCCGAGAGATGGCAGGCAAACTGACATGGCTTAGGAGTTTTTAATTCGTTTTACCTTTTGAATTGGCACTGAAGATGGAGCTTAAGGGCTTTGAAACAGCTGTTTGGCAGTATAAATGATTTAAAATTTGTGCTAATTTAACGTTGTACATTTATTTTTAATATATGTAAGTGTCAGAGGCAAATTCTGCTATCCAACTAAGTATGCTCAAACCCAGAATTAATTTCTAGTAGTTTTTTGCTAATACATTTTCTGAAGTTTTTACGATTAAATAAGTCTATGAAAACTATTTGGTTAAACGCTGATGAAAATGAGCATGCCCAGATTGAGTACCAGGATTTCCCACTTTTAACAGACATTTTTTAACATGATGATTGTCGGATGAATCAAATTCTATTGAAATTGCATTTCTTCAATGCTTAGTGTGAACAATGTTTGCTTCGCAAGAAAATTTACATGTCAGGTTTTATAGTTCAACGGCAGTTCATATCTAAACGAAATATTTAGGGATAATAGAAATGTAGGACCAGTTAAATAGTGGCGTAGCCAGGGAAGGGGTTTCCAAATGATATGGATATAAGTAACATCGTAAAGATTTCTGCGGTTTGATTGTCACAGAGAGTTCTCTAATTAGATAAGGCAAAGGAAACTTAATAAAAGTAGTGGTACCCAGAGCATCTGGACCCCCACTCTGGTTACGCCACTGCAGTTAAATAGGCTTATAATTTACAGCGCTATAAATATATTTAATATATTTTAATATATTTTAATATATTTAAGACAGCGCTTCCAAATTATGAGGACTCGATACTTGTCGTGGCATATTTAGTTTCTAGTACATCAGGGTTTGTACGCTTTTAAAATAATTGTTTACCAGAATTTTTTGTCTTATTTATCTGCAGAAAAATATTACAAATACTGGAATTAACCATTAGACTCATACCTTTTGAAATCATACCTTTTGAAATCTTCCTACCGCCAGTGAAAAGAGATTTTGTTTGAAGTTCTCATAACTTTTTAATCGGTAGACTGCAAGTGGGACTCTATGTCCCAGTGCAACTTCAGAAGCTACACTGGACACAGCAGTCTCTGAAACGCTTGGAAAACCATGTCTGCTTCTCCCACTGGTCTCTCACGTTCATTTGGGATCGTAGTTGACCGTGTGCTCGGTAGATGGCAGCCCAAGGCGGAGTTTAGCGTGTTAGCGTAGCAAAAAAAAAAAAAAAAATGGTATTCAAGTGGTTAAACGAGGCATCCACAATATTTGCTATTTAAATATTAAATAGAAAATTTCTATTAAAAAATCTGTAAAAATTTGTATCTATATTATATCGTATTCTAAAATTTATTTTAGTTAGGAAACGCAATCACAGTTGAAATTTTCCTTTCAACAATTTACACCAATGCACACAAATGTACTGAAATAGTTTTGTACAGCTCTGTATGCACTGTTTAGAAGTTTTACACACCAATTAACATGCAAAAAACATTTTTAAATTAAAAAAAAACACGTACCGCAACTACAAAGTCATTTTCAGCAATTATTTTCCATATAAAGTACTATTGTAACTGAATTATTTTATGTGTCCCTGTAAATGAACAATGAATGATATGCATACTGTATTCTATAATAAGTATTTTGCACTTCATATCCACTAACACATGTGTTTGAAATAGTGTGATATCATTAAAATACACCGAAAATGAATTTTCGAAATAGACCGTAATGTAAGGGAATTATTTTGCGTGGTCCTGTAAATGAACGATAAATGCTATTCACACCATATTCTATTGTGTATTCCAGACATGTATTATCAATTTAAATATGTTTAAATTACTATAACAACATTAAAATACACCGCAAATGATTTTCCCCCATAAGACTGTAATGTGACGGATTTCTTTTGATTTTCCCTGTAAACGGACTATTAATGCTACATACTTCACTTCCAATACCAAACATGACATAGGGAAACTCAATAATATTTATCAATTTATGGAAATCCGAGTACTTTTACACGAGTTAGATCATCAACCGACAGACAGACAGGCGGTAGGCCAACAGACCGACAGACAGACAAACGGAATTCACAAACACCTTTTAACATGGCTGTCACTGGCGACTATATTTAACCCTTTCCGGCACAGACAAACTTTGTTCGTAAAATGCAAAATTACTGTCTGACACCGGAATTTACAAACGACTTTTTTAGAAAATAAGAACTCCTTATTTTAAGCTTTCACTCTAGAAGCAAAATTTTAGTAAAATATTTTGGTGCCGAATGCAAGTTTGGAATTAAAATTAGGTGTGTCCGGAGTGGGACCACTGTGCCGGAAAGGGTTAATTCTATCTCGCACCAATTTCTCAAAACAGATTTTTTCACATACAGTTTGACAACATGTGCAAGAGAAATATACTACATATTTCGTTTTATTTTAAATAGTGGTGACTATAGACTATAAAAATAGTCGCCTGTGGCAGCCCTATTTCCAACTATGTTGGAAAGTGTAAAATCCATATTAAAATAAATTGCATTAGTTAAAATATGTGTCAAAAATTTCTAGTAATAATATTATATCATATATGTAAAAAATGTAAAAAATCTCAGCACAAAAATGATTTAATTGAATCTTGAATTACAAAATTTTGTACTAAAATGAACTGTTTTAATTAACATATACGCAAATATTTTAATAAAATAATATTATACTTTTTTCTGTAAAATAACAGGTATAAAATTAAATATATATATATATATATATATATATATATATATAAATTGAATGTTAAAACTACTTATTAAAAATTTTTAGCATTATTTATCATTTTATTAAAGATAATTAATAATAATAGCTAATTTAAATAATCATCAAATTTCTAATACATATTTAAAGCTTATTTATTTATCTATCTAAATGTAATGAGTAAATTTATTTCTTACATTTTATAAAAATAAATTAATTATTTAAACAAAAAAATATAACATTTTCATATGGTTTCTGAAATTTCGTTCTTTTTTTTTATATATACACGAATAACTGCATTTAAAAAGCAAAAAATACTCTGATTTGTGTTTTACAAACTACTTCTAATTACTAACTTATTTTACTAATTACGCTAATTTTGTTCTTAATTTGATTATGTAATTTAGTTATAATTGCAGCGTTAATTAGAGCTAGCTCTCAAATCAAATATGTTTTATTTATCTCTTTGTGGCTTTCCTTGCTTATGTTTCAATGTGTAGAAAAAAAAAAGAAAATTAGTTTATTTAAACTCAATTACAGGAAAATTCCAATCTAGTTGATTAATAGCAGGATTTTAAGTTCCAAATACATGCTTCAGAATTTAAATGTTTTTTTTTTTTTTTTTTTTTTTTTTTTTTTTTTTTTTTTTACAAGAAAAACTAAAGGGAGTAATAAAGTACATTCATCTTTGTATTTATATAATGTAAAATGTGCTTTTTTTTCTTTTTTACGATAAAACAATTTTGTGATTTTTTTTTTCTCATTTGTAGAAAAATATTAGAAAGAAGACTCTAAATTTTATGTATGTTTATGTGTATGTTTATTTTACTTACTTTGGATAATTTTTACACCCTTATTTATTTATTTTTTTAAATATGATAATTCCTACAAAATAATATAGGGAAGTGGAACTATTGAAACTACTATATACAGGAAAGATATATCTTAATACTTTTACAGGCACTGAATTACGTGATTACTCAAATGTTTGATAATTATAGGTAATAAATTATAACATCTGGTATTAATCCCTTCCAAACGAGCATCGCATACACGTTACCAGTTTTTCCAAGCAGGCTACTTTTTTAAAAATTCTAATTGCTTGATTGTAACTACAATTTTTTTAAGTAGAAATATTATTTTTATTTCACACCAGATTTAATAATACTAAATTAAGGCGAATTATACTACGTTTAGAAAGTGGTTACAATCGAGAAATCTGAATTTAAAGAACTAGCCTGCTGCAGCACTGTACGAGACGAAATAGAATCTACAATTTTTCATACTAGTAATTGACGGGTTTATAATGACAGTGGAGTAAGTCAATATTTTGTAATTTGAGATATGAAGGGTTTCGTGAAAATGATCGTATTGCCGTTGCATTAAGTGATCCATTTGTTTTCCCTTCTAGTGACTCCCTAAGTGAACTGTGACTTATTTGACCGTCACACTGAATAGAAAATATACATTAAAAGAAAAACGGTTATCCAGATTTTTCAAATGTTTGACTTACTCTGCTGTCATTCTAACCCCCTCAATTGTGAACAGTACATTTTGGCTTAATAACAAATTATTTGCGTCTGAATTATGTAAAAGTTTTTATTTTGAATTTACTGGTGCTAAAATATTAAAAATTGCGTAAGGGATGCTTGTCGCGAAGGGGGATTAAATATATTTATTATTTGCTTTGCAGGGAAGGTATTTAATATGGTTGATGATTGATTTATGACGGCCGATTATCTACTTTTGGGCTATAGTCCCTAGGGGAGAGTGCCCTCCGTGGGAGTCTTTCTAAGGGTTCCTAACCCGTATTTACGGCAAGGTTCGAAGAAAACCATGCAAAACTCTGAACAGTTAGGTCAACGAGCGCGAAAGGGGTTTGAACCTAGCACCTTCCGTCTACCACCTTTGAGAGCAGAACCTCTCAGCCACTGGTGGGGCGTATTTAATATGGATCGTCCAATATTTGCCTTATAAGTTCAGTGTGCGGGTGCCTTCAATGATAATTTTTGCTGAGGGCAATCGCTTATATGTAATTTCCAAACGATAAAATAAAAATAAGTAAATAACGAAGTTACACATTTTCACATAAAGAGGATTAAGTGGATTTTGAAAACATGGAGTTTATCTATTTTCTTGTTTTTATTACCTTTTTATCTGAATTTTCCTAATGAAGAATGAATTTTCCTAATGCCTGTACATTTAATAATGGTAGATATCTTAATGGTAGATATCTGAAAGAAAATATCTCACTAAATTGACAACACTGGAGAAGAGAGAAGCAATTCGCATCTTGCTATATGTGTGTGTTCGCGTACTAAGCGAGATTTGTCACCTCAAGAGACCAAAAAAGTGACGCGTATTACGCGGGATCGCGTAAAAACTGTTTGGGTATTAAATGTGATACTTTTACTTTAGTCTTATGTACGATGTACAAAGAACCAGAAAAATCCGCGTATTAACCGTGAGCATCTTAACCGGGTCCGCCTGTAATAACTAATATTATATATTTATCCAATTGATAAAAAATGTAGACGGTAGGTAAGTGTATGTTATTGTGACAAATAATGTTTAACCCCTTGAAGGGCAAGCACGTAGTCTAAAAATTCTAAATTTTGCGATGATTTGACACCAGTAAATTTAAATAATGAATTTTTACCTTCTCAATCTGCAAAAAAACAATACTAAATATATTTTTTAATAATACTGGTGGCAAAGTTATATATTAAAAAGTGGTATATATTATATACCGGTGCCCCTCAGGGGGTTAAAAGTACCACAATACGCACATTCATTTCTATTGTGCACTGTTTTTTTGTTATAAATTATAACGTCTCAGTCCTCCACAATGCGACGCCGCTAGGGTTGGCGCATAAATTGGCGAATAATGCTGTACTTTATTTATTTATTTATTTATTTATTTATTTTACATGTATTTCAAGAATATGTAATAATAATTTTCGCCATGTGCTTAAATAATATATTATGAGGCTAGGATTATATTTTTTATGAGACTAAGTATTACATATTGGACGCCCTGTATTTACATCTTAGAAGTGGGATCAGATTACTGCATTGGCAAACTTCCACCAGTATTTCCATACAGTCACAGAAAAATCGTATTTTTAAAAGCATATTTTTTACTTTAAATGAAGAAAAAAGCTCTTATAAATTCACCGTGTAATTAACTATGTTTTTTAATTGAATGCTGATAATGTATGCACAGCTGCCAACTTTTACGCTTTTTTGCTACCGCTAAAAATAATAGAAAATTTTGCCTTATTGAATCACATGATTTCGATGATTCAGTAAGTTTAAATTTACTATAAAATTTTAGTGGTAGGTAAAAAGCGTAAAAGTTAGCAGTATGTGTATGTCTTAAAGACAGTATTAAAAGTTTTTAGAAAAAAAAATGTATGTTTCAAAATAAAGTACCGTAATTTCCGGCGTATAATCCGCAGCTCAAAGAGTCGTTTTTCGACCCAGAAATATTATTTTATAAAATGTAACTTAAAAGATCGCTGTAAATATTTAACTACAATTATTGAATAAAATTTCTGGGTCGAAAAACGACTCTTTGAGCTGCGGATTATACGCCGGAAATAACGGTAATATGAAAATATACTCGTATATAATACAAGTGTTGCGCTCTACACAATATATGTTAATGCTTGATGGAATTGGTATTCTAATATAATATATAATATATAATTACCGATGTAAGTTTGCAACTACGTAATTCGGACTCAACTTAGGAGATTGGGAATTATATTTACCAATGTCTATTGGACGAAATGCAAAATTTTGGATATGAATTTTTTTCCACCTAAATAAGTTAGTCTTCCTCCTGACAGTCGAATTCAAAATGCGAAAGTAGTGCAATGAAGTTTTTAAAAAAAAATCTGGAAATGCGTGTTTTTTACGTCTCTGTTTCTATAATAGATCAATTCTTATTACATTTTTAATGAAAATTGATTTTTGTTTTGTTAAAATCAATGTAACTACGAACACTTATGATCAATTGTGATAAAAAAATTATCTCAGCTAAACATTCTGACGAATTGTTTGTCATCCAAAGAAAACTATGTCTTAACTTTCATTTTAAATGCTTAAAAAATAAGGTTTCATTTTCCGAATGAACATTAAACCAAAAGAAAATGAATAAACCATTCTAGAGGAAAAAGTTTTAATCTGGTTTCCTGGTTTTTCATTAAATATTAAAGAGTGTAAAACATGCTTAAAATACGAATAAAGAAACAGGATATGTTACGTATGAAATGTAGAAAATATTTTCTAAGCCCCGAGATTTTCTTTCAGTGACAAGTTATAAATATTTTTTTTCCTAAAACGGAAAAATTGTATTATGTCGGAAGTAAAAGATTATTCTTTTTTCTAGAAGGTGAATATATGTTGAATTGAATTTGTTCATACAATGTACAATCTAGACATGTTGATTTATTTTTTATTTATTTATTTATTTTTATTTATTTTTATTTATTTTTATTTATTTATTTATTTATTGATTTTTTGCATACAAAAACAGCGTTGCAATCCACATGTTCAATTAATAATACCGTGTGTCAAACTGTAAGATTTACATGTATTTCCTTTAATAAATGCTACAATAATGAAAATTTTGTTACATTTATATGTATTATCTTGTGTTAAAGCTATGCCTTGGAGCAGGGCCTGACTACCAGCGGGGCACGCTTCTACCAGTAAAAATAATAGAAATTGTTTCCTTATTCATAGCAGTAAATTTGCATGAATAGAGCGTTTTAATAAAACAGAAATTTCTATTAAATTTTACTGGTGGAAGTGTGCCCCATCAATAATCAGGCTAAACCTGCGAGTGGTATATTTTTGGCACCACTAATTTTTTTAAATTATTTTTATCGTAAGTTAATACAACAATTGAGAAAAATCTCGAAGCGGAATTCTACGACATTTGTAAGATAAATTTAAAACGAATATTTTCTTAAGCAAATGGTGCGGTACTCAAAATTTGGATTTTGTGTATATTAATAGAGATTGCTCGATCCAAGGATATCGTTACTATCATGTCAAACTACTGAATGTAAAAAATGCGTTTTTTATTAGTTTTAAAAATTGGCCGATTGTCACCACTATATTTTCTTAGAATTCATCGCCTTAGTAAGATTATTAATAAAATTTCTGTGAAGAACATTTTTTCCAGATTGAAATTATTTTTTATTCGGGGATTCCAAATTCGCACCTGAAAATTTGAAAAAAAAAATATTTTAGCTAATCACGAAATGTCTGTCATTTCTGGTATGGATTCTGAATTTCTGAATAGAAAAAAGAGGCAAACGCTGGTGAGGATAACTATTAAAATTTAGGGGCGATAATTTGCCCATTTTTATAAGTAATGAAAAATGTATTTTTTCACATTCGAAAGTGTGACATGGAAGCGACTAATCACGAAAGACGTAGTAAAAGTTGCCTTTATCTGTAAAAAAAAAAAAAAAAAAAAAAAAAAAAAAAAAAAAAAAAAAAAAAACGGTGATCAATTCTTCCCCAAATGAAAAAAATAACTTTTTAGCCACAAGTATACTTATTTGAAGTAAATAATTGTATAACAGTTTTCGTACACTTTTAACACAATTTTTTAATAAAAGTTTTCGCCTTACTTAAATGCTGAAAAAAATAGAAGTTCTACAGTTAAACGAGGCGTTTGCAATGTCTACTATTTAACCCTTTCCGGCGCGGAATAAATCTGTTTGTAAAATAATGAAATAATGGACTGACACCAGATCTTACAAAAGAAAATCTTGCTTATTTTCCCGTACTTTATAAAAGGAAATTTTTTATCAAATATTCTTGATGCCGTTTGTCAGTTTTGGAATTAAAATTAGGTGCCCTTTTTTGTGACCACCGCCCGCTAAAGGGTTAAATATTAAATAGAAAAATTACCGTAATTTCCGGCGTATAATCCGCAGCTCAAAGAGTCGTTTTTCGACCCAGAAATATTATTTTATAAAACGTAACTTAAAAGATCGCTGTAAATATTTAACTACAATTATTGAATAAAATTTCTGGGTCGAAAAACGACTCTTTGAGCTGCGGATTATACGCCGGAAATTACGGTATATTAAAAAATTGTGGTACGAACTCTGTATATATTTTTTTCTTCTAAAGCGGCGACATTTATTATAAGAGATAAAAAGAAGAATTTTTTACACAATTTGAGAGCTCTAGATAATGTATTGAATATATAAACCGCATGTTAGAAAAAAGAAAATCCATATGTGTTTATTATATTTCTATCGCTATTGTATCACTAAATAAATTAAAACATAATATCTAGCACTTTTCTTTATGAATGACCTTGCAAAGTAAAACAGAGCTCTTTTATTATTCATTTTAAATAGCTCCATATTTGTTAAAAATATAATATATAGCGAAACTTTAAGTTCGGCGTGGAATTTCACATTCTATATTTTTGCTAAACATGAAGTATATTTAAATTTTCATTAAAAAACCCCTCTGTAAAATTAAAATGTAAATATCAGCATAAATTTAATACATTTACTGAATCTCATTCACTGCACACATACAAGTGATCACAAAATATACACAAAATTCCCCTTTGAAATAGATATAAATGTAGGTCTGTTGCAACCAACTGTTTGTTAATGTTTATAAATAAAAAAGATTTCTGGCAATTTCGTAATAATGTTTGTAAAAGGTAATTATATATATTTTTTTATTGTTTGTGTTTTTATTGTTTGTATCTATCAAAGTTTAACCCATTCACTGTCAACCACGTGTATACCCGCGGTTTTTCAATCTAAAATTACGAATTTGTGCGGAAATTTCGAAAGAAGAATTTTTATTTTATGTAACCACGAAATATCTGTAATTAAATAAAGTAAGTATTGTTATCAGTATTTTCTGGTATGAATTCGAACTTTCTAAATAAAATAAAATTCCAGTCATTTTTACCCGGCAGTGAACGTGTTAAAAAGTGTCTAATGTAACATCATTTATTATTTTATATTTATACGACTTTCTTTTTATTGTAATTAATAGGATTAAATGCAATTTTGTGAAAAATAGCAAACAATTTTTCGCTAAATTGATAAGAAAATAATAAGACAGTTCTCTATTTAAATAGTTTTGGAAGTATTATTAAATTAAAAACCTTTTAGAAGTAATGGTAAATCGGTTACAAATGGTATAAAAAGAATTTCCTTTCTTAATTCACTTAAAAAATATCCATAAAATCTAAAATTTAATAAATATATACTTTTTATGATTTTTAAATGAAAATGTTATATTTATCGTTTAAATAAATATGAAAAATAATGATGTTGAAGTTATGTGAATGTTTTCCCTTCAAAATGGCTTTAATTACACTTAAGAATTTTCCTATTTTATTATTCCATGTAACAAAAATCGGTTGTAGCAATGTTAAACAAAATTCAAATTTACAAAATTACTGTTTTAATATATTTATTTGTTACTTTTTTAAAAACTTTGCTATACGTTTTAGCAAAATTACCTTTAAACCTGTCTATGTTAAGATAATAATTATAGGCATATACATATATTTTTGAGCTTAATGGAAACAATTCGTGAAATGTCTTACAATTTATGAAGGATATATGCTAAAATACATAGAAAAAAAAAGAATTTTAACGAACTTTTAAAAGCAATTACTTTTAAAAGCATGTATTTAAAAAAAGCTTAATGGAAACTGACAATATTTTTACCAAAGTATGAATATTTTTTGTTCTCTTATCAAACTAAAACAAACGTTCCACAAAACTCCACATTTCATAAATTTAACTTTGTTTTCATTTTAAAAGCAATAATCAAATATATACCAATTAAATTTAAAGAAGTAAGAAAACTTAATGGTGCATTTTCTGTAAAACAAACAAGATTTTCTTAAAAAATGAGTTATTTTACATTAATTATATTTAACACTTTTCTTATTTTGTCAATAAATTTAAATATTGGATGGTAGCAGAGATAAACAATATTCGTATTTACAGAATTCTGTTTTATTGCATTCAGGTATTACACTTTGAAAATTTGCTATATTTTTTTACTATTAGTCTTTAATGAGATATATATGCTTGATGAAATTAATGATAACATACATACAGTAATTGAGTTTTTATGAAGGAGTTCTGCTGAAATATCTAAAAAAGGGTCAGAACGTATATCATTAAAAGTAATTATGTTTAAATGCATGTACGCTATAAATCTTTAAATAAAAACAGACAATATTGTTTAAGAATGCATAAGCAAAATTTGTTGTCGTAATGAACAGAAATATGTGCTCAACAAAATTATACAATTGATAAATTAAAACGTTAACATTAGACTTTGAAAGTGCTTAATAAAGAGAAAAGCTAAAGATGTACTTTCAGTAAAAATTAAAAACGTGTACAGTTTAGTTAAAATTGAAACATTTCATTTAATCGAATAAATTTACATATAAAAAAAATGTGAATGAAATATATATATATATATTATTGTTATTAATTTGGAAAAGAAAATTCCGACTTCAGCAATTTTCTTTTCAATCTTTTTGAACTTATGTATGTTAGGAAATAAATCTATAAGCATTTTTCACTTCCTTCCGTAATTATAGGGCTCCCTTTGGTCAGTTTTTTTAATACCATTATTTCTAAGTGAAAAGTTTTCGCGTAAGGTTTGCGACAATAATTACCTTTCGCGGTGGTTGCTACAAAACTTGTAAGAAAAAACTAAACTAAACTAAACCAAATTAAAAAAAAAAAAAAAAAAAAAAGTTTATTTTGTACGAAGTGGTATTCAAAATACGAACCAATGGAGGAATTTTTTCAGAAAAGTAGATTTTTATATCAGGACGTTAAAAAGAAATATAAAAACTATCAATTATGTTAGTAATTACATTAGTATTTATAAGGGGGACCTGAATACCAACGGGGTACACTTCAACCATAAAAAAAATAATAGAAATTTTTCCTCACTCATGGTAGTAATTTTGAATGAATAGGGCTTTTTAAAATGACGAAAATTTCTATTAAATTTTACTGGTGAAAGTGTGCCCCGTCGGTAATCAGGCCCTGTTTATAAGCATTTTAGATAAAACGGCTAAAAGTAACATTTAAATATATTTCATGATTTCAATAAGTAGTAATCACTGTTTTATAAAAAAAAAATGCATTTAGAATTAATTGCAAGATTATAGAATATTATATAAAATAAATATTTATCACTAGAGCGGTCGGAAATGTAACTCAAGCATGTAACTCATAAACATATTTAACCCATTAAAAGTTTTGTAGGAACACCATTCATACAAGAAGAGATCGCTAGCTTCGTTAAAAAAAAACATTTTCTACCACTAATGTTTAACTGTAATCTCCGTTTTATTAATTCGCACACATCTTTTGAATATCCAATACAGATATTGTATTACTGAAAAAGTGGTGTCAGTCAAAATTATTCCGTTACATTACGGTTTATGGGGGAAATTCTTTTGCAGAGGATTTTAATGCTGTGAAAGTATTTCATACAAACATTTCGTTAAAAATATTTAGACTTTTTTTTTACTATTTAAGGTAATTGTTAAAACAAGATTTTAAAATATTATATGTTTTCTAAACTATTTACTTTCATATATTCTTTCACCTTTTTTAACGGTGAAGTTTCGTTAAAGTATTGTAGGTGTGTTGGAAAGTGTTTAATAATCTATACTTGACACATGATTTTTCGTTCTTGCTTGTATTTCATTTAGTGAAGCTTATGATATGATAAAGATATTTAATTTAAAAGTTTAAATAAAGCGCAACAAAAATAAATGCCTAAAATGTTGCAAAAGTTTGGGCAAGATTTCAGGATTCGACACAAAATGAAAACGAAATTTTACTTATCTCATGTATATATATTTTAAAAATAAGATGAATAATCCATGAATCATTAAATTTATATTAGTTTTTTATGAAATGCAAAATTTGTGTAAAAATATATATTTTCACTCTATTGTCTCATTTTAATTTAACATTTTTTTATTAACTGAAATGAAATAAAATACAAAACACTATTAATAATAATAACTCTGTTATTTAAAATGATAACTAGTCGGATATGCCAATCCAAAACTTTCATCTATCTCACACATGTTAATGCTTCAAAATTCGCTATCACAACACCAAAAAAAAAAAAAAAAAATTCGTCATCCTGTTGTACGTCAACTGCTTGCGAATCGTCGGGTTACCTTCTGGCCTGTACCAGCAAGTAAAGATAGCCACCCTATTGCTTGGGTTTGAGATTTTAGCCAATTCTACTAAAAATACACGAAGCTAAAATGCGCGAAACCCGATTACAGAACAGTCATTCCCAGTTCTCGTCAACATTGAATTTCGAGGAGAATATCGCCAAATTAGACAGACAATTCAAATATGGCAACGTAATTTTATCGCCAAGCTTGGCGAGAATTTGACGTTGGCGAATATAAATATATAGTGATAAGCATGTAAGTGCTGAAACGATGGTTACAACAATGAAAGAAATTTTGGCGAAACCAACTTCACTAAAACTCATAAATTAAACACGTTTATGGAGGAATCATGCTGTTGTTTTAAACTGTCAGCCACCCTATAATTTCAAACTGCTATATCTCAGCAATTTTTTAAGATAGAGGCAAAATAAAAAATGCTTTGGGATCCTTGGAACAAGGGGTGAAAATTTAACGCAATTTTTTTAGGATTTTTTTGTTTATTTTTTTTTTTCAAATTGAAAGCTTTAAACGACTATCACAGCGGCAACTCCAGGCGTAATATCCCCAAATTCAACTGGGACCTGCAGGCTATAGACAAAACATATTCAAAAATTTGGTTCATTTATCAGCATAACTTCATACACTTTTCGATAACACAGCGCACCCTTTCGACAAAATATCCCCAAATTCAAGTGGGACCTGCTAGCCATAGCCAAAAATATAGAAAAAAAATGGTTCAATTTGAAGCATAACTTCATACAATTTTCGGCGATACAATGATGACAGACAGGCATTTTGTAAAAACATGTTTTTCGGAATCTCCGTACCTATAAAACTTGTAAATCCGTCGAAAACCGGAAGTCGTAAAAATTTCGATTACAATACTGTCTTCTATTATAGATAGAAGAAAGTAAAAAATAATAAAACTAATAATAACTGATTAAAAATAACAGTAACAGTAAAAAAAAAATATATATATAGTAACTTTAATTATGTTCATCAAGTATTATATGTCTACGTTAACGCATCAACAGTCTACGAGAAAATTTCGAAAATGTATTTATGTATTAAATGTCACAAACGGAGAAGAAATGCAGATTCAAATAAAAATGGAAAAAAATTTGAAATGAAGTTCTCGCGCATTCAGTAATTTGGGAGGAATCCATCATTTTTGACGTTTGTATGTATAGTCTTTGAATAAATCAAATAACACTTTTCACTTTGAATCATATGCATACTTAGGTCTAACGTAAAGCATATTTCATATCATGGCCATAAAAGTGAAACTTTTTAAAAATATAGAGCATTATAAGCGCACTTAAAAATATATATGCAGAGTTTATTATTTTTTTTTTAGTATTCTGATATTTTATTCAATTTACAGAAAACATTATTTGATTTCTAAAAAATATGGGAAATTTATGGAAATTTTTTATATGGGACATTGTTAATTAATTTTAGTTACTGTCAAAATAAAATAAAAAAGTTACTTTTTCAAACATTTAAGTGATATCAATAGTGGGATGTTATGGGACATATGCTTTGAAAAGAAAAGAGAATATATGTATATATATTTTTTGTTTTCAATTTTAGAAGAATATTATGCAATTAATATGCGTAATCTAAAAGCTTAGTTAAAATGGAATTAGAAAACAAACGTTGTAATTTTAGTTAATAATTACCAACATTTTTTTTTATTTAAGTAGTGACACTGTTACTTAATTCTGGTGCTAGAAAATACGAAATTTAACCCCTTGGAGGGCAAGCACGTGGTCTAAAAATGCTAAATTTTGCGATGTTTCGACACCAGTAAATTTTAATAATGAATTTTTACCTTCTCAATCTGCAAACAATAATACTAAATATTTTTATTTAATAATACTGGTGGCAAAGTTATATATTAAAAAGTGGTATACATTATATACCGGTGCCCCTCAAGGGGTTAAAAGTATGTTTTATTAAATCTACATTAAAAAACAGAATAAAATGATAACAATATGCTAACGCATATTTTTGTGATAGAAGACAATACCTCTATTGGTAATTACACTTATTCAATATATGAAAAGAATTTCAAATATAAAATAAATGTAAACACCAAAAACTTCTTAAGCAGAATTCAGACAATCACAGACTAAAAAAACATAGGACACATTCATCACTGAAATTGTTTATATTAGAATACAAGAAAGTTTTAAATTATTGCATTCTATAATTCAAATACAACATTTGCTAAATGGTACATACATTAAAATCGTAAATTTACAATCACAATTAAACATCAACGTTTCATTTTGCTTCTGCGAACGTCATCAGGATGTTACAAACAAGTCGAAAATGTCAAAATGAGCATACACGTCAGAGTTCTGGAGAAAACATGATCGGAGAGTGCGCAAACCTCATCAAGTTCCCATGGTAACCAACTGGATCTTACCACCGTAGTGAAAAGAGGGGTTGGAAGACAAAATGAGCAGATTGTATTAATGGATTATAACATATTATGCCAGATTTTATGAATGTTATAGGATAAATTATCGTTACATGTAGTATACATGTAACGATACACAATGTAACACATGTAACGATACACAATGTAACACATGTAACGATATACATGTAATGCCCAAGCTTAATAATCGTAAGGGACTCTAAAATTTTATTAACATTATTGCATTCTATAATTCTTTTTTCAAGATGTGCGTTTTTTAAGGACGCATAAAAATGAATCTTCATAGTGAAAGATCTCAAACCTTTCAGTTTATAAGTAATAATTAATAAATATATTATATTTTTATATCTCAGATAAGGGCACATCGTGTTAATTTAGATTGATTTTGAACGTCAATTATTTAAGTATATTTTTACTGAGGAATTAAATTTTCAAACAAAACTAACGTGGTTTTTATTATCAGAATTAATTTTAAACTTTCATGGAAATTCAATTCCTTATATTAGAGTGCATTTTCCCTCATCATTTATGCAACGATTTTTTTAAAAGTCTAACTGATATATAAAAAATCGGGTAATTAAAATAATCGCTTAAAAGCAAAAGACAGGATAAGTATTTGCGAAAGATTTCATTTAACATGCAAATTTTATTTACTATTTCACTAAATAATTTATTCTATGAAATCAATGAAATGTAATTTGAGTTTTGCAATTTGTTTTTAATTAATTAGTTTTCGCTCTAAATTGCATCCTTTTTTTAAATATTTAAATTTTAAGCTAATTAGTGTTGTTAAATTTTATTCGTATACATTACATACTAAGTGGTATTTTGTTTTGTTGAGTGGGAATTTTCTTGAGATTTATATGTAGTATTTTTAGTGATTAAAAGTATAGATAAAAAATTGTATTTTTTTTTCTTTTAAATACAAAAAAAGTTCAATTAGTGTTTCATTACTAGAAACGACTAAATGACATATAAGTATTTATCGAATCGTATTTTTGGGGTTTCTATGGGTTTTTATTTAGATAACACGGAATAGCTATGATAAAGATTCTCCATTGATTTTGTACGCCCATTAATTTGAAATAGGTCTTGGAAGTGGTTAGAGAATGTCTAAACGGTATAATTATATTAACCCATTCGGGTCTGGCGTCCTACATAAAGAACATGTCTTTTCCTTCAGCATTATTTTGTCTTAACAAATATTTTTGTTATTATCTGCAAATGGTAATGATAGTGTATGTTTATACATTTATTATTATCACTTTATTTAATGCTTCAACATTTAGTGATAATAAATTATATAAAAAATTATTTAACTCTCTTTACACTATTGATGATTATTTCATTTTAAACACATGTTTCACTCTTTAAATTTAAAATAGAGACTAATTTTTCAAAGTAATAATTTGTGATAACACATAAAAAGTACTAGAAAGTTGTTATGTCTGTTTAATTATATTCTAACACCGCATTTCCCAAATGTCTTCAAATATTCTTCTTTAGCCTATTCTCTTTTAAATAGGTCCTTGAAGTGCTTAGAGAAAGTCTAGACAGTATAATTATATTAACCACTCCGGGGTCTGACGTAGTATATAAAGTACATGTCTTTGTGTATATATAGTAAGCAAAATAATTATATTCGTTAGATTCCTGTAAATGATATATTTGTTAAATTTCAGTAATCCTTAACTTTTGTGATTTGGATAAAGTATCACCCCTCACCCCACCCTCACCAAAAAAAGGACTGGAAAGGGTTAATATAGGATGTTTTAAATAGATTTACTGAACACCCATTATGTATTGCACAATACTTAATTATTGAATTCTATTGGATTAAATTTTTTTTGAGTCTTTCTAATAATAAGGGAATTATAATCTCGATGCAGACAGTAATCTCCCGACTATCTGGCCACCATTCTATCTAGACAATGGCGCTATGAATAAAGACAAGGTGGCAGAAAGTGTAGTCTCTGCTGGTTGCGAGAGAAGTAACTAAGGATATACTCACAAGATGGTGTCTGTTGTTTGCTTACATAGGAACACGGCCTGATTAACACCGGGACACATTTGCCGTTTTTTAAACGTTTTTATTGGTGGAAGTTTGTCTCGTTGCTAGTCAAGCCCCCTGCAGTTCCGCCATAATGTTACTACATAAACAATCCTTCTATCAATGTCGGAGAAAGAGATTATAATAATGCCAGGACAAATTCCCATCAGTAAAAATGATTTGACATTTTTCCCTTATTAATGACAGAAATTCGGCATTAATAAGGCGTTTAAATAAGGCGAATATTTTTTATTAAAATTATATGATGGAACCACAGGGTCTGACACCGCCTAGGCAAATTTCCAACAGCATAAGCAAAGAGATATTATTCTCTTAATTTTGACAGAAATTTTGCATGGACAAGACGTTTAAATTAGAAGGACATTGCTATTCCATTTTATTGGTGGAAGTTTGTCCTTTAAGTAATCAGACACTGCGGAATTGGTTACAGTTGAAGCTTCACCATTTTTAGCATATCGTGGCTACCATGTCAAACTATCGAATGTGAAAAATGCATTTTTCACTACTTTTAAAAATGGGCCGATTGTCAACGCTAAATTTTAATACTATTCTTCACCAGGGTTGCCAATTTGGGCTACTTTTTTATTAAGAAATTTGGAATTCATACCAGAAATTTCAAACAGACATTTTTGCTTCATTTAATGACAGATATTACGAAATTCTTTAAAGTCAAAATTATTCTATCAAAATTTCCGGTAACACCGGCATCTCTAAATAAATAAGAATGACAAACTGGCAACCCTGTTCTTCACAGAAATGTTATTAGTGTTCTTTCTAGGCGAAAATTCTAACGAAATTTAGTGATGACAAACGGCCCATTTTTAAAAGTAATGAAAAATGCATTTTTTCACATTCGATAGTATGAAATGGTTGCGGCGATTATGTCAATTCCTTTTTTTCATATTTCCATGCAATATAGATGGAGATGAAACTTGAACAGTCTGGAAAATAAGCGAGCGATGTAAGCGTACTTCGTCTATCTTTTAACAGAACATAAAAATATTTTACTCGTTTACTTTTAATTATAGCAATAAAGTTAAGTCATAAAGTTAAGATGGTGCATAAATGTTTTATTCCAGGATGTAGAACTGGCTATGATAATTAGACAAAAAAATGAAGGGAATATAACTTATTAAACTGTAACTTAATTCGCACTAACAAGATTACTGATTTTTTAGCACATTTATATATACAAAAAAAAAAAAAAGTAAAAGAATTACAGAAACAATTTCCGCAGTCTTTTTTACGGTTCTAGAATTTTGCTAACATTCCTCATATTTTTTACTTCTGCGTTTTCAGGATCACTGCTACTGTCATACTAATTTATTTCTATTAGTTTTTGTGCTGGGTTAGTTGTAAGAAAATCTTACAAATTGCTATCTACATTGGCAAATTTTCATATTCAATCCACTTCTATTTAGAATATCATTCAATTTTACATCATAGAGGTATTTTCAGTATTTTCAGTAGATAAAAATCTGTAATTGAAATTGGATGTGAAGGGGGGGGGGGGGGGGTTCTAAAAATTTCATATGAACCAAAGAAGGAATGCTTAAAATGTATTCATTAGCAGGGGTGCAAAAATCTAGGCGTCAATGGGTTCTTTCCCACCACTAATTTTTATTGGTATTCTTCGTCAAATTGTATTAGTATACTTCGCCTAAATTTTATCAGTATTCTTATTAGGCGAAGAATACTAAAAATTCAGTGGTGGGAATCGGCCCATTGACGCCTAGATCTTTGCACCCCTGCTCAGTAGTATGATACAGAAAAAAATTATTAGGGATCTGGAACAGTTTGGACCGCATGACATCAGAATGACGGGGACCCACTCGGGCCGTTACTTGAACACCACTTTTTTATGATTTTTTTTTTTTTTTACAAATTTTGTAGAAACTAATTTCGAAGCTCGTTTCAGTTCCAATTGTTGCAAATACTTACCACAATTTTCTTTCTAAAAAATACTTGTTTTCAAGAAACGGACCAGTGGGAGCCCTGGAATCATTATTGTATCAATGAATTTAAATTTTTGATGATATTTTTTTTAAATGTACATCCTCCATGCAGTCCCACCATATTTAGAGTAATTAAGTATTTTTTTAACTGTTAAATTTCCTGAAACTACTTGATATATTACTTGTAGTAAATAGTAAGAGAAAAATGTAGTCAGCAAATTTACTAATTTCATTTCTACTATAAATATAATTAATATTAACAGTATTTTTTATGTACAGAGTTGTTTTGTCAGAGATGAATAATCAAATATCTAAAACTAAAAACAATAGATTTTTAACAATTTGTGTAGTTAAAAAAAATTCTTATTATTTGAATGGGGAGGGATTGAGCCCCATGAGCCCCTCCTTTGTCTACGTCCTTGAACATTAATATCTTCTACCTCATTGATTTGTATGATTGTCAGATTATAAAGTATGAAAGGCAGAGTTTAAAAATATATTAATATTGCTTAATGTTAAAAAGGTTATTAACCAAATGAAATTAATTAAAAACAGTTATTTAGATTTTTTTTTTCATTTTAGATTCATGTAACAGCAATTTGAAAAGTTAATTTTATTACTTAGTTTTTCAGTTCAATCAAAAGATTGAATGTTACATAGATAAAGGGGCAGTTACAACAGAAAAATTATAAAACTACATTTAAAACTGAATTCTATTAGTTAGAGGTATTTGTAAGGAGATACATATATATAAATTTATATATTTATTTATTGCGCATGTAAAGGGGAGGGCAGGTTCTAAAAATTTCATCGTAATCAAAGAAAGAATGCTTAAAATACGCTCCTTAGTTTGATAAAACTGTTTTTTTTTTTTTTTTTTTTTTTTTTTTTTTTTAGATGAAGGGTCTGAATCAGTTTGGACCCTGTGACGTCAGAATCATTATTTTATCCATGAATTTAATCCATTTGTAAATTAAAAAGTGACTTAGGGCTTCATTCAGATGTACAAGTGTAAGAACTTATTTAAAGAAATTATTTGCCCTTCTCATAAGTGCAATAAAAAAAAAATTACTTAGCTGTTCAATTAAATCAAAAGATTTTATGGATTATTATAAATTATGAAAATAATAGGAAATAGAACTCATTTAAATAAGAAATTTAATATTCTGAAAGAAAAAACTTGTTTAAGTATATATGGCTTTTTATAACTGTATAATTTTCAAATTGTCATGTAAGCATGTTATCTTTTCTATTTGTGGCAGTGTGTATGAAGTGGGAAGCATTTATGAATGAAAAAAAGGGAGTTTTTGGACGATTTATAACTAACATTATAAAGTCATTATTTACAATTTTTGCAAAAAAATTGTTAATAGACAATATTATTTACTCAAATGATTTTTCCAACATAATTAAGAAAAAATTCGTGTTTAACTGTACATATATTAATAGCACAGATATAAAAAGTTATAAGTTATTAACATTGAACTATCGAAAATTTAAAACTATTTTTAAAACTATTTCACACCAGAAATTTTATTTAGAACTATTTAACTTATTCATTTAACCCTTTCCGACACAGACAATTCTGTTCCTAAAATGAGAAATTACTGACCGACACCGGAATTCACAAACGACCTTTTTTAGAAAATAAAACTATTTAATAAAAGAATTTTTTAAACTTTCATTGGAGAAACAAAATTTTATTAAAATATTCTTGGTGCCGAATGCAAGTTTGGAATTAAAATTTTGTGTGCCCGGAATGGGATCACTGTGCCAAAAAGGGTTAACGTATTTCTGTGAGTTTTATATTTAATTTATTGTAAAAAAAGACATTTCTGGTTCGAATCGGAATATATTCATTTGGTAACCGTCAAAATGACCGCTGATGGTAGTTCTAGTGTTAACTTATTCAAAGGTTATCAATACATACGCGAGATTAAAATTTATTCCAGAGAATTTGAGTAATACTTTTCTCTTTTAATCTCTCAAAACTAAACGTCCTTCCGTATTTATTTGCGGTGGTACAATATCCGTGATATTTGTTTTTAAATGACTTTCCATTTGCTTTTTTTCATAAAGAGATCTTAGTTTAAAAAGTTTTAAGAAGCAATCGAAACGCCAAATATCTTTAAAAATATATGCATGTTGTGAAGAAATCTGTATTTGATGAAATTTCTACTTGTTTAACTTTCTTAAAATTCAAATTTTTCATTAAAAAATAATTAAAATAATGCTTTTACCATTGAAAAGCACTGCAGGCGTAGATATAGTTGGACTAAGCTCTACCTTAGCGCCACATATCGGAAGAAAAACTGTTTTGTAAAATGTTAACACTACTTTCCTCTCCCTCTATTTTCCTCCTTGATTCCATGATCTCTCCTTGCTAAAACCATTTTCCATGATAAAATTAACGATTATTTGCCAAGACTTTGACCGCGAGTGTCTTCTAAGATATACCATGCTTCTACAATCTACATGCTACGTGCCGTTTCAGAAGAGGGCTAAAATATAGAAGCAGCAATTCATCATTTTTTTTTTTTTAAACTAAAAAGTGTAAATTTTTACTCTATCATTTCAGGCGTACATTCACATTTGTGTAATCATTTATCAATAAACATCGACATAAGTTTAAACCTTTTATTTTAATTAGATTTACATTTTAGATTAACCTCTTAATCGTCGCGCCCGAGACATAGGTTACGCCTGTTTTATTCAGATTGTTTGATTCCCACCAGTTTTATAAAATAGTGTTACTAGCTTTATTCTCGCATTATTTTTATCGTCTATTAAACAAGACGGACATTTCTACTTAAAAAAAACTGGTGGTAATCAAGCAATCTGAATTTTAAAAAAGTAGCCTACACTTAAAGGGCGCGACGATTAAGGGGTTAAGGTTTTGTTTATTTTCTGACTGCATGTGTACAATTTTGATACTGTTTAGGTTATACATTTCCTGCGACTAACATAGACATAACAAAATCTATCTAAAATATGTACAATATTTTTATTTTCAGATTTCCTTTTTCTATAATAAATATCTAAATCGTAGCTTATAATACGGTACAGTACATAACAAGCATTTGGCTAGTTATGTACTATTATATAATGCCAGTACTTAAATGGCCAGTACATAAATGTCTGAAAATATGAATAAGAATATATTTTTTTTGTATAAAATTTATTAATAGTACGGCGGTGACACGATCCATGTATTTATGAATCTGCAGCCATTCAGTTTATTGCTTTATTGCCTACACTCCCACCACACCGCTACAAAATCATGGCTGCCAGCCTCAATACTTTTTTGTAATCAAATAAACATATTTAAGCCAGAAATTTTATTTCATAAATAAAACTGTATGGCATTTTATTAAATTAATTTAGTATACATTATATTGTGCAACTTTTCTGGTACAAAACATATGTTTTTGATTAAAAAATGTGTAGAAATTGGCAGCTGTGCATTAGGCCGAAAATTCAGAAATGTAATGTATAATGGAAATAATGTTACGAGTGCTCTGAAATTGGATTCGTTTTTGCCGATATTATTTTAATAGAAGAATATTTGGTGTTAATGTACATTATAAGTACGATCGACACTTTACGACACTTCGATCCACATTTTACTAAATTATGTTTATATTTTAAATGGAAAAATGTATTAAAAACATTTCGCATAAATTAAAAAAAATAATAAATGATTGTTCTCCTAATTTATTCACACTTGTGTTCAGTGCGTTAAATGTTAGGTTTATGTTATTGCTATAAAGCGTATCATACGTAAAACAAACAATGGTGTACTGATGCGCAGTTAGATAGCAGATGTTTAACACGCTGAGTGCCACGTCAGTCATCAATGACTGACATTGAACTTTCCGTTTAGGCCGCGTCAGTCACCGGGGACTGACAGAGTAAGATATTATATAAAACTAAAAAGTTACATTGTTTTAAACAAATTAATGAAAATTTATTTAAAATTTACAAAATTTTTATTTATTACAGTATTGTATCATTAATGCATTTATATATTTCTTATCAAAAAAAATTAATGGATTTCATTGAAATAAACATAAATACGGCTGTCCTTCGCATGTATCACAAAATGTGGCAACTTGTTTAATCATTTTTCTGGGCATTGCTGTACCAGATTGTGTCGTAATTTCTTCTTAGCATGATTTACAATATTTTCGAACTGCAGAGACTTTTCCGGATCGTTTTTGGAGATTGTGTGGGGTTTTTTTCAGAAATTGTTGCAATACTTCCAGGTGGAATGTCTTAAGAAACATTTTTTTAAATAGTGGTGCGAGTAGAATATAAAAAATAGTTTCTAGTGGAACGCATGTGGCCTGACGGGGATTTCCTTACAATTACGCGTGATGCTCAACGTGTTAAGTTGACGTTGGCCGCGTGTTGTAACTAGTTATTTAATCTACATAAGCCACTTCTTCTTCTTCTTCTTCTTCTTTTTTTTTTTTTAACAAATATATAATTAATATAAAATTATGATTTTCATTTTAAAACTTTTTTTTTTGTTCTCATTGTGAATAATAATTTATGATATCTACTCAAAAGCAATTTTTTGTTACAACCGATTTTT